>CM075745.1:47428822-47457361 GCA_037974335.1 Prionace glauca
TTTCCAGTTCTGATCAGATTACTAACTCTGAAACATCCTGGAAACTCTTGCAGGATCGAGCTTGTGTCCAACACATCATCAAACAGCAGTGCAGTAACCTGGGAACCAGTCAGGACAGAGTAACACTCTTCACAATGGCATGAATAGACTAGCAGCAGGGCCAGGGAGGAAGATGGAATTTAACACAGAGATATATTTTGACTGGAAGCCTGAGGAAAGAGAAATATGAAAAGAAGGATCACTGGGCTGGAGGAACAGGGACTTGGAGTTTAAGTACGAAAATCTTTGAGGAACTTGGTTGAAACTGGGTTGCCTCCTTAGATTAGAGAAGGTAGAGCTCAGAGTTAAAAATGATGACAGGTTTTGGATGAATTAAATGAAGTTGTATTTCAGGCAGGAATGTTGCGTAACAGAGGATAAAGGTTTCATGAGAAGATTGTAGAGGGAGCTTGCCTCCCTTTGTAACCCGTGCTGTTGCCCTGCGAGTGTTTGATGAGACATTTAATATTAGTTTACAGGTGTGTGGCGTCTGATCGCTGTTGGTTCAGAATGTTCTTATCTAAAGATGAACAATCACAGGCTGCAGGCAGTCACTATGAGGGTAACCAATCAGGATGGAAATATCCGTATCAATACACTGCAAAAACTGTGAGTACAAAAACTCATTCGTTGAGAACATCCTTTCCAGATAAATCACTCTGTCCAAGACCGCGAGAAACTATAAATTGTCATGAATGAAGCCCAATAGAACATAGAACATTACAGCGCAGAACAGGCCCTTCGGCCCACGATGTTGCGCCGACCAGTTACAAAACAATGACCCACTAGCCTAAACCAATCCCTTTTCATCCATAAACCTATCCACAGATCTCTTAAACGCCCCCAAACTAGGCTCATTTACAACTGCAGCTGGCAGGACATTCCAGTCCCTCACCACCCTCTGGGTAAAGAACCTACCTCTGACATCTGTCCTATAACTACCCCCCTTAATTTAAAGCCATGCCCCCTCGTGCTAGATTTCTCCATCAGAGGAAAAAGGCTATCACTGTCCACCCTATCTAAATCTCTAATCATCTTATATGTTTCAATAAGGTATGTTTAAATCCATCGCGTAAACCAGCCTCCCATCCATTGACTCTGCCTACACTTCCCACTGCCTCGGGAAAGCAGCCGGGATAATCAAGGACTATGTTTACTCCATAAATATTCTCTTCCACCTTAGAAAAAAGATACAAAAATCTCAGGATATGTACCAACCCACTCAAAAACAGCTTCTTCCCTGCTGCCATCAGACTTTTGAATGATTTTACTATATATTAAGTTGATCTTTTCACCCTAACAATGATTGTGACACTATATTTTACACACTCTTGTTTACTGCTCCCCTGTGTGCCCTGTGCATGGTGTAATTTCTCTCTATAGCGCACAAGTAACAATAATTTTCACTGCATCCAAATACATGTGACCATAATAAATCAAATCAAATCCAGCAATAAAATCTATCAATCTCTCATATCTGGAACTTTCCAAAATCCAGCTTTCTCTGAAATCCTGTTCTGTTTATAAATATTTTCTGTTTTCCTTTTTCCAGTGATGGAATCTGTTGGGACATTAAGCAAGATTATCAGAAGGGTGAAACTGTCGGACGATTCACCAGGAAAAGTTTGTAAAATATTATTCTCATCAACTTCAGACACCTCACCTTATATACCGTATTCCCAGTGATCAGAAATATAATCGCACCTTTTTCCTTCGTATTACAGATCGTGGATTGACTACTGACATTGTTATTGCTGACACAGATTACAGTAATTACGCAATCCTCTTCTTTCAACAGAGGAGGAAAATCACCATCAAACTCTACGGTAAATAAAACATGGGCTCGTTCCAGGACAAGGTCGGTGACACTGTGATGCACCAGTGAGCAGGCAACACGGTAACACCGAGCTCTCCAACTCCCCTGTATCGATCTTTATAGATTATATCAATATTATCACAATGGTGGACAGTAATATAGGTGAGAGAATCAAATTCAGTGACAACATCAAGGACAGCATGGGGTTAGATACAGAGTAAAGCTCCCTCTACACTGTCCCCCCATCAAACACTCCCAGGACAGGTACAGCACGGGGTTAGATACAGAGTAAAGCTCCCTCTACACTGTCCCCCCATCAAACACTCCCAGGACAGGTACAGCACGGGGTTAGATACAGAGTAAAGCTCCCTCTACACTGTCCCCCCATCAAACACTCCCAGGACAGGTACAGCACGGGGTTAGATACAGAGTAAAGCTCCCTCTACACTGTCCCCCATCAAACACTCCCAGGACAGGTACAGCACAGGGTTAGATACAGAGTAAAGCGCCCTCTACACTGCCCCCCATCAAACACTCCCAGGACAGGTACAGCACGGGGTTAGATACAGAGTAAAGCTTCCTGTACACTGTCCCCATCAAACACTCCCAGGACAGGTACAGCACGGGGTTAAATACAGAGTAAAGCTCCCTCTACACTGTCCCTCATCAAACACTCCCAGGACAGGTACAGCACGGGGTTAGATACAGAGTAAACCTCCCTCTACACTGTCCCCATCAAACACTCCCAGGACAGGTATAGCACGGGGTTAGATACAGAGTAAAGCTCCCTCTACACTGTCCCCATCAAACACTCCCAGGACAGGTACAGCACAGGGTTAGATACAGAGTAAAGCTCCCTCTACACTGTCCCCCCATCAAACACTCCCAGGACAGGTCCAGCATGGGGTTAGATACAGAGTAAAGCTCCCTCTACACTGTCCCCCCATCAAACACTCCCAGGACAGATACAGCACGGGGTTAGATACAGAGTAAAGCTCCCTCTACACTGTCCCCCATCAAACACTCCCAGGACAGGTACAGCACGGGGTTAGATACAGAGTAAAGCTCCCTCTACACTGTCCCCCCATCAAACACTCCCAGGACAGATACAGCACGGGGTTAGATACAGAGTAAAGCTCCCTCTACACTGTCTCCCATCAAACACTCCCAGGACAGGTACAGCATAGGGTTAGATACAGAGTAAAGCTCCCTCTACACTGTCCCCCCATCAAACACTCCCAGGACAGATACAGCACGGGGTTAGATACAGAGTAAAGCTCCCTCTACACTGTCCCCCATCAAACACTCCCAGGACAGGTACAGCACAGGGTTAGATACAGAGTAAAGCTCCCTCTCCACTGTCCCCCCATCAAACACTCCCAGGACAGGTACAGCACAGGGTTAGATACAGAGTAAAGCTCCCTCTACACTGTCCCCCCATCAAACAGTCCCAGGACAGGGACAGCACGGGGTTAGATACAGAGTAAGGCTCCCTCTACACTGTCCCCCCATCAAACACTCCCAGGACAGGTACAGCACGGGGTTAGATACAGAGTAAAGCTCCCTCTACACTGTCCCCCCATCAAACACTCCCAGGACAGGTACATCACGGGGTTAGATACAGAGTAAAGCTCCCTCTACACTGTCTCCCATCAAACACTCCCAGGACAGGTACAGCACAGGGTTAGATACAGAGTAAAGCTCCCTCTACACTGTCCCCCCATCAAACAGTCCCAGGACAGTTACAGCACGGGGTTAGGTACAGAGTAAACCTCCCTCTACACTGTCCCCATCAAACACTCCCAGGACAGGTACAGCACGGGGTTAGATACAGAGTAAAGCTCCCTCTACACTGTCCCCATCAGACACTCCCAGGACAGGTACAGCTCGGGGTTAGATACAGAGTAAAGCTCCCTCTACACTGTCCCCCCATCAAACACTCCCAGGACAGGTACAGCACGGGGTTAGATACAGAGTAAAGCTCCCTCTACACTGTCCCCCCATCAAACACTCCCAGGACAGATACAGCACGGGGTTAGATACAGAGTGAAGCTCCCTCTACACTGTCCCCCCATCAAACACTCCCAGGACAGGTACAGCACAGGGTTAGATACAGAGTAAAGCTCCCTCTACACTGTCCCCCATGAAACACTCCCAGGACAGGTACAGCACGGGGTTAGATACAGAGTAAAGCTCCCTCTACACTGGCCCCCATCAAACACTCCCAGTACAGGTACAGCATGGGGTTAGATACAGAGTAAAGCTCCCTCTACACTGTCCCCCCCTCAAACACTCCCAGGACAGGTACAGCACGGGGTTAGATACAGAGTAAAGCTCCCTCTACACTGTCCCCCCCATCAAACACTCCCAGGACAGGTACAGCATGGGGTTAGATACAGAGTAAAGCTCCCTCTACACTGTCCCCATCAAACACTCCCAGGACAGGTACAGCACGGGGTTAGATACAGAGTAAAGCTCCCTCTACACTGTTCCCCCATGAAACACTCCCAGGACAGATACAGCACGGGGTTAGATACAGAGTAAAGCTCCCTCTACACTGTCCCCATCAAACACTCCCAGGACAGGTACAGCACGGGGTTAGATACAGAGTAAAGCTCCCTCTACACTGTCCCCCCATCAAACACTCCCAGGACAGGTACAGCACGGGGTTAGATATGGGGCAAAGTGCCCTGTTTACAGGCTGAATTATCTAACCAGCAGTGAGTATAATATTTTCCACAATCCCTCGTTAACTATCATCTCGTCTTGCTGTGCAAAGTTGACACCTTATTGTCAGCTGAAATTGAGTGAGTGATGTGTTTGTGCTGTGAGACTTGAATGCTCTTGAATGTTTTCGGAAGTGGTTTAAAGCTGTTTAACCTGATTGGAGAGAAAAGGTCATGTTTCAGGTGCTGCTGAATGACCTGCTCCTCCCTCCAATGCTGTCTATTGCCTGGTGTGTTCTCAGGAGTGCTCAGTGTAACCTGTATTCACCCTGGGTGAGGGGTGTGTAATGTAACTGGTGACAACTTTGTATTGGATGTAATGTGACCAATAGGAACAAGGTGTAAGGGTCAACTAACCCAGTAAACCATGGAGCCAATTACAGAGGGATGGAATAGTCAGCTGACCAGCTAACTGACTATAAATAAGGAATTATGTGGAATTGTGGGGAGTTTGGACTGGCCTAGGGCAAGGCTCCAAGTTTGGAGCAATGATGTTTTTTATTTACTGAACCCGTTCTTTGATTTATAAGTTGGGGTAAGTTTTGTTGTATTTTCATCAGCTGCATTTTGAAAAGTTCCTTCTGAAGGAACAGTGTCACATTCTGCGCTAAAATGGGTTTGGGATAACCGTGGATAGACTTATCCATCTTAACATTTTATTTCTTTGTTTCCAGGGAGAGAGATCGATGTTAATGAGGCAGTCCAGCTGAAATTCCGTCAACTTGTCCTCAACAGCAACATTCCGGAAATATTTATCTACAGGTTCCCTCAATATGGTCAGACTCACCCCAGTAACAAGACTGGGTTTTCAGTGAAATAGTCACATTTCTCTCACTCCTAGATCCAAGAACGTGCACAGAATCAGGCAATAACTCTCTCATCGCATGCTTCAAATTTGACCTTGCAATGGTTCATTGCCGACTCCATTTGTTACAGCTGTACCAGATGGAGTTTAAGATATGTGGAGTCTGCAGATTACACTAATATGGGTTTGGGTTCCTCCTTGGGGAATTTGAAGCATTTGGAAAAACACAGCACATTCTTTTGTGTTGCAGAGTGAAAGAGCTGAATCATGTGCCTGTTGATGGATTTAACTGCTTGACAGATTGAAGGAAATGGGGATGCGTGATTAAACAGTGTGAGAGTAGGAATAGGCTAGAGATTGGACATTTCTTCATTTCCCAGGGGCCGTCGGTAACATGTGCTGCCAGTAATTCTGCTGTGTGCTGACTCATGAGGGAGCTGGACTGATCCCCGACTGAGAGCGTGATCACACGCTTTGCAGGATTGACTGTCAGTGTATGGGGAGTCAATGTGAGTGAGTTTTGATTGCCTCAGGGGGACGGAGATCTGCGTACCCATTTTAACCCTAGATCTTTTCTGCTTACGCCTGTGTGCAGAAACTCTCTGGTCAATAATGCTCAAAATCAACATGAGGGTGAGGCAGAAGTGATGGTTGAATGAATTGATGGACAGACAAGGAGATATAGAACATAGAACATTACAGCGCAGAACAGGCCCTTCGGCCCACGATGTTGCGCCGACCAGTTACAAAACAATGACCCACTAACCTAAACCAATCCCTTTCCATCCATAAACCTATCCACGGATCTCTTAAACGCCCCCAAACTAGGAGCATTTACAACTGCAGCTGGCAGGGCATTCCAGTCCCTCACCACCCTCTGGGTAAAGAACCTACCCCTGACATCCGTCCTATAACTACCCCCCCTTAATTTAAAGCCATGCCCCCTCATGCTAGCTTTCTCCATCCATGGAAAAAGGCTATCACTATCCACTCTGCCTAAACCTCTAATCATCTTATATGTTTCAATAAGATCCCCTCTTAGCCGCCTTCTTTCTAACAAAAACAACCTCAAATCCCTCAGTCTCTCCTAATAGGACCTCCCCTCCATACCAGGCAACATCCTGGTAAACCTCCTCTGCACCCTCTCCAAAGCCTCCACATCCTTCCTGTAATGTGGGGACCAGAACTGCACACAGTACTCCAAGTGCGGCCGCACCAGAGTTTTGTACAGTTGCAACATGACGCTGCGACTCCTAAATTCAATCCCCTTACCAATAAACGCTAAGACACCGTATGCCTTCTTAACAACCTTATCTACTTGATTCCCAACTTTCAGGGATCTATGTACACATACACCTAGATGATGATGATCTGAGAAATGTGAATTTAAGAGCAGGACCCAATGGGGATGAAAAAGCACCAAAGGTTTGCTATAGACACATTTGAAATACAAAGAGAATGTCATTCCCTTCCATTCCTTAAAACTCCATCCCTCATCCACCCCGTCCCTCACCTCCTCCAATGTAACCTCACACCATCCATCCCACTGTCTCCTTTCTTTCTCTTACTCATTCATGGAATGTGGGTGTCGCTGGTTGGTTGGCATTTATTGCCCATTCCTGAGGACGGTTGAGAGTCAACCATATTGCTGTGGGCCTGGAGTTACATGTAGTCAGACTAGGTAAGGACGGCAGATTTCCTTCCCTAAAGGACATTAGTGACCAGATGGGTTTTTAATGTTGATCAGTAATGGTTTCATGGTCGTCAGTAGACTTTCAAGTACAGATTTTTATTGAATTCTAATTTCACCATCTGCCATGGTGGGATTTGAACCCAGGTCCCCAAAGCATTCCCCTGAGTCTCTGGATTACTAGTCCAATGACAAAATCACTGCCTCCCCTAAACCCTTACCACTGCCCCCCCTTCTTCCCTTCCTCCTCCAACTCACATCACCTCTATCTCCCACCCCTCCACCCATCACCACCTTCATCTCTCATCCCTTCCACCTCTAACCTTGTCCACCCTCATCTCCACCACCTCTCCATCCCTCAGTCCCTCCACTCCTCACCCACTCCATCTCATACCCTCTCTATCCGAGTATTCCATTCACCCTCATCCATCACACAGCCTATTGGACATATGTGTTAGCAGTGAATCCCTTATTAATCTTTGTGGGATTTGAATTTTAATCAGCATGAGAAATGTTAGCCCTGGAGTAATCTGGATTTCTTTGTCTCTTTCTCAGGTTTCTGCAATGTTGCCGATGAGTTCCATCAGCTTGGTAAGTTAGTCCGTGGTATAGAAGGGGTTTTCTCAGTCGAAAGGCCATGGCTGCCAAGCAAAGATTCAGAGCTTATGTTACTACCAAACCCAGCTCTATAGAACATAGAACATTACAGCACAAACAGGCCCTTCGGCCCTCGAGTTGCACCGATCACATCAACCCCACCAATCTATAGACCTATCTATAACCCCCAATCCCATTAAACCCCATATACTCATCCAGAAGTCTTTTAAAAGACCCCAGCGAGTTCGCCTCCACCACCGACGACGGCAGCCGATTCCATTCACTCACCACCCTCTGAGTGAAAAACTTACCCCTAACATCACCTCTGTACTTCCCTCCCTGTACCTTAAATCTATGTCCTCTCGTAGCGACCATTTCAACCCGGGGAAATAGCCTCTGAGAGTCCACCCTGTCTATTCCTCTCAACATTTTGTAAACTTCTATCAGGTCGCCTCTCAACCGTCGCCTCTCTAGGGAAAAGAGTCCCAGCTCCCTCAACCTATCTTCATAAGGCATGCCTCCCAGTCCAGGCAACATCCTTGTAAATCTCCTCTGCACCCTTTCAATAGCTTCTACGTCTTTCCTATAGTGAGGCGACCAGAACTGCGCACAGTACTCCAAATGATGCCTGACAAGGGTCCTGTAAAGTTGCAGCATTACCTCCCGACTCCTAAACTCAATCCCTCGATTAATGAAGGCCAGTACACCATACGCCTATCTTCAGCTGCTTCCTCGCTTTCAGTTGTGACTCTTTGTTTGCCTGAACTGTTCCCATTCCTGAGCAAACCTGCTCTCGAATCCCATATTGATCCAATTGTATCTGCTCTAGAACCGCATATTGTTCAAATCGAACCTGCTCTAGAATCCCATGTTGTTCCAATCAATCCTGCTCTAGAATCCCATATTGACCCAATTGTATCTGCTCTAGAACCCCATATTGTTCCAATCGAACCCGCTCTAGAATCCCATGTTGTTCCAATCAAACCTGCTCTAGAATCCCATATTGACCCGATTGTATCTGCTCTAGAACCCCATATTGTTCCAATCGAACCCGCTCTAGAATCCCATGTTGTTCCAATCAAACCTGCTCTAGAATCCCATATTGACCCAATTGTATCTGCTCTAGAACCCCTTATTGTTCCAATCGAATCTGCTCTAGAACTCCATATTGCCCTGATTGAGCCAGCTCTCCTCTAACCCCATGAGCCTTTGAGATAAGTGTTTGTGAGGTCTTGTTTTCGGTTCCATTAGTCTGAAGCAGTCTTTGTATTTATCCTTAGGCTAACCAATTCTTTAATGACTCTGAGAACTAGTTATAAATATAATGTAAAGAGTACAAGCTAGGAGTTTCTCTATGCTGGCTAGTACATATAGCTCTGATCAACTCTGATCAACATTCTCCCCGTGTCTGTGTGGGTTTCCTCCGGGCGCTCAGGTTTCCTCCCACAGTCCAAAGATGTGCAGGTTAGGTTGATTGGCCATGCTAAAATTGCCCCTTAGAGTTCTAAGATGTGTATGTTAGAGGGATTAGGGGGTGGATATGGGGTAGGGCCTGGGTGGGAATGTGGTCAGTGCAGACTCGATGAAATTTTAACTCCACAATGATACTGGGAGTGGGTCATGTGCTCTTTTATTTTACTTTACACAATCCCATGTTACGCCTAGATGTACCAGACCCTTATACTACACTACACTCCTCTAATTCTGGACTCTTGTACCTCCTGATGGAGCACACCAGAATGATAGGGAGTGGGATAGCTTGATTTTTGTTTTGGACAAAGCTCGGTACAACATCAAGGACAGAGGGGCCTATACGGTGCTGTACTGTTTTATGTTCAGTGTGAGATTCGGTCTGATAAAGCTGCCCTGAAGGGCCTTGGGTCTTGTCACTGTGAAGTTTGCTATGTTAATAGTAGGTGGGAACTATAAATGGATAAGACACCAAGTGAAAGCTTAGTTAACAGGTAAGTCCCTGAGTAAAATGTAACATTTCTAGTAAATGGGAAGCACCCCTGGGTAAACAGGTTTTTATTGATTTGATTAAATGTTGATCATTTTGAGTTTTTTTTGTGATAGATGATGATTTTGGAAAATCTTGAAACGAGAAGCTGTGAACCAAGCCAGCTGAGAAACGATGGCAGATTTGATTGGTCTGCTTGTTTTGGACATAGACAACATCGACTTTTCTGTCCTGTCAGTTAATGAATAAAGTCATTTGGCTACAAATCCTGCTTGTCTACTGCTCTCCTGTCCTCCTGTCCACTCCTCGCCACTGCCCACTTGTCTAAAGTGGAAACCATCTGCGTGCTTTGCTGACAGTGGAACAGTCTTTGCTCAGTTTTCCTGTTTGTCAGGAGACTGTACGGTTAGCAGCTGCTCGGGGCTGTCAGGGAAAGGCACGCAATTAGAAATTGGGTTCAGCTTTGTGTGGGGATCCAATGACTTACTCTTGGGATGAGGCCTAAGGTTCACCTCACCTTAATAATGACATTGAGCTTCAGGGGCCCGTTGTGCCTCCAGTGGCAGCTTGCAGAATTTGACCATACATTTGGACTTCACTTCATTGCTGGCACTGCCCCATCCTTGGGTCAGTGTGTGAAGCAGTGTCGGGGTGAGCTGGAGAGTGAGACTTTGGTAAAGATTATTTTGTTACTGTAGCAGGAGGGGAAATCTGATTAGAGGGAAATAAAAAATGGAGTTGCAGAAAAGATGGGGACATAAGAACATAAGAAATAGGAGCAGGAGTAGGCCATCTGGCCCTTCGAGCCTGCCCCGCCATTCAATAAGATCATGGCTGATCTGTCGTGGCTCAGTTCCACTTTCCGGCCCTCTCCCCATAACCCTTAATCCCCTCTCTTATCAAAAACCCATCAACCCGCTTCTTAAAAATATTTAGCGAGGCAGCCTCCACCACTTCAATGGGCAGAGAATTCCAGAGATTCACCACCCTTTGAGTGAAGAAGTTCCTCCTCAACTCCGATCTAAACTGCCCCCCCCTTATCTTGAGGCTGTGCCCTCTAGTCCTACTATCCTTTCTAAGCAGGAAGAATCTCTCTACCTAAAACCTATCCATCCTTTTCATTATCTAATACGTCTCTATAAGATCCCCCCTCATCCTTCTAAACTCCAACGAGTACAGACCCAGTCTATTTAGTCTCTCTTCATAGTCCAACCCCCTCATCTCCAGTATCAGCCTAGTAAACCTCCTCTGCACTCCCTCCAAGACCAAAATATCCTTCCGCAGGTGCGGTGACCAAAACTGCACACAGTACTCCAGCTGCGGCCTCACCAATGTCCTATACAGCTGCAGCAAGACCTCCCTGCTTTTATATTCAATCCCCCTCGCTATGAAGGCC
Source organism: Prionace glauca (assembly GCA_037974335.1). NCBI lineage: Eukaryota > Metazoa > Chordata > Chondrichthyes > Carcharhiniformes > Carcharhinidae > Prionace > Prionace glauca. The sequence continues at coordinate 47,439,852 of CM075745.1, forward strand.
AGCATCCCATTCGCCTTCCTGACCACCTGCTGCACCTGCAAGCTGGGTTTTTGCGACTCATGCACAAGGACCCCGAGGTCCCTCTGCACCGTAACATGCTGTATCTTTTCACCCTTTAAATAATAATCCCTCCTGCTATTATTTCTGCCACTTGCTAACATTGTACTCCATCTGCCAGGTCCTTGCCCATTCGCTCAGCCTATCCAGATCCCTCTGCAGACTTTCCACACCCTCCATGCAATTTGCTTTTCCACTCATCTTCATGTCATCAACAAATTTTGTCACCCTACACTCAGCCCCCTCCTCCAGATCATCTATATAAATGGTAAATAGCTGAGGCCCCAGCACTGACCCCTGGGGCACTCCACTAGTCACCAACCGCCAATCCGAATAGCACCCATTGATACCAACTCTCTGCCTCCTATTAGACAGCCAATCCTCTATCCACGCTAACACCTTACCCCCAACTCCATGCCCCCTAACCTTCTGAAGCAACCTTTCCTGAGGCACCTTATCAAACGCCTTTTGAAAATCTAAAAACACCACATCCACCGGTTCACCTCTGTCACAACCTCATAGAAATCCAATAAATTCGTCAAACAAAACTTCCCCTTAATGAATCCGTGCTGCGTCTGCGCTATCAAACCATTCTTTTCTTGGTGCCTCGCTATTTCTTCTTTGACGGATTCTAGCATTTTTCCAACTATCAACTACTATTTTTCCAACTACTTTTTCCAGGACAGATTTGGAGGATTTTGGAGAGGGAATGGGATGTGAGAGCAGGGTCAGTGGTAATGAGCTTTCTAAGGATAAGTTCTCTTCTCATTTCTCCACATCTTAGGTCTTGTGCTTTTCTCTCCAATTACTCACAGGAATGTCCATTCACAATTTCATGTTGTCTGACATCACCATTCTCTTTCTCCTTCTTGTTCCCTCAAATCTTCCTTCAGTCATTTAGCCCTCATGCTTTACAGTACAGTCAATCTCACCTTGTTGATGATATTCACTAAACACCTTCCCTCTACCATCCTGAGAACTTCTTCAATCTTCTCTCTGACTCCTCCATCTTTCTCACATTTCAGAAAGGCTTTTCTGCTCTTTGAATATCCACTTTTCTCAAAGTTTACATTTCAGCGCTGTGCACCGGACCCTCAATCACACTGCTGACCACTCTTTTCTTCAACCTGTCCTCTTTCCAATGATGGGCAGTTCTTTGTTTGGAGAATGTATTCTCCACTGTTACTATTCCAACTCAATGATAGGAACCAGCTGTTCACAAAATACATCCCAGGTACTTAAACTGTGAAATCTGTTTGGGTCACTGACTATTCTATCTTGACCTCCATTCTCTGATCATTATTTCTTGTTGTCTTCGTAACTTTCATCTTTTTTACATTAATTTTCATTTGGGTAAACCTTTCATCTCTTTATTAATTACAGCTGTTAACATCTGCAGAGTTCCTGCTCTGCGGGTTGTCTGTAACACAGCTTCACTAACCAATCCTCTATTTTAACACCCTCTCTGGATCCTTTTATTATGATTCCACACGAATGTGAAAGAGAAACAGAGGGTTTTGAATGGGTGATGGCACGTTAAAGACAAAACAGAACGGGACTACATCTAACATCTAATCCAAACAACGGCACCAGTAACGGTGCAGTGCTCCCTCAGTACACAGTGATCACCTGCCTCGTGGAACTGAAATCCCTGGAGCGAGATTTGAACCCACTTCTGATTCAGAGCTGAGGGTAGTACTATTGAGTGAAGTCTGACACATCAAAGTAAGGAGCATCAGCCTGGGCTAAATTCTGAAGGTCACGTTGAAGTGAGTTATTCATAGAATCCCTACAGTGACCATTCGACCCAATCTGACAACAATCCCATCCAGGCCCTATCCCTGCACCACCATGGCTGTAAATTGGGAGAGGGGAGTGTGCAGAGGGACCTGGGTGTCCTTGTGCACCAGTCACTGAAGGTAAATCAACGATGGTTGATGGTAAATATTCGTCATGGAGTTCGGTTACGAGTGGTGTGCCTCAGGGATCTGTTTTGGGGCCACTGCTGTTTGTAATTTTTATTAATGATCTGGATGAGGGTATAGTTGGGTGGATTAGTAAATTTGCTGATGACACCAAAGTCGGAGGTGTGGTAGATTGTGAGGAAGGGTGTCATAGTTTGCAGGGTGACTTAGAAAGGTTGCAGAGCTGGGCTGCGAGGTGGCGGATGGAGTTTAATGTGGAGAAGTGTGAGGTAATTCATTTCGGTAGGAATAAAAGATGTGTTGAGTATAGGGCTAACGGGAGGTGATTGCGAAGCCTCTGGCTCTGATCTTCAGGTTGTCGTTGGTCTCTGGTATAGTACCGGAAGATTGGAGGACAGCAAATGTTGTCCCATTGTTTAAGAAGGGGAGAAGAGACTTCCCTGGGAATTATAGACCGGTGAGTCTTACTTCTGTAATTTCCTTTCCTATTTCTAATCTCCGCCCATACTACCTCAACAGACAAGTCCTCATCAAAGTTCCTCTCTGACACTGTGATACAGTCCTTGCAGCAGGCAGGGCATTCCAGTCCCTCACCACCCTCTGGGTAAAGAACCTACCCCTGACATCAGTCCTATAACTACCCCCCCTTAATTTAAATTTATGGACGAAAAGGGATTGGTTTAGACTAGTGGGTCATTGTTTTGTAACTGGTCGGCGCAACATCGTGGACCGAAGGGCCTGTTCTGCGCTGTAATGTTCTATGTTCTATGTAAGCGTGCAGGTACAGCAGGCGATAAAGAAGGTAAATGGTATGTTGGCCTTCATTGCGAGGGGTTGAGTACAGGAGCAGGGATGTGTTGTTGTAATTATACAGGGGCCTTGGTGAGGCCACAGCTAGAGTACTGTGTGCAGTTTTGGTCTCCTTTTCTGAGGAAGGATGTTCTTGCTCTCGAGGGGGTGCAGCGAAGGTTTACCAGGCTGATTCTGGGGATGGCGGGACTGATGTATGAGGAGAGATTGACTAGGTTAGGATTGTTTTTGCTGGGGCTCAGACGAATGAGGGGGGAATCTCAGAGACTTATAAAATTCTATCAGGCCTAGTCAGGGTGGATGCAGGGAGGATGTTCCCAATGGTGGGGGAGTCCAGAACCAGGGGTCAATCTGATGATTCAGGATAGACTATTTAGGATGGAGGTGAGGAGATATTTCTTCACCCAAAGAGTGGTGAGCCTGTGGAATTCATTACCACAGGAAGTAGTTGATGCCAAAACATTGAATGTATTCAAGAAGTGGTGAGATATAGCACTTGGGGAGAATGGGATCAAAGGTTATTAGGAAAAAATAGGATTAGGCTAATGAGATGGATGGTCAGCCATGGTCACGATGGATGGCAGAGCAGGCATGAAGGGCCAAATGGCCTCCTCCTGCTCTATGTTTTGCATCCTCTCCTCCCCTATGTACTCTATGAATGGTATGTTTTGATAGAGGTGGAGAGACTCTTCCTGCTCAAAAAAGACAGTCGGACTAGGGGGCACAGCCTCAAGATAAAGGGGAGGCAGTTTAGAACAGAGTTGAGGAGGAACTTCTTCACTCAAAGGGTGGTGAATCTCTGGAATTCTCTGCCCGTTGAAGTGGTGGAGGCTGCCTCGCTAAATATTTTTAAGAAGCGGGTTGATGGGTTTTTGATAAGAGAAGGGATTAAGGGTTATGGGGAGAGGGCCGGAAGGTGGAACTGAGTCACGACAGATCAGCCATGATCTTATTGAATGGCGGGGCAGGCTCGAAGGGCCAGATGGCCTACTCCTGCTCCTATTTCTTATGTTCTTATGTCACCATAATAAATGAACGCAAAACTACTTGCTGTGTGTAAAACTTGTTCTTCAGGACACTGTCCTGTCAGTATCAATGATTTGTGCACACATACTGACTCATCTCTGTTTTTATACCTCCTTTACCATTACATCTTTTAGTGTACTTTGTCTCTCCTCATTCTTCCTCTCAGAATGTTTCACTTCACAGGTTTCCATTTTAAAATTCACCGTCCATTCAAACAGAAAAGCATTTGTCTTCGGCAAACCCAGAGAATACCAGAGTGGGCCATTTTCCTGTCTGAAAGATAAGCATTCAGCTGTTTCCCATCATCCATCCAATTTTGTATTCCATCTGTTACTTTCTCTTTTATTCTATGGTTTTTAAATTTGTTGGAAAGCCTGACATGTGACATTTTATCAAACGCCCTTTGGAACTCCAGGTAAATCACATCAACATTACCCTCATCAACCCTCTCTCATCCCACAACAAAAATTTCAAATCAATTTAGTTGAACAAAATTTGCCGATAACAAATCCACACTGGATTTCCTTAATTAAACCACTAATCCAGGAGGCAGGTATTTTTGTACTGGATTAACAAAGAAGACAAAGAACAACCCAGCACGGGAAACAGGCCCTTCGGCCCAACGAGCCCGCGCCACCACATCACCCCACACCTATTCTACCCTACATATAGAACCAGCATAGAACCCTACAGTGCAGAAACAGGCCCTTCGGCCCATCGAGTCTGCACCGAACACAATCCCACCCAGACCCTATCCCCATATCCCTACACATTTTACCTGCTAATCCCTCTAACCTACACATCCCAGGACACTAAGGGGCAATTTTAGCATAGCCAATGAACCTAACCCGCACATCTTTGGACTGTGGGAGGAAACCGGAGCACCCGGAGAAAACCCACGCAGACACGAGGAGAATGTGCAAACTCCACACAGGCAGTGACCCGAGCCGGGAATCGAACCCAGGACCCTGGAGCTGTGAAGCAGCAGTGCTAACCCACTGTTCCCCATCGCCAAAGTAAAATGAACTGGCCTGCGATTACTGGGTTTAATTTACACCATTTCTGAATAAGAGTGTAGTATTTGCAATTCTGCAATGCTCAATATCCAAGCAGGAATGGAATCAAATGGTCAAACTCTCTGTAATTTCCATTCTTATTTCCTTCAGGATCCTCACATGCATTTCATTCACCGTGGCAGCATCTTATTCATTAGAAACAATAAATCAAAAGTACTCTGAGGACCTCAGCCACATCATCTGCACCTGGTCAACTCCAAACCTCCTCTCACTATCACTCCCTATTTCTGGGTCAGTGAAAGTATAAAAGAGGAGAACGAGAACCCAGAGTGATGTCATGGTGTGTGGAAGGAGTTGCTGGAAGCGGGATAATATTAGACCAAAGAATGTGGTGTAAAGTATGGAGTTTGCATGACTTCAGTTAACAGGATGCTCAACTTCGTGTGTTACACAGATCCCCATCTGCCCCATACAGCCTGTTGTTCTCTTCTGTCACGTTATGCAAAACATTTGCAAGCCACAGTTATATAATCTATGGCATTAATCACACGCACATGTTGTTTATCCTGTGAACTGGCACAACCATTCGTATTAACAAAAGATCAACGTAACAAATCGAGAAAAAATCTGCAATTCATTCAGTTAAACAACATTTTCCTCCACTGTCTCTGGTAAATATGAAGCAATGATTCTCTCTGCGGTACAGTTCCACACACACTGACTCTCACTGGGATACAGTCCCACACACACTGACTCTCACTGGGGTACAGTTCCACACACACTGACTCTCACTGGGATACAGTCCCACACACACTGACTCTCACTGGGGTACAGTTCCACACACACTGACTCTCACTGGGGGACAGTCCCACACACACTGACTCTCACTGGGGTACAGTTCCACACACACTGACTCTCACTGGGGTACAGTTCCACACACACTGACTCTCACTGGGGTACAGTTCCACACACACTGACTCTCACTGGGGTACAGTTCCACACACACTGACTCTCACTGGGGGACAGTCCCACACACACTGACTCTCACTGGGGTACAGTTCCACACACACTGACTCTCACTGGGGTACAGTTCCACACACACTGACTCTCACTGGGGTACAGTTCCACACACACTGACTCTCACTGGGGGACAGTTCCACACACACTGACTCTCACTGGGGTACAGTTCCACACACACTGACTCTCACTGGGGGACAGTTCCACACACACTGAAGCTCACTGGGATACAGTCCCCCACACACTGACTCTCACTGGGATACAGTTCCACACACACTGACTCTCACTGGGGTACAGTTCCATACACACTGACTCTCACTGGGATACAGTTCCACACACACTGACTCTCACTGGGATACAGTCCCACACACACTGACTCTCACTGCGGTACAGGTCCCACACACACTGACTCTCACTGGGGTACAGTTCCACACACACTGACTCTCTCTGGGGTACAGTTCCACACACACTGACTCTCACTGGGATACAGTTCGACACACACTGACTCTCACTGGGATACAGTTCCACACACACTGACTCTCTCTGGGGTACAGTTCCACACACACTGACTCTCACTGGGATACAGTTCGACACACACTGACTCTCACTGGGGTACAGGTCCCACACACACTGACTCTCACTGGGGTACAGTTCCACACACACTGACTCTCTCTGGGGTACAGTTCCACACACACTGACTCTCACTGGGATACAGTCCCACACACACTGACTCTCACTGGGGTACAGGTCCCACACACACTGACTCTCACTGGGGTACAGTTCCACACACACTGACTCTCTCTGGGGTACAGTTCCACACACACTGACTCTCACTGGGGGGACAGTTCGACACACACTGACTCTCACTGGGGGACAGTTCCACACACACTGACTCTCACTGGGGTACTGTTCCACAAACACTGACTCTCACTGGGGTACAGTTCCACACACACTGACTCTCTCTGGGATACAGTTCCACACACACTGACTCTCACTGGGATACAGTTCCACACACACTGACTCTCTCTGGGATACAGTTCCACACACACTGACTCTCACTGGGGTACAGGTCCCACACACACTGACTCTCACTGGGGTACAGTTCCATACACACTGACTCTCTCTGGGATACAGTTCCACACACACTGACTCTCACTGGGGTACAGTTCCACACACACTGACTCTCACTGGGGTACAGTTCCACACACACTGACTCTCACTGGGGTACAGTTCCACACACACTGACTCTCACTGAGGTACAGTTCCACACACATTGACTCTCACTGGGATACAGTTCCACACACACTGACTCTCACTGGGGGACAGTTCCACACACACTGACTCTCACTGGGGTACAGTTCCACAAACACTGACTCTCACTGGGGTACAGTTCCACAAACACTGACTCTCACTGGGGTACAGTTCCACACACACTGACTCTCACTGGGGTACAGTTCCACACACATTGACTCTCACTGGGATACAGTTCCACACACACTGACTCTCACTGGGGGACAGTTCCACACACACTGACTCTCACTGGGGTACAGTTCCACAAACACTGACTCTCACTGGGGTACAGTTCCACAAACACTGACTCTCACTGGGGTACAGTTCCACACACACTGACTCTCACTGGGGTACAGTTCCACACACACTGACTCTCACTGGAGGACAGTTCCACACACACTGACTCTCACTGGGGTACAGTTCCACACACACTGACTCTCACTGGGGTACGGGTCCCACACACACTGACTCTCACTGGGATACAGTTCCACACACACTGACTCTCACTGGGGTACAGTTCCACATATGACTGACTCTCACTGGGGTACAGTTCCACACACACTGACTCTCACTGGGGTACAGTTCCACACACACTGACTCTCACTGGGATACAGTTCCACACACACTGAGTCTCACTGGGGTACAGTTCCACACACACTGACTCTCACTGGGGTACGGGTCCCACACACACTGACTCTCACTGGGATACAGTTCCACACACACTGACTCTCACTGGGGTACAGTTCCACACACACTGACTCTCACTGGGGTACAGTTCCACACACACTGACTCTCACTGGGGTACAGTTCCATACACACTGACTCTCACTGGGATACAGTTCCACACACACTGACTCTCACTGGGGGACAGTTCCACACACACTGACTCTCACTAGGGTACAGTTCCACACACACTGACTCTCACTAGGGTACAGTTCCACACACACTGACTCTCACTGGGATACAGTTCCACACTCACTGACTCTCACTGGGGGACAGTTCCACACACACTGACTCTCACTGGGATACAGTTCCACACGCACTGACTCTCACTGGGGTAAGGGTCCCCCACACACTGACTCTCACTGGGGGACAGTTCCACACACACTGACTCTCACTGGGATACAGTTCCACACACACTGACTCTCACTGGGGTACAGTTCCACACTCACTGACTCTCACTGGGGTACAGTTCCACACACACTGACTCTCACTGGGGTACAGTTCCACACACACTGACTCTCACTGGGGTACAGTTCCACACACACTGACTCTCTCTGGGATACAGTTCCACACACACTGACTCTCACTGGGGTACAGGTCCCACACACACTGACTCTCACTGGGGTACAGTTCCATACACACTGACTCTCTCTGGGATACAGTTCCACACACACTGACTCTCACTGGGGTACAGTTCCACACACACTGACTCTCACTGGGGTACAGTTCCACACACACTGACTCTCACTGGGGTACAGTTCCACACACACTGACTCTCACTGGGATATAGTTCCATACACACTGACTCTCTCTGGGATACAGTTCCACACACACTGACTCTGACTGGGGTACAGTTCCACACACACTGACTCTCACTGGGGTACAGTTCCACACACACTGACTCTCACTGGGATACAGTTCCACACACACTGACTCTCACTGGGGGACAGTTCCACACACACTGACTCTCACTGGGGTACGGGTCCCACACACACTGACTCTCACTGGGATACAGTTCCACACACACTGACTCTCACTGGGGGACAGTTCCACACACACTGACTCTCACTGGGGTACAGTTCCACACACACTGACTCTCACTGGGATACAGTTCCACACACACTGACTCTCACTGGGGGACAGTTCCACACACACTGACTCTCACTAGGGTACAGTTCCACACACACTGACTCTCACTGGGGTACAGTTCCACACACACTGACTCTCACTGGGGGACAGTTCCACACACACTGACTCTCACTGGGGTACAGTCCCACACACACTGACTCTCACTGGGGTACAGTTCCACACACACTGACTCTCACTGGGATTCAGTTCCACACACACTGACTCTCACTGGGGGACAGTTCCACACACACTGACTCTCACTGGGGTACAGTCCCACACACACTGACTCTCACTGGGGTACAGTCCCACACACACTGACTCTCACTTATTTTCCATAAGAACATAAGAAATAGGAGCAGGAGTAGGCCATCTGGCCCTTTCAGCCTGCCCCGCCATTCAATAAGAGCATGGCTGATCTGTCGTGGCTCAGTTCCACTTTCCCACCCTCTCCCCACAATCCTTAATCCCCTCTCTTATCAAAAACCCATCAACCCGCGTCTTAAATATATTTAGCGAGGCAGCCTCCACCACTTCAACTGGCAGAGAATTCCAGAGATTCACCACCCTTTGAGTGAAGAAGTTCCTCCTCAACTCCGTTCTAAACCGCCGCCCCCTTTATCTTGAGGCTGTGCCCCCTAGTCCTACTGTCCTTTCTGAGCGGGAAGAGTCTCTCCACCTCTATCCTATCCATCCCATTCATCATCTTATACGTCTCAATGAGATCTCCCCTCATTCTTCTAAACTCTAACGAGTACAAGCCTAGTTCATTCAGCCTCTCCTCAGAGCTCAATCCCCTCAACTCCGGTATCAGCCTAGTAAACCTCCTCTGCACTCCCTCCAGGGCCAAAACATCCTTGCGCAGGTGCGGCGCCCAAAACTGCACACAGTACTCCAGCTGCAGCCTCACCAATGCCCTATACAGCTGCAGCAAGACCTCCCTACTTTTATATTCAATCCCCCTCGCTATGAAGGCCAGCATCCCATTCGCCTTCCTGACCACCTGCTGCACCTGCAAGCTGGGTTTTTGCGACTCATGCACAAGGACCCCGAGGTCTCTCTGCACCGTCGCCTGCTGCAGTTTTTCGCCCCGTAAGTAATAGTCCTTCCTACCATTCCTCCTACCAAAGTGGACCACCTCGCACTTGCCAACATTAAATTCCATTTGCCATTTCCTGGCCCGTTCGCCCAGCCTATCTAAATCCTTCTGCAGACTCTCCACACCCTCCGCACAATTTGCCGTTCCACCAATCTTTGTGTCATCAGCAAATTTCGACACCCTGCACTCGGTTCCCTCCTCCAGATCATCTATATAAATGGTAAAAACTGAGGCCCCAGCACCGACCCCTGGGGCACCCCACTAGTCACCATCCGCCAATCCGAATAGCACCCATTGACCCCCTCTCTCTGCCTCCTATTTGATAACCAATCCTCTATCCACGCTAACACCCTACCCCCAACTCCATGTCGCCTGACTTTCTGCAATAACCTCTTGTGAGGCACCTTGTCAAACGCCTTCTGAAAATCCAGAAAGACCACATCCACTGGCTCTCCTCTATCCACAGCCCTAGACACATCCTCATAGAACTCCAATAAATTGTCAGACACGACTTCCCCTTAACGAAACCGTGCTGTATCTGCTCTATCAAGCAATTCCCCTCAAGATGCCTTGCTATTTCCTCCTTGATGACGGATTCAAGCATTTTACCTACCACAGACGTTAAACTAACCGGCCTATAATTCCCCGCCTTTTGCCTGGCACCCTTCTTAAACAACGGCGTAACATTTGCCGCTTTCCAATCTTCCGGCACTTCCCCGGAATCCAGCGACGTTTGGAAAATAACCACCAAGGCATTCACTATAACCTCCGCCATTTCTTTCAGAACCCTCGGATGCATTCCATCCGGTCCTGGGGACTTGTCCACAATCAGTCCCTCCAGTCTGTTGAGCACCACCTCTCTAGTAACAGTAATGTCATTAAGACCCTCCATTCCTACCACCTTTCCCTCGCTAACACCCGGCAAATTATTCACGTCCTCCTCCGTGAAGACAGAAACAAAAAAGTTATTCAAGACCTTAGCCATATCCCCATCCCCTACCACTAGCTCCCCTTTCTCATCCTCTAAAGGACCAACGTTCACCCTAGCCAGCCTCTTCCTTTTTATATATTTATAAAAACTCTTGCTATTCTTTTTTTTATTAAGTGCTAGCCCAGCTTCATAGTTTCTCCTACCCTCCTTTATCAACTTCTTTGTCAATCTTTGTTGATATTTAAACCTCTTTGTTGATATTCTTTGTTGATATTTAATTCCAGCATTAATGATTTTTTATTATTTTCAAGAAAGGGAACAGAGATAGCCCGGGAAATTACCGCCCGGTGAGTCTGACCTCAGTGGTTGGTAAGCTGATGGAGAGGCTTCTGAGGGACAAGATTTACGAGCATTTGGAGAGGTTTGACATGATCAGGAATAGTCAGCATGGATTTGTCAAGGGCAGGTCGTGCCTTACGAGCCTAGTTGAGTTCTTCGATAATGTGACTGAACACATTGACGAAGGAAGTGCCGTGGACGTAGTGTACATGGACTTCAGCAAGGCTTTTGATAAGGTCCCCCATGCAAGACTTCTTGAGAAGGTGAGAGGGCATGGGATCCAAGGGCCTTTGGCCTTGTGGATCCAGAACTGGCTTGCCTGCAGAAGGCAGAGAATGGTTGTGGATGGGTCTTTTTCGGAATGGAGGTCAGTCACCAGTGGGGTGCCCCAGGGATCTGTTCTGGGACCCTTGCTGTTTGTCATTTTCATAAAAGACCTGGATGAGGAAGTGGAGGGATGGGTTAGCAAGTTCGCTGATGACACGAAGGTCGGTGGTGTTGTGGATGGTCTGGAAGGATGTCAAAAGTTGCAGCAGGACATAGATAGGATGCAGGAATGGGCGGAGAAGTGGCAGATGGACTTCAACGCGGATAAATGTGTAGTCGTCCATTTCGGCAGAACCAACGGGATGAACGAGTACACTATCAAGGGCAGGAGTCTTAGTAGCGTTGAAGAGCAGAAGGATCTCGGGGTCCGGGTTCACAGGACTCTTAAATCGGCCTCGCAGGTGGAGGAGGTGGTCAAGAAGGCGTATGGTGTACTGGCCTTCATTAATCGAGGGATTGAGTTTAGGAGTCGGGAGGTAATGCTGCAACTTTACAGGATCCTCGTCAGGCCTCATTTGGAGTACTGTGCGCAGTTCTGGTCGCCTCACTATAGGAAAGACGTAGAAGCTATTGAAAGGGTGCAGAGGAGATTTACAAGGATGTTGCCTGGACTGGGAGGCATGCCTTATGAAGATAGGTTGAGGGAGCTGGGACTCTTTTCCCTAGAGAGGCGAAGGTTGAGAGGCGACCTGATAGAAGTTTATAAAATGTTGAGAGGAATAGATAGGGTGGACTCTCAGAGGCTATTTCCCCGGGTTGAAATGGTCGCTACGAGAGGACACAGATTTAAGGTGCGGGGAGGGAAGTACAGAGGTGATGTTAGGGGTAAGTTTTTCACTCAGAGGGTGGTGAGTGAATGGAATCGGCTGCCGTCGTTGGTGGTGGAGGCGAACTCGCTGGGGTCTTTTAAAAGACTTCTGGATGAGTATATGGGGTTTAATGGGATTGGGGGTTATAGATAGGTCTATAGATTGGTGGGGTTGATGTGATCGGCGCAACTCGAGGGCCGAAGGGCCTGTTTGTGCTTTAATGTTCTATGTTCTATGTGTTTTATTATCACAACCAGTGAAGTTGACATTTTATATTCACTGTCGATGTTGATTAATATCCAGCTGGTCTAATTTGCACTTTCCTGCTCAGTGCCCAGGGAATAGTTATTTCCGCAGAGACCAGACGTTTGTGAGATGTGGATTTGATTATGTGTGTGTGCTGAGATGGTTTTGAGACTGGGTCCTGTTTTTTGTGTGAATCTATGCGTGTTGTTCTTAAACCCACTTCCAGCCAGTGTCGTGTGAGGAATAATAATTAATTTGGTATGTTGTGGTTTACTGTTGAGCTGTGCGATTCTCTCCTTTATAAATTCAAGCTCCCAGCTGGGACTGAGTCATAAGGGTCTCTGAGAGTGTGTGAAACGCAGCAGTAACAGCAACAATGAACAAGATGGTTTTATGTGCCACTCTGGCACTGCTCTGTGTTGTCCTGGTGTCCGGGGAAATCCAAGTGCAGGATTATTTTGACCTCGAGCAGGTACTTTCAGGGTTCTGGGATTGACTGCATTTCTGATTTGTCATTTCTCTCCCTCTCTCACACAGTGAGCACGTGACAATATTAGTTTTGTCTCTTTAGTTACTCCTCCTGTCCCTCATCCAATCAAACCCTGAATTCTCCCCCGCCCTCACTCAGAGTGAGGCGGAAAAATGGGTGGGAAGGAGTGGAGGATGGGGTGGGAAGGAATGGAGGATGGGGTGGGAAGGAGTGGAGGATGGGGTGGGAAGGAGTGGAGGATGGGGTGGGAAGGAGTGGAGGATGGACTGGGAAGGAGTGGAGGATGGGGTGGGAAGGAGTGGAGGATGGGGTGGGAAGGAGTGGAGGATGGGGTGGGAAGGAGTGGAGGATGGGGTGGGAAGGAGTGGAGGATGGAGTGGGAAGGAGTGGAGGATGGAGTGGGAAGGAATGGAGGATGGGGTGGGAAGGAGTGGAGGATGGGGTGGGAAGGAGTGGAGGATGGGGTGGGAAGGAGTGGAGGATGGGGTGGGAAGGAGTGGAGGATGGGGTGGGAAGGAGTGGAAGATGGACTGGGAAGGAGTGGAGGATGGGGTGGGAAGGAGTGGAGGATGGGGTGGGAAGGAGTGGAGGATGGGGTGGGAAGGAGTGGAGGATGGGGTGGGAAGGAGTGGAGGATGGAGTGGGAAGGAATGGAGGATGGGGTGGGAAGGAGTGGAGGATGGGGTGGGAAGGAGTGGAGGATGGGGTGGGAAGGAGTGGAGGATGGGGTGGGAAGGAGTGGAGGATGGACTGGGAAGGAGTGGAGGATGAGGTGGGAAGGAGTGGAGGATGGGGTGGGAAGGAGTGGAGGATGGAGTGGGAAGGAGTGGAGGATGGGGTGGGAAGGAGTGGAGGATGGGGTGGGAAGGAATGGAGGATGGAGTGGGAAGGAGTGGAGGATGGGGTGAGAAGGAGTGGAGGATGGGGTGGGAAGGAGTGGAGGATGGGGTGGGAAGGAGGGGAGGATGGGGTGGGAAGGAGTGGAGGATGGGGTGGGAAGGAGTGGAGGATGGACTGGCAAGGAGTGGAGGATGGAGTGGGAAGGAGTGGAGGATGGGGTGGGAAGGAGTGGAGGATGGGGTGGGAAGGAGTGGAGGATGGACTGGGAAGGAGTGGAGGATGGGGTGGGAAGGAATGGAGGATGGACTGGGAAGGAGTGGAGGATGGGGTTGGAAGGAGTGGAGGATGGACTGGGAAGGAGTGGAGGATGGGGTGGGAAGGAGTGGAGGATGGGGTGGGAAGGAGTGGAGGATGGACTGGGAAGGAGTGGAGGATGGGGTGGGAAGGAGTGGAGGATGGGGTGGGAAGGAGTGAAGGATGGACTGGGAAGGAGTGGAGGATGGGGTGGGAAGGAGTGGAGGATGGGGTGGGAAGGAATGGAGGATGGGGTGGGAAGGAGTGGAGGATGGACTGGGAAGGAGTGGAGGATGGACTGGGAAGGAGTGGAGGATGGGGTGGGAAGGAGTGGAGGATGGGGTGGGAAGGAGGGGAGGATGGGGTGGTATGGAGTGGAGGATGGGGTGGGAAGGAGTGGAGGATGGGGTGGGAAGGAGTGGAGGATGGGGTGGGAAGGAGTGGAGGATGGACTGGGAAGGAGTGGAGGATGGACTGGGAAGGAGTGGAGCATGGACTGGGAAGGAGTGGAGGATGGGGTGGGAAGGAGTGGAGGATGGACTGGGAAGGAGTGGAGGATGGACTGGGAAGGAGTGGAGGATGGGGTGGGAAGGAGTGGAGGATGGGGTGGGAAGGAGTGGAGGATGGGGTGGGAAGGAGTGGAGGATGGACTGGGAAGGAGTGGAGGATGGGGTGGGAAGGAGTGGAGGATGGACTGGGAAGGAGTGGAGGATGGGGTGGGAAGGAGTGGAGGATGGGGTGGGAAGGAGTGGAGGATGGGGTGGGAAGGAGTGGAGGATGGACTGGAAGGAGTGGAGGATGGGGTGGGAAGGAGTGGAGGATGGACTGGAAGAAGTGGAGGATGGGGTGGGAAGGAGTGGAGGATGGGGTGGGAAGGAGTGGAGGATGGACTGGGAAGGAGTGGAGGATGGGGTGGGAAGGAGTGGAGGATGGGGTGGGAAGGAGTGGAGGATGGGGTGGGAAGGAGTGGAGGATGGACTGGGAAGGGGTGGAGGATGGGGTGGGAAGGAATGGAGGATGGACTGGGAAGGAGTGGAGGATGGGGTTGGAAGGAGTGGAGGATGGACTGGGAAGGAGTGGAGGATGGGGTGGGAAGGAGTGGAGGATGGGGTGGGAAGGAGTGGAGGATGGACTGGGAAGGAGTGGAGGATGGGGTGGGAAGGAGTGGAGAATGGGGTGGGAAGGAGTGGAGGATGGACTGGGAAGGAGTGGAGGATGGGGTGGGAAGGAGTGGAGGATGGGGTGGGAAGGAATGGAGGATGGGGTGGGAAGGAGTGGAGGATGGACTGGGAAGGAGTGGAGGATGGACTGGGAAGGAGTGGAGGATGGGGTGGGAAGGAGTGGAGGATGGGGTGGGAAGGAGGGGAGGATGGGGTGGGAAGGAGTGGAGGATGGGGTGGGAAGGAGTGGAGGATGGGGTGGGAAGGAGTGGAGGATGGGGTGGGAAGGCGTGGAGGATGGGGTGGGAAGGAATGGAGGATGGGGTGGGAAGGAGTGGAGGATGGACTGGGAAGGAGTGGAGGATGGAGTGGGAAGGAGTGGAGGATGGACTGGGAAGGAGTGGAGGATGGGGTGGGAAGGAGTGGAGGATGGAGTGGAAGGAGTGGAGGATGGACTGGGAAGGAGTGGAGGATGGTGTGGGAATGAGTGGAGGATGGGGTGGGAAGGAGGGGAGGATGGGGTGGGATGGAGTGGAGGATGGACTGGGAAGGAGTGGAGGATGGGGTGGGAAGGAGTGGAGGATGGGGTGGGAAGGAGGGGAGGATGGGGTGGGAAGGAGTGGAGGATGGGTGGGAAGGAGGGGAGGATGGGGTGGGAAGGAGTGGAGAATGGGGTGGGAAGGAGGGGAGGATGGGTGGGAAGGAGTGGAGGATGGGGTGGGAAGGAGGGGAGGATGGGGTGGGAAGGAGTGGAGGAAGGAGTGGGACGGAGTGGAGGATGGGGTGGGAAGGAGTGGAGGAAGGAGTGGGAAGGAGTGGAGGATGGGGTGGGAAGGAGTGGAGGAAGGAGTGGGAAGGAGTGGAGGATGGGGTGGGAAGGAATGGAGGATGGGGTGGGAAGGAGTGGAGGATGGACTGGGAAGGAGTGGAGGATGGAGTGGGAAGGAGTGGAGGATGGACTGGGAAGGAGTGGAGGATGGGGTGGGAAGGAGTGGAGGATGGAGTGGGAAGGAGTGGAGGATGGACTGGGAAGGAGTGGAGGATGGGGTGGGAAGGAGGGGAGGATGGGGTGGGATGGAGTGGAGGATGGACTGGGAAGAAGTGGAGGATGGGGTGGGAAGGAGTGGAGGATGGGGTGGGAAGGAGGGGAGGATGGGGTGGGAAGGAGTGGAGGATGGGGTGGGAAGGAGGGGAGGATGGTGTGGGAATGAGTGGAGGATGGGGTGGGAAGGAGGGGAGGATGGGGTGGGATGGAGTGGAGGATGGACTGGGAAGGAGTGGAGGATGGGGTGGGAAGGAGTGGAGGATGGGGTGGGAAGGAGGGGAGGATGGGGTGGGAAGGAGTGGAGGATGGGGTGGGAAGGAGGGGAGGATGGGGTGGGAAGGAGTGGAGGATGGGGTGGGAAGGAGGGAGGATGGGGTGGGGAAGGAGTGAGGAAGGAGTGGGAAGGAGTGGAGGATGGGGTGGGAAGGAGTGGAGGATGGGGTGGGAAGGAGTGGAGGATGGGGTGGGAAGGAGGGGAGGAAGGAGTGGGAAGGAGTGGAGGAAGGAGTGGGAAGGAGTGGAGGATGGGGTGGGAAGGAGTGGAGGATGGGGTGGGAAGGAGGGGAGGAATGGGTGGGAAGGAGTGGAGGAAGGAGTGGGAAGGAGTGGAGGATGGGGTGGGAAGGAGTGGAGGATGGGGTGGGAAGGAGTGGAGGATGGGGTGGGAAGGAGTGGAGGATGGGGTGGAAGGAGTGGAGGATGGGGTGGGAAGGAGTGGAGGACACTGCACCACGAGGGGCATCTGAGCCACAAGAACTGAAGATGAGGGCAACGATGCGAGAGTGGAGGATGGGGTGATCAGTGAGGGGGTGAGTGGGTGGCTGAGGGAATAGGGGTGAGGGGGAGGAGAGGTTTGTGTTCAGGATGTGATTCCATTCAGCTGTCTGTGTTTGAACATAGAACATAGAACATTACAGCACAAACACACAGTGAGCTCGTGA
>CM075745.1:48057461-48329568 GCA_037974335.1 Prionace glauca
CTTCTTAAAGGCTATTCTCCAATCCTCTAGGACCTCCCCTGTAGCCAGTGAGGATACAAAGAATTCTCTCAAGGCTTGAGAAATTTCCTCCCTTGCCTCTCTCACTATTCCGGGGTATATCCCATCAGGCCCTGGAGACTTGTCTACCTTGATGTTTTTCAAGAACCCCAATACCTCCTTTTTGATCTCAACATGACTCGAACTACACATCCTTTCTCAAACTCATCATGCACCAAATCCTTCTTTTGGTGAATACTGACACAAAGTACTCATTTAATATCTCGCCCATTTAGAACATCGAACACTACAGCACAAACAGGCCCTTCGGCCCTCGAGTTGCGCCGATCACATCAACCCCACCAATCCTATGGTGGGGTTGGCCTATGCCTATCTATAACCAGGCCTATGCCTATCTATAACCCCCAATCCCATTAAACGCCATATACTCATCCAGAAGTCTTTTAAAAGACCCCAGCGAGTTCGCCTCCGCCACCACTGACGGCAGCCGATTCCAATCACTCACCACCCTCTGAGTGAAAAACTTACCCCTAACATCACTTCTGTACTTTCCTCCCCGCACCTTAAATCTGTGTCCTCTTGTAGCGACTATTTCAACCCGGGGAAATAGCCTCTGAGAGTCCACTCTATCCATTCCTCTCAACATTTTATAAACCTCTATCAGGTCGCCTCTCAACCTTCGTCTCTCCAGGGAAAAGAGACCCAGCTCCCTCAACCTAACTTCATAAGGCATGCCTCCCAGTCCAGGCAACATCCTTGTAAATCTCCTCTGTACCCTCTCAATAGCTTCTACATCTTTCCTATAGTGAGGCGACCAGAAGTGCGCACAGTACTCCAAATGAGGCCTGACAAGGGTCTTATAAAGTTGCAGCATTACCTCCCGATTCCCAAACTCAATCCCTCGATTAATGAAGGCCAGTACACCATACGCCTTCTTGACCACCTCTTCCACCTGCGAGGCCGATTTAAGAGTCCTGTGGACCCGGACCCCTAGATCCTTCTGCTCTTCAACACTACTCAAACTTCTGCCCTTGATAGTGTACTCATTCATCCCGTTGGTTCTGCCAAAATGGACGACTACGCATTTATCTGCGTTGAAGTCCATCTGCCACTTCTCCGCCCAGTCCTGCATCCTATCTATGTCCTGCTGCAACTTTTGCCATCCTTCCAGACCATCCACAACACCACCAACCTTCGTGTCATCGGCGAACTTACTTACCCATCCCTCCACTTCCTCATCCAGGTCATTTATGAAAATGACAAACAGCAAGGTTCCTAGAACAGATCCCTGGGGCACCCCACTGGTGACTGACCTCCATTCCGAAAAAGCCCCATCCACAACCACTCTCTGCCTTCTGCAGGCAGTAAAAAGTCTGACAACACCAGGTTTTAGTCCAACCTATTTATTTGATAATATCCTCACAAGCTTTCGAGGGGACTGCCTCTTCATCAGGTGAATGGAGAGTTCTGGCCTCAGACAGAGCATATACAGCATAGACAGTTTAGAGATTACTGATTAGAATGCGAATCCTTACACCTACAAAATCTTTACAGTCCAACGCCGGCATACCCACATCATGACTACTTCTGCAGGCAAGCCAGTTCTGGATCCACAAGGCCAAAGGCCCTTGGATCCCATGCCCTCTCACCTTCTCAAGAAGTCTTGCATGGGGGACCTTATCAAACGCCTTGCTGAAGTCCATGTACACTACGTCCACGGCACTTCCTTCGTCAATGTGTTCAGTCACATTATCGAAGAACTCAACTAGGCTTGTAAGGCACGACCTGCCCTTGACAAAACCATGCTGACTATTCCTGATCATGTCAAACCTCTCCAAATGCTCGTAAATCTTGTCCCTCAGAAGCCTCTCCATCAGCTTACCAACCACTGAGGTCAGACTCACTGGTTGGTAATTTCCCGGGCTATCTCTGTTCCCTTTCTTGAAAATAGGGACTACATCCGCAATCCTCCAATCTTCCGGAACCTCTCCCGTCTCCATTGACGATGCAAAGATCATCGCCAGGGGCTCTGCAATCACTTCCCTGGCCTCCCACAGTATCCTGGGGTACATCCCATCTGGTCCCGGCAACTTATCTATTTTGATAGAATTCAAAAGTTCTAACACATCCTCCACCTTAATATCCACAAACTCAATCTTTTCCATCTGCTGCAAATCCGTGGCAAAATCTCCCAGATCAGCTTCCACCGTGAATAATGAGGCAAAGTACTCATTGAGCACCTCTGCCATTTCTTCTGGTTCCACACAGACCTTTCCCCCTTCACCTTTTAAAGGTCCTATCCCTTCTCTTCTCATCCTTTTACCTTTCACATATTTATAGAAGGCCTTGGGATTCTCCTTAATCTTACCCGCCAAGGTCTTCTCATGACCCCTTCTGGCTCCCCTAATTTCCCTTTTAAGCTCCTTTCTACAGTCCTTATACTCCTCAAGATCCTTAACCTCTCCTAGTTCCCTGAACCTTTTGTACACCTTCCCTTTCCTCCTGACTAAGTTCAACACAGCCTTCGTGCACCACGGTTCCCGTGACCTACCAAAACCCCCTTGTCTCATCGGAACATTGTCATGCATAGCTCCAGACAAACATTCCTTGAATATCCACCACCTTCCTTCGGTACTTTTCCCTAAGAACGCCTCCTTCCAGTTTATTTGTCCAAGTATCTTCCCTTACTCCAGACAAACACCCTCCTAGCCTGCCTGATCCTATCTCGTTCCAATGCAATTGTGAAGGAGATAGAATTATGGTCACCATTCCCAAGATGCTCTCCTACCGAGAGATCCATCACCTGCCCTGGTTCATTCGCCAGTACCAGGTCAAGTACAGCCTCTCCCCTCGTAGGCTTGTCCACATACTGTGTCAGGAAACCTTCCTGAACACACCTAACAAACTCCTCCCCATCCAAACCCCTTATCCTAGGGATATTCCAGTCGATGTTTGGGAAATTGAAGTCTCCCATCACGACAACTCTGTTATTAATACATCTCTCCAGATTCTGGTTCCCTATCTGCACTTCAACTTCCCTGTCACTATTGGGCGGCCTATAGAATACACCCAGCAAAGTTTTCGACCCTTTGCTGTTTGTAACTTCCACCCACAGAGATTCTGTAGACAGTCCCTCCACAGCATCCTCTTTCTCTGCAGCCATGACACTGTCCCCGATTAACAGTGCCACTCCACCACCCCTTCTGCCATCCTCCCTGTCCTTCCTGAAGCATTTGCAACCTGGCACCTGAAGTACCCAGTCCTGTCCCTGAGACATCCAAGTCTCCGTAATGGCCACCACATCACATTCCCAAGCAGCAATCCACGCCCTAAGCTCATCTACCTTATTTACTATACTCCTTGCATTAAAATATATACACTTCAGCCCCTCAGTCTGGGCATTTCCCTTCTCCACCGCCTGTCTAACCTCCCTCCCATACTGTCTGCGGTCCTCCCCTACCTGGGAGCTAACCTCCTCTGTCCCAGTTTCCCCATCGCAATTCCCTCCCCCCATCCTTTCTCGTTTAAAGTCCCCCCCGGTAGCCTTAGCCAGTCTTCCCGCCAAGATATTAGTCCCCCTGGGATTTAAGTGCTACCCATCCTTGCTGTACAGGTCCCACCTACCCCTAAAGAGGTCCCAGTGATCTAGCAACCGAAATCCCTGCCCTCTACACCAGTCCCTCAGCCACGCATTCACCCTCCACCTCATTTCATTTCTTCCCTCATTCTCCCGTGGCATAGGCAGCAATCCTGAGATTACTACCTTCGCTTTTCTCTTCCTCAGCTGTCTATCCAGTTCTCTATAATCCCTTTTCACGAGTGCCTCCCTCTTCTTGCCTACGTCAGTAGTACCTATATGTACTACAACCTCTGGTTCCTCACCCTCCCCTTTCAGGATGTCTGGGACACGCCCAGAGACATCCCGAATCCCAGCCCCAGGGAGACAAACCACCATCCGCGACTCCCGTCTACGTCCACAAAAACTCCTGTCCGCCCCCCTCACTGTGGAGTCCCCTATTAACACTACCTTTCTGCTCTCTTTTTTGATTTTTTGGCTCACTGGCTCAGCTCCAGAGACCTGGCCACCGCTTCCTCCCTCAGATGAGCTGTCCCCCCCAGTAATACTCAGGCCGGAGTACTTATTTTGAAGGGGGACATCCACCGGAGTGCTCTCCATCACCCGAGGTTTCCCCTTCCTAATAGTTACCCACTTGCCCTCATCCCGTTGCCCTGGTGTGACTACTTGTTTATAGCTCCTATCTATAACCTCCTCACTCTCCCGAACGAGCCGAAGGTCCTCGAGCTGCATTTGCAGCTCCTTAACCTGGTTCCGTAGGGCCTGCAGCTCCACACACCGAGCACAGGTGTGGATGTCTGGCAGGCCAGGAGCTTCCAAGACTTCCCACATGTTGCATTGGCAGCAACATACAGGTCTCACACTCATACTTACCCCTTATAGCAACCCAGAGGAAAAAGTAAAAAAAAACTTATAACTTACCTTATCTCTTGGCCCTGTGAGCCAAAGCCCTTACAGCACACACAAAAACAAAAGCAGTCTTACCAGCTCTCTGACAGAGCCCCTCTCTCTCTCTCTCTTTTAGGTTAGGGGAGGGGGGAGGGCTGGGATACTCTACCTGTGTAGAGTATCGGGAATACCCTCCGGTCTAATTTATAGTAGGGTGAAAATAAAACTTGACCCGAGTGCCCTCGCAACTACTTCCGGGGTCAAACCGGGGTCAAACTTAAAGCAAGCAAAAAAAAACCCCACTAAACTCACTAAAACAAAGTTAGTTTTTTAAAAGAAAGAAAAAGTCGCTGTACTCACCCACAAGCTCTCCACTCGCAAATCGCAGCCTGTCTTCAGTGCTCCCACGGAACAAGCATAGATTCCTTCCCTTGTCCTTGAGTGGGCCACCCTCTCCCTCTTGCTCTTTTTATATGTATCAATAGCCTAGAATGGCTATATTCAATGATTCTGTAAAATAAATAACTGTAGGTATCTCTTAAAATATTTTCTGTCTGACTCTGGGAGTTGGATGGATTCTCTTTACAAAGAACAAAGAACAAAACAGCACGGGAAACAGGCCCTTCGGCCCAACGAGCCCGCGCCGCCGTCCCATGGTCAGTGACCTATTCATGACTCTAGTCTATGCCTAATGTGTGAGGATCAGGGAGGTCCAATATAGGGACAATTTGTTACCCAATAATGTTTTTTATATACTTCTGGTGACCATGCAGGAAATGCTGCTGTTTTTAGAATTATTTGAATCAAATCTTCCTTTAAAAAGCCATATGTTAGATACATGCCCAGTATTTGGAATGCTGCTATGGCCTTTGCCTTATTGGGCTGTTTGTCTTTCAGGCTGTATTGGGGGAGAATCCCCAGCTGCAGGGGCAATTTTTGAGCTTGCTGGCAAGATACACAGGTGTGGACACCGTCGCTCGCTGGGCACTGAGGCTCAATGTACCCCTAGAAAGGTTATCTTATCACGTTGCTGAGCGACTGAAGGAGCTGGAAAACGTCAAATTGTAAGCTTCATCACGATTGATAAATATTTAGACAGACATGTACATTCGCAATGGGTGTGCACTTGTTTCTTAGTTTCTCAATCCTTGACAATTTTTTTCATTGTTTGTCATTTCTTTTTATTCATTTGTGGGACGTGAGCATCACTGGCTGGCCAGCATTTATTGCCTATCCCTGGTTGCTCTTGAGAAGGTGATGATGAGCTGCCTTCTTGAATTGCTGCAGTCCACATGCTGACCCACAATGCACTTTCCTTCTTTGGAAAGAATTTCCTTCTTTCCAAAGAAGGAAATTCCAGGATTTTGACTGTGAAGGAACAGCGATATATTTCCAAGTCGGGATTGTGTGTCGCTTGGAGAGAAACTTGCAGCTGATGGTGTTCCCATGTATCTGCTGCCCTTGTCCTTATAGATGGAAGTGGTCATGGATTTGGAAAATGCTGTCAAAGGATCTTTGGTGAATTGCTGCAGTGCATCTTGTAGATAGTACACACTGCTGCTACTGAGCGTCGGTGTTGGAGGGAATGAATGTTTGTAGATGTGGTGCCAATCAAACAGGCTGTTTTGTCCTAGATGGTGTCAACTTCTTGATTGATGTTGGAG
The DNA here is from genome assembly GCA_037974335.1 of Prionace glauca. Taxonomy (NCBI): domain Eukaryota; kingdom Metazoa; phylum Chordata; class Chondrichthyes; order Carcharhiniformes; family Carcharhinidae; genus Prionace; species Prionace glauca. The sequence goes on from CM075745.1 coordinate 48,063,609, forward strand.
TTGTACCTGTCCAGGCAAGTGGGAGCATTCCCGTTTATGCCTTGTGATGGTGGATAGGCTTTGGGGACTCAGGAGATAGAGTCATAAAGGTTTACAGAATGGAAACAGGCCCTTTGGTCCAACTTATCCATGCCGCCCTTTCCTTTTTTAAATGCTTAAGCTAATCCCAATTGTCCACATTTGGGCCATATCCCTCTATACCCATCGTATCCATGTAACTATCTAAATGCTTTTTAAAAGATAAAATTGTGTCCGCCTCTACTACTACCTCTAGCAGCTTGTTCCAGACACTCACCACCCTCTGTGTGTAAAAATTTCCCCTCTGGACACTTTTTAATCTCTCCTCTCTCACCTTAAACCTATGCCCCCTAGTTTTAGACTCCCCTATCTTTGGGAAAAGATATTGACTATCTATCTGTGCCCCTCATTGTTTTATAGACTTTTATAAAATTACCCCTCAGCCTTCTACACTCCAGAGGAAAAAGTCCCAGTCTATCCAGCCTCTCCTTACAACTCAATCCATCAAATCCTGTTGGATCCTAGTAAATCTTTTCTGCACTCTTTTTAATTTAATAATACCCATTCTATAATAGAGTGACCAGAATTGCACGCAGTATTCCAAGTGTGGCCTTACCAATGTCTTGTACAGCTTCAACAAGACATCCCAATTCCTGTGTTGGATGTTCTAACTGATAAAACCGAACATGCTGAATGCCTTCTTCACCACTCTGTCCGCCTGTGACTCCACTTTCAAGGAGCTATGAATCTGTGTAGATCCCTTTGTTCTTTAACTCTCTCCAACGCCCTACCATTAACTGAGTAAGTCCTGCCCTGGCTCACGCTACCAAAATGCAACACCTCACATTTGTCTAAATTAAACTCCATCTGCCATTCGTCAGCCCATTGGCCCAATTGATCAAGATCTCGTTGCAATTGGAGATAACTTTCTTCACTGTCCACTATGCCACCAATCTTAGTGTCATTTGCAAACTTACTAACCACTCTTCCTATATTCTCATCCAAATTATAATATAAATGACAAATAACAGTGGACCCAGCACTGATCCCTGAGGCACACCGCTGGTCACAGGCATCCAGTTTGAAAAACAACCCTTTACAACCACCCTCTGACTTCTGTCAAGAAGCCAATTTTGTATCCATTTAGATATTTCACCCTGGATCTCGTAAGATTTAACCTGATGCAACAAGCTACCATGCGGTACTTTGTCAAAGGCTTTGCTAAAGTCCATGTAGACAACATTAACTGCACTGCCCTCATCTGCCTTCTTGGTTACCCCTTCAGAAAACTCAATTAAATTTGTGAAGCATGATTTTCCACTCACAAAGCCATGCTGACTGTCCCTAATCAGTCCTTGCATCTCTGATTGCCTGTAGATCCTGTCTCTCTAAATACCTTCCAACAATTTACCCACCACAGATATGAGGTTCACTGGCCTGTAGTTCCCAGGCTTTTCCCTGTAGCTCTTTTTAAACAAAGACACAACATTTGCCACTCTCCAATCTTCAGGCCCCTCACCTGTGACAATCGATGACTCAAATATCTTGTCTAGGGGCCCGCAATTTCCTCCCTAGCCTCCTGTGATATACCTCATCAGGTCCCAGGGATTTATCTATCTTGATGCACTTTAAGACTTCCAGCACCTTCTCTGTAATATGTACACTTCTCAAGACATCACTATTTATTCCCCCAAGTTCTCTAACATCCATGCTTTTCTTACCAGTAATACTGATGAGAAATATTCAGTTAGGATCTCACCCATCTCTTGTGGACCCACACATAAATGACCTTGTTGATCCTTAAGAGGCCCCACTCCCTCCCTTGTTACTCTTTTGCCCTTTATGTATTTGTAGAAGCTCTTTGGATTCTCCTTTCCCTTATCTGCCAAAATAATCTCGTGTTCCCGTTTTGCCCTCTGATTTCTCTCTGAACTCTACTCCTACATCCCCCATACTCTTCAAGGGATTCACTTGATCCCAGCTGCCTTTGCATGTCATGTGCCTCTTTCTTCTCCTTGACCAGGGCCTGAGTCATCCAGGGTTCCCTACTTCTGCCAGCCTTGTCCCTCACTCTGAGAGGAATGTGTTTACCCTGAACCCTAGTTAACACACTTTTGAAAGCATGCCACTTACCAGATGTCCGTTTACTTTCCCACAAGCATCCCCTAATAACTTTTGAAAGTTCCTGCCTGGTACCATTAAAATTGGCCTTGCCCCAGTTTAGAACATAGAACATAGAACATTACAGCACAAACAGGCCCTTCGGCCCTCGAGTTGCGCTGATCGCATCAACCCCACCAATCTATAGACCTATCTATAACCCCCAATCCCATTAAACCCCATATACTCATCCAGAAGTCTTTTAAAAGACCCCAGCGAGTTCGCCTCCACCACCGACGACGGCAGCCGATTCCATTCACTCACCACCCTCTGAGTGAAAAACTTACCCCTAACATCACCTCTGTACTTCCCTCCCCGCACCTTAAATCTGTGTCCTCTCGTAGCGACCATTTCAACCCGGGGAAATAGCCTCTGAGAGTCCACCCTATCTATTCCTCTCAACATTTTATAAACTTCTATCAGGTCGCCTCTCAACCTTCGCCTCTCCAGGGAAAAGAGTCCCAGCTCCCTCAACCTATCTTCATAAGGCATGCCTCCCAGTCCAGGCAACATCCTTGTAAATCTCCTCTGCACCCTTTCAATAGCTTCTACGTCTTTCCTATAGTGAGGCGACCAGAACTGCGCACAGTACTCCAAATGAGGCCTGACGAGGGTCCTGTAAAGTTGCAGCATTACCTCCCGACTCCTAAACTCAATCCCTCGATTAATGAAGGCCAGTACACCATCCGCCTTCTTGACCACCTCCTCCACCTGCGAGGCCGATTTAAGAGTCCTGTGAACCCGGACCCCGAGATCCTTCTGCTCTTCAACGCTACTAAGACCCCTGCCCTTAATAGTGTACTCGTTCATCCCGAATTTTAGAATTTTAACTTTTGGGCCAGACCTATCATTCTCCATAGCTATCTTAAAACTAATGGAATTATGGTCACTGGTCTCAAAGTAATCCCTCACTAACGAGGATTGGTTGTCAAATAGGAAGCAGAGAGTGGGGGTCAATGGGTGCTATTCGGATTGGCGGTTGGTGACTTGTGGGGTGCCCCAGGGGTCGGTGCTGGGGCCTCAGCTATTTACCATTTATATAGATGATCTGGAGGAGGGAACCGAGTGCAGGGTGTCAAAATTTGCTGATGACACCAAGATTGGGGGAACGGTAAATTGTGCGGAGGGTGTGGAGAGTCTGCAGAAGGATCTAGATAGGCTGGGCGAATGGGCCAGGAAATGGCAAATGGAATTTAATGTTGGCAAGTGTGAGGTGGTCCACTTTGGTAGGAGGAATGGTAGGAAGGACTATTACTTATGTGGTGAAAAACTGCAGCAGGCGACGGTGCAGAGGGACCTCGGGGTCCTTGTGCATGAGTCGCAAAAACCCAGCTTGCAGGTGCAGCAGGTGGTCAGGAAGGCGAATGGGATGCTGGCCTTCATAGCAAGGGGGATTGAATATAAAAGTAGGGAGGTCTTGCTGCAGCTGTGTAGGGCATTGGTGAGGCCGCAGCTGGAGTACTGTGTGCAGTTTTGGGTGCCGCACCTGCGCAAGGATATTTTGGCCCTGGAGGGAATGCAGAGGAGGTTTACTAGGCTGATACCAGAGTTGAGGGGATTGAGCTATGAGGAGAGGCTGAATAAACTAGGCTTGTACTCGTTAGAGTTTAGAAGAATGAGGGGAGATCTCATTGAGACGTATAAGATGATGAATGGGATGGATAGGATAGAGGTGGAGAGACTCTTCCCGCTCAAAAAAGACAGTAGGACTAGGGGGCACAGCCTCAAGATAAAGGGGAGGCGGTTTAGAACAGAGTTAAGGAGGAACTTCTTCACTCAAAGGGTGGTGAATCTCTGGAATTCTCTGCCCGTTGAAGTGGTGGAGGCTGCCTCGCTAAATATTTTTAAGAAACGGGTTGATGGGTTTTTGATAAGAGAAGGGATTAAGGGTTATGGGGAGAGGGCGGGAAGGTGGAACTGAGCCACGACAGATCAGCCATGATCTTATTGAATGGCGAGGCAGGCTCGAAGGGCCAGATGGCCTACTCCTGATCCTATTTCTTATGTTCTTATGTTCTAACACTTCTGTCACCTGCCCTTCCTTATTTCCCAGGAGGTCAAGTTTTGCCCCCCTCTAGTTGGGCCATCCACATACTGAATGAGAAATTCCTCCTGAATACACTCAACAACTTTCTCTCTATCTAACCCTCTAATACTATGGCTGTCCCAGTCAATGTTGAGAAAGTTAAAATCTCTGACTATTACCACCCTATTTTTATTGGCACTTTCTGTAATCTCCTGATATATGTGCTCCTCAATTTCCCAACGACTATTAGGGAGTCCTACAACCTTATCAAAGTGATTTCCCCTTCTTATTTCTCAGTTCTACCCATATAGACTCAGTGGGCAAACCCTCAGATATATCCCCTCTCAGTACGGCCGTGATGCTTTCCCGAATGAAAAGTGCAACTCCCCCTCCTCTCTTACCTCCTGTTCTATCTTTCCTGTAGCATCTGTACCCTGGAACATTGAGCTATCAGTCGTGTCCCTCCCTTAGTCATGTTTCAGTTATTGCTATAATATCCCAGTCCCACGTACCCATCCATACCCTGAGTACATCTGCCTTGCCCATCAGGCCTCTTGCATTGAAATAAATGCAGTTTAATCTGCACTTCCCTTGCTCTCTGCTTTTGTCTGATCTGTCTGGCACGAGGATTACTGACACTGCACTTATTACTTAATGTGCTCTCTTTAACTTCTGTACTGTTCTCAAACTTCTCATCTGTCTCCCTACTGCTTTGGATCCTACCGCCCTGCCAAACTAGTTTAAACCCTCCCGAGTGGCTCTAGCAAATCTCCCCGCCAGGATGTTAGTCTCCCTCCAGTTCAGGTATAATCTGTCCCTCTTGAACAGGCCAGTCCTTCGCCAGAAGAGATCCCAATGATCCAAAAATCTAAACCCCTGTCCCCTACGCCAGCTCTCAAGCCACACTTTCATCTGCTTAATCCCCCCCATTTGTACTCTCAGCAGCGGTAGTGGTCCTGAAATTATTATCTTTGTGGTCCTGCACTTCAGCCTTCTGCCTAACTCTCTGTTACAGTGGTAGCTAGCATGTAGAGAAAGATCACCTTAATACAAGGTAGGTTCTGATAGCAGCAAGGAAGAAACTGTTCTTGAGTGTATATGTGACTTCAGACTTCTGTATCATCTTCCCAATGGAAGCAGGTGGAAGAGAGAATGTCCGGGGTGTGTGGGGTCCTTAATTATGCTGGCTGCTTTTCCGAGGCAGCGGGAAGTGTAGACAGAGTCAATGGATGGGAGACTGGTTTGCGTAATGGATTGGGCTACATTATGGTTTCCTGTAGGGTTTTCTGCACTGTAGGGTTCTATGCTGTGGTCCTGGACGGAGTGTCAGCATGGGGGACCAGGACAGATTGTTGGTGACCTGTACACCCAAAAACTTGAAGCTTTCGACCATTTCTACTTCGTCCCCATTGATGTGTACAGGGGCATGTTCTCCTTTATGCTTCCTGAAATCGCTGACAATCTCTTTCGTTTTGTTGACAAGGGAGAGATTATTGTTGCCACACCAGTTCACCAGATTCTCTATCTCATTCCTGTACTCTGTCTCGTCACTGTTTAAAATCTGACCCGCTCAGGTGGTGTCATCAGCAGACCTGAAAATCGGATTGGAGGGGAATTTGGCCGCACAGTCACAGGTGTATAAGGAGGGTGTTGAGAACACAGCCTTTTGGGGCACTGGTGTTGAGGATGATTGTAGAGATGTTGTTGCCTGTACTTACAGATTATGGTCCGTGGGTTAGGGGTAAGTTTTTCACTCAGAGGGTGGTGAGTGAATGGAATCGGCTGCCGTCAGTGGTGGTGGAGGCGAACTCGCTGGGGTCTTTTAAAAGACTTCTGGAGGAGTATATGGGGTTTTATGGGATTGGGGGTTATAGATAGGTGTCGATGTGATCGGCGCAACTCGTGGGCCGAAGGGCCTGTTTGTGCTGTAGTGTTCTATGTTCTATGGGTCAGGAAGTTCAGGACCCAGTTGTGAAGGGAGGAGCTGAACCCCAGACCATGGGGTTTGGAGGTGAATTTTGCAGGAATTGTGTTGAAGGCTGTGCTGACTATAGTCAATAAATAGGTGTCTGACATAGATATCTTTGAGAAAGTAAGGAGATGTGGGATAGAAGGAAATTTGGCCGATGGATAAGTAACTGGCTATCTCATAGAATATGGAGATGCGGGCATTAGACTGGGGTAAACACAGTAAGAAGTCTTACAACAGCAGGTTAAAGTCCAACAGGTTTATTTGGTAGCAAAAGCCACTAGTTTTCAGAGCGCTGCTCCTTTGTCAGATGAGTGGGGAGTTCTGATCACAGAGAGGGCATATAAAGGCACACGCTCAGTTTACAGAATACTGTACACTTCTACCGAATACTTCAGTGGTCACGGCCATTCGGCCTCTGATCTGTGGGTAAGCATTGTCCAAGGCGGCCTTCATGATACACAACAGCGCAGAGTCGCTGAACAGAGACTGATAGCCAAGTTGAGCACACATAAGGACGGCCTCAACAGGGATCTTGAGTTCATGTCACACTATCTGTAACCCCCATGACTTGGTGGGGCTTGCAAAATCTCACTTATTGTCCTTTTTGGAGACAGTACACATCTCTTTAACCTGTGCTTAATACTATCTCCACTCACATTGTCTGCACCTTTAAGCCTTGATTCGCTGTAAAGACTCACATTCTAATCAGTATTCTGTAAACTGAGTGTGTGCCTTTATATGCCCTGTTTGTGATCAGAACTCTCCATTCACCTGACGAAGGAGCAGCACTCTGAAAACTAGTGGCATTTTCTACCAAATAAACCTGTTGCACTTTAACCTGGTGTTGTGTGACTTCTTACTGTATTTACCCCAGTCCAATGCCAGCATCTCCACATCATATCTCATAGAAAGCAGAGGGTGGTGCTGGAGGGAAAATTTTCAGACTGGAGGCCAGTTACCAGCGGTGTACCACAGGGATCAGTGCTGAGTCGTCTGCTATTTGTGATTTTTATCAATGGCTTGGAAGAGGGGGCTGAAGGGTGGGTTAGTAAATTTGCTGACGACACCAAGATTGGAGGAATGGTGGATGAGGTGGAGGGCTCTCGCAGGCTGTAAAGAGACATTGATAGAATGCAGAGCTGGGCCGAAAAGTGGCAGATGGAATTTAACCTTGATAAGTGCCAGGTGATTCATTGTGGTAGGACAAACTTGAATGTAGATTACAGGATCAATGGCAGGGTTCTGAGAAATGTGGAGAAACAGAGAGATCTTGGGTTCATATCCACAGATCTCTGAAGGTTGCCACTCGACTGGATAGAGATGTGAAAAAGGCTTATAGTGTGTTAGCGTTTATTAATAGGAGGTTTGAGTTTGAGTTGTGGGGTTATGCTGCAACTGTACAGGACCTTGATGAGACCACATTTGGAAGATTGTGTGCAATTCTGGTCACCTCGCTATAAGAAGGATGTGGAAGCGTTGGAGAGAGAGTTATATTTAGCACTCAAGCTAAATATAATTTATGTATGTAACAAACAATAAAGGATAAACAATAAGGGATCCTTGCTGTATTCCACCTGACACTTGCTCCAATCACTCAAACATTCTTCTACTACCACCCTTTGTGTCATATCACCTTGATATCACCGAATCCACCTTGCCAAGTTTCCCTGAATTCCATGTGCTTCAACTTTCTCAATCAGTCTCCCATGTGGGACCTTGTTAAAGGCTTTGCTAAAATCCATATAAACTACATCAACTGAACTTCCCTCAACTACCCTCTCATTTTCTCACATTTCTCTTACCCACAAATATGTGACACATTACATTGAAGAGTAATATTCCTCTGTGCACATACATCATGTGAGCCAGTCTGTGTGCAGTTTTGGGCGCCACACCTGCGCAAAGATATTTTGGCCTTGGAGGGAGTGCAGAGGAGGTTTACTAGGCTGATACCGGAGTTGAGGGGGTTGAGCTATGAGGAGAGGCTGAATAAACTAGGCTTGTACTCATTAGAGTTTAGAAGAATGAGGGGAGATCTCATTGAGACGTATAAGATGATGAATGGGATGGATAGGATAGAGGTGGAAAGACTCTTCCCACTCAAAAAGGACAGTAGGACTAGGGGGCACAGCCTCAAGATAAAAGGGTTTAGAACGGAGTTGAGGAGGAACTTCTTCACTCAAAGGGTGGTGAATCTCTGGAATTCTCTGCCCGTTGAAGTGGTGGAGGCTGCCTCGCTAAATATTTTTAAGACGCGGGTTGATGGTTTTTTGATAAGAGAAGGGATTAAGGGTTATGGGGAGAAAGTGGGAATGTGGAACTGAGCCACAACAGATCAGCCATGATCTTATTGAATGGCGGGGCAGGCTCGAAGGGCCAGATGGCCTACTCCTGATCCTATTTCTTATGTTCTTATGTTCAGTCATGTTGTTACTGTTGAGAAAGAAACAGAGTTAACTCTTCTGAAAGAGTCATGCAGGTTCAAAAATGTTAATTGTTTCTCTCTGCACCGGTGCTGCCAGACCTGCTGAATTTTCCCTGTGTTTTCTGTTTTTAGATTTCAAACATTTGCAGTAATTTGCTTTTAATTATCTTGTTACCTTTCACTTGTTTTGGTATCTGTATGTCTCAGGTTTTAACTGAAACCAGTCACTATTACAGGATAGGTTTAGAGAGCAGTTGTACAGAGGAGAGTCGAGAAGAGAGAGAGACCAAGAGGAAGTTCTACTATCAGCTACCAATTCCGACTGAGAGCATTCATTTCCTGGACCATCTCGATCAATTAAAGAACTGTGCAACTCGTGTACTCCAGGTCAGCAGCACAATGGTTAATCCTGCCATAGTCAACAACTTGTGTAATAAGGACTTGGAGATGTTCTGGTAATGCCTCTCTTGTCTCTCCTTTCCTTTTCTCACTCTTCCCCACATTCTCTTCTCCCTCATCCAAATTGTGGGATGTTCCAGCAACAGCAAAAACTATATTGCTAAATCACAGCTGATTTATGATATCATTGGTGAATCCAGTGGAGTCTATGTGTATCCACCTACTTCTATCTGAAAAAACAGAATGAGTATTTTATTCCACATCAGAAATGCAACTGTTCTTGAAAAACTGCTAAATATAATACTGTGATCTATAACTTAGGATCACATCCACTGATGTACATATGCACACACACACGTGCACACACATTCATTGAGTCCCAGTCATTCCAAATCTGTAATTCCCCAAAGCCCCAGCCCTGCACAGTCAAACAGGAATCACCAGTTGATGATCAAGAATGGAAATACCACTTTACTGGTCCCACTTAACCCAGACACACTGAGGACAATGAAAACAAGCTGTTAATGCAAACTCAGGGTGTGGAGATGCCGGCATTGGACTGGGGTAAAAACAGAAAGAAGTCTCACAAGATCAGCTTAAAGTCCAACAGGTTTTTCTGTGTCGATTTGTGCGATCTTCTTGGAGATTCTCTCCACTTGGAACCAGCAGTTTGCAATGTTGATGGTAGTCATGATGTGGAGATGCCGATGAGATAGCTCAGAGACTATCTCTGTTGCTGTGCGGACACATGGATTTGGGCCTGTGTCTGTGGGAGTTTGCGCGTTCTCCCCGTGGTTGCGTGGGTTTCCTCCGGGTGCTCCGGTTTCCTCCCACATCCCAAAAATGTGCTTTTAGGCTGATTGATTGGGTAACAAATTGTCCCTACATTGGACCTCCCTGATCCTCGCACATTAGGCATAGACTAAAATCATGAATAGGTCACTGACCATGGGACGGCGGCACGGGCTCGTTGGGCCGAAGGGCCTGTTTCCCGTGCTGTGTTGTTCTTTGTTATTTATGTTGGACTGGGGTAAAAACAGAACCTGTTGGACTTTAAGCTGGTGTTGTGAAACTTCTTTCTGTTAATTCAAACTCAGTATAGAACCTGTATTCAATGAATGAACAATGCTGCTTATACCTGTGAGCAAATACTGCTGCTGGTAGTGGTGGGTAAACGTGATATAACGCTGTTGTGAACTCTGTGGTTCTGATGCAGGCTGGTAATGTTGTGGGAATCGATATGGAATGGAGACCTACTTTTGGAGTGCTGACTAACACACGAGTATCTATCGTACAAATTGCAATGAAAGACTGCGTGTATCTCCTGGACTTGCCTCAGCTTGTGAAACAGTCAGAGTCTGAATGCCGGCAAGCTGAACTTACCCACTTCATTCAGACTTTATTCACTGACCACACCATAACTAAACTAGGTAACTATTCCAAAGCAATACTGAGTGTGTTTGCCGTTTTTTTTTAATTCTCAGAAGCTCTGGCTGGTGTCCCAGTTCCCAGTACACTCCCAGCTGGAGTATTGTGGTTGTACACATCTGTGAGTGTCTCACTCAATCCATTGTTGGTTTTCAAACTTAGCTTGCTCAGACACTTTGTCCGACCCCATTGTCTATCCTTTAGATAGATGCAAACTCCAGATAGGGAGCTGAACTCATGATCCAGAGTGGTTCCAGAGCAGGTCTGAAACCCAGTTGTGCTTCATTGCAGTAGCAGCTTCAAGGTCCTTGGCTTGGTTTGGAATGGCTTGTTATCTTGTTTTGACTTTTGTTTTTTTTTTAGGTTATGCTACAGCAGGGGATCTGCGGACTCTGTCGACAGCCTACCCCATGATAAAGGATGTAGTGCAATTCACAGCAGGAGTATTGGATCTTTTAAATGTACATAAAGAGGTTTGTTGATGGTCTGCAGGTCAGACCTCTTGTTTAGATCACAGTTTGACTTTGAATATATTCGTACTTTTAGCCTCCCAGCCCATGTAGCCCTTGACATAAATGAATGTTTGCTTTCTCAGCATCAAGTGTGTATTGATGAGAACTGTATTAGATGGTTAGAAGTTTTTTTTTCATTTTCACATAATTTTCACATGAGGTCCACCATAGTGCATGTTGATGAGGTGATATGGGGAGAACGGGGAGGCATGTTTGATTTGATGTGTATAAGGAGTTTAAGGAGATTTTTTATGGTACTCAGCAGAAAAATATTCCGATGCTAATGAAGGACTGTAGAAGAAGGGATAACCAGCCGTGGTCGTCGAAGGAAATAAAAGAGAGTATTAAATTAAAAGCTGATGCGTTCAGAGTGGCTAAAAATAGTGGGCGATTCGAAGATTGGGAAAGATTTAAAAATCAACAAAGAATGACTAAGAAGGTGATAAAGGAAAGATAGAGTATGAAACTAAACTAGCTCTAAATATAAAAAATGAGAGTAAAAGTTTTTACAAATATATAAAGAAAAAGAGACTGTCTAGAGTGAATGTTGGACCCTTGGAGGATGAGAGGGGGGATTTAGCGGTGGGTGAGGAGGAAATGGCCAAGGTTTTAAGTAAGTTTTTTGCCTTGGTCTTCACGAGGAAGACACGAATAGTTTGCCGGATATTAAAGATAGAAGGATGGTAGGAGTTGAGGGCCTGAATGCGATTACTGTCACTAGAGAGGTGGTGCTTGACAGACTAACGGGACTGAAGGTGGACAAGTCCCCGGGACCGGATGGAATGCATCCCAGGGTTCTGAAAGAAATGGCAGAGGTGATAGTGGATGCCTTGGTAATTATTTATCAAAATTTGCCGGATTCCGGGGAAGTGCTGGAAGATTGGAAAACGGCTAATGTTACGCCGCTGTTTAACAAAGGTAGTAGACAAAAGGCAGGGAATTATAGGCCGGTTAGTTTAACGTCTGTAGTTGGAAAAAATGCTAGAACCCATCATCAAAGAAGAAATAGTGAGGCACCTAAAAAAGAATGGTTTGATAGAGCAGATGCAGCACGGATTCATTAAGGGGAAGTTTTGTTTGACGAATTTATAGGATTTCTATGAGGTTGTGACTAGTGCGGTAGACAGAGGGGAACCGGTGGATGTGGTGTTTCTAGATTTCCAGAAGGCGTTTGATAAGGTGCCTCACAAAAGGTGGCTACAGAAGGTTAGGGTGCACGGAGTTGAGGGTAAGGTGTTAGCGTGGATGGAGGATTGGCTGTCTAATAGGAGGCAGAGAGTTGGTATCAATGGGTGCTATTCTGGTTGGCGGTTGGTGACTAGTGGAGTGCCCCAGGGGTCGGTGCTGGGGCCTCAACTATCTACCATTTATATAGATGATCTGGAGGAGGGGGCTGAGTGTAGGGTGACGAAATTTGCTGATGACACGAAGATGAGTGGAAAAGCAAATTGCGTGGAGGGTATGGAAAGTCTGGAAAGAGATCTGAAAAGGCTGAACAAGTGGGCGAGGACCTGGCAGATGGAGTATAATGTTAGCAAGTGTGAGGTTATCCACTTTGGTACAAATAATAGTAGAAGGGATTATTATTTAAAGGGCGAAAAGCTGCAGCATGCTACAGTGCAGAGGGACCTGGGGTCCTTGTGCACGAATTGCAAAAACCCAGTCTGCAGGTGCAGCAGGTGATGCAAAGAACAACCCAGCACGGGAAACAGGCCCTTCGGCCCAACGAGCCCGCGCCGCCGCATCACCCTACATTCTACCCTGCGTGTCTTCGAACATGGCTTTAAATTAAGGGGGGGTAGTTATAGGACTGATGTCAGGGGTAGGTTCTTTACCCAGAGGGTGGTGAGGGACTGGAATGCCCTGCCTGCTGCAGTGGTAAATGCTCCTAGTTTGGGGGCGTTTAAGAGATCTGTAGATAGGTTTATGGATGAAAAGGGATTGGTTTAGGCTAGTGGGTCATTGTTTTTGTAACTGGTCGGCGCAACATCGTGGGCCGAAGGGCCTGTTTTGCGCTGTAATGTTCTATGTTCTATGTTCTATCTTCTATGAATAGAACCCCCGACTTAGCCAGATTCAGGGGAGAATAGTGTCAATTTAGTAAACCAATCAGCCTAAGAGCACATCTTTGGGGTGTGGGAGGAAACCGGAGCGCCCGGAGGAAACCCACGCATCCACAGGGAGAATGCACAAACTCCCACAGACACAGGCCCAAATCCATGTGCCTGCACAGCCAGCAGTGCTAGTCACTGAGCTGTTGCGGCGCCCGTCTACCGGTCCAGGATCAAGCACACACACCGACATGAAGTACTAGGCCACTCCCGGAACCTCCAAGAGCAGCCCAGGCACGACCCGCCGTGTGCATGCCCCTCGTTTGACAACGAGGTGGACCTCCACCTGCGGAATAAAAAGACAAAAACGTTAACTTACAAGTCTGCATTTCCGGTGTCTCCCGAGGTTCCGACCTTATTTAATAGCCCCTACTATAACCCTCCATCCTTGTTTCGCTCATGTGTCTGTCTAACTGAACCTTAAACAAGTCCAACGTTCCTGCCTCCACCACCCTACTCGGTAGCGCGTTCCAGACCCCTACAACTCTCTGCGTAAAGAACCTTCCTCTCACATCCAAATTATACCTCTCCCTCCTCACCCTTAAATCACGACCTCTCGTATTTGTCTAGGGAGCAGTCTCTCACTATTGACTCTATCTATTCCCTTCAGTATCTTATATACCTCTATCATGTCCCCCCTCAACCTCCATCTTTCCAAGGAGAAAAGTCCCAGTTTCTCCAACCTTTCAACCTCCAACCTGATCAAGAAGGCGAATGGGAAATTGAATCTAGAACTGCATAGAACCCTACAGTGCAGAAACAGGCCCTTCGGCCCATCGAGTCTGCACCGAACACAATCCCACCCAGACCCTATCCCCATATCCCTACATGTTGGCCTTTATAGCGAGGGGGATAGAATATAAAAGCAGGGAGGTCTTGCTGCAACTGTACAGGGTACTGGTGAGGCCACAGCTGGAGTACTGTGTGCAGTTTTGGTCGCCGCACTTGTGGAAGAATATATTGGCCTTGGAGGGAGTGCAGAGGTGGTTCACTAGGCTGATACCGGAGATGAGGGGGTTGGACTATGAAGAGAGACTGAATAGACTGGGTCTGTACTCGTTGGAGTTTAGAAGGCTGAGGGGGGATCTTATAGAGACATATAAGATAATGAAGGGGATGGATAGGGTAGAGGTAGAGAGATTCTTCCTGTTTAGAAAGGACAGCAGACTAGGGGGCACAGCCTCAAGATGGCCGGGGGGGGTGCAGTTTAGATCAGAGTTGAGGAGGAACTTCTTCACTCAAAGGGTGGAGAATCGGTGAATCTCTGGAATTCTCTGCCCGTTGAAGTGGTGGAGGCTGCCTCGCTAAATATTTTTAAGACACGGGTAGATAGGTTTCTGATAGACAGGGGAATTAAGGGTTATGGGGAGAAAGCGGGAAAGTGGAACTGATCCACTTCAGATCAGCCATGATCTTATTGAATGGCAGGGCAGGCTCGAAGGGCTAGAAGGCCTACTCCTGCTCCTATTTCTTATGTTCTTCTGTCTGACCTCAGTGGTTGGTAAGTTGATGGAAAGGATACTAAGGGACAGGATTTATGAACATTGAGAGAAGTTTAGTATGATCAGAAATAGTCAGCACAGCTTTGTCAAGGGCAGGTCATGCCTTACGAGCCTAGTTGAGTTCTTTGAAAATGTGACTGAACACATTCTCGAAGGAAGAGCGGTAGATGTGGTTTACATGGACTTCAGCAAGGCGTTTGATAAGGTCCCCCATGCAAGGTATTGAGAGGGTGAGAGGGCATGGGATCCAAGGGGCTTTGGCCTTGTGGATCCAGAACTGGCTTGCCTGCAGAAGGCAGAGAGTGGTTGTGGATGGGTCTTTTTCTGCATGGAGGTCAGTCACCAGTGGGGTGCCCCAGGGATCTGTTCTAGGACCCTTGCAGTTTGTCATTTTCGTAAATGACCTGGATGAAGAAGTGGAGGGATGGGTTAGTAAGTTCGCTGACAATATGAAGGTTGGTGGTGTTGTGGATGGTCTGGAGGGATGTCAGAAGTTGCAGCGAGACATAGATAGGATGCAAGACTGGGCGGAGAAGTGGCAGATGGATTTCAACGTGGATAAATGTGTCGTGGTCCATTTTGGCAGGTCCAATGGGATGAAGGAGTATAATATCAAGGGTGGGAGTCTTAGCAGTGTAGAGGAGCAGAAGGATCTTGGGGTCCAAGTCTATAGGACTCTTAAATCGGCCTTGCAGGTGGAGGATGTAGTCAAGTAGGCGTATGGTGTACTAGCTTTAATTATTCGAGGGATTGAGTTTAGGAATCAGGAGGTAATGCTACAACTTTATAAGACCCTTGTCAGACCCCACTTGGAGTACTGTGCGCAGTTCTGGTCGCCTCACTACAAGAAGCTATTGAGAGGGTGCAGAGGAGATTTACAAGGATGTCTGGATTGGGAGGCATGCCTTATGAGGATAGTTTGAGGGAGCTGGGACTCTTCTCCCTGGAGAGACGAAGGTTGAGAGGCGACCTGATAGAGGTTTATAAGATGTTGAGAGGAATAGATAGGGTGGATTCTCGGAGGCTATTTCCCAGGGATGAAATGGTCGCTACGAGAGGACACAGATTTAAGGTGCTGGGGAGTAGGTACATATGAGACATTTTTCACCCTGGGTGATGAGTGAGAGGAATCGGCTGCCATCGGTGGTGGTGGAGGTGAACTCGCTGGGGTCTTTTAAAAGACTTCTGGATGAGTACATGGGATTTAATGGGATTGGGAGTTATAGATAGGCCTGGTAGGCATGGATATGATTGGTGCAACTTGTGGGCCGAAGGGCCTGTTTGTGCTGTAGTGTTCTATGTTCTATCTCCTTCATAATCCAGGGTTCCCAATACATGCTACATACATCCTTATCCCCACAGGTACATGCCGGTCCTGAATTCCAGTCAACTGACATTTGAAAGACTCCCACATGTTGATTTAACCTCAAACAGCCTCCCCCAATCTGCACTTTCCAGATCCTGCCTAATGTTGTTGTGGTTAGTTTTCACCCATTTTAATATCTTCGCCCGAGGACCACTCTTGTCCCTATCCACAAGCACCTTAAAACTTATGGATTTATGATCACTGTTTCCGAATTGCTCTCCTAATGAAACTTCAATTACCTGGCCAGGCTCATTCTGCAACACCAGGCCTAATATGGCTCCTTCCTGAGTTGGACTATTTACATACTGTTTCAAGAAACCCTCCTGGACACTCCTTACAAATTCTGCCCCTTTCAAACCCCTAGCAGTAAGCCCCAATCGATATCGGGCAAATTAAAATCACCCACCACAACAAACCTGTTGTTTTTGCATCTTTCCAAAATCTGTCTGCATATTTGTTCCTCTCTCCACCTGGCTGTTGGGAGGCCTGTAATAAACCCTCAACATTGTAACTGCACCCTTCTTGTTCCTGAGCTCCACCTATATTGCCTCGCTGCCTGAACCCTCCGCGGTGTCCTCCCTCAGTAGAGCTGTGATATTCTCCTTAACTAGTTACGTAACTACCCCTTTTACATCCCCCTGTATCCTGCCTGAAACATCAGAATGATGGGATATTTAGCTGCCAATCCTATCTCTCTTTCAACCAAGTCTCTGTAACAGCAACAACATCATAGTTCCAAGTAATAATCCAAGTTCTAAGTTCATCTGCCTTATCTGCTTTATTCCTTACGTTGAAACAAATGCACTTCAAACCACCAGTCCTGCTGTATTCAACAATTACTCCCTGCCTTCTTAATCTTCCTGGTCTTAGTCTGTAGCTGCCTCTCAGTTATTTCTCCTGCTGACCTACTGCTCTAGTTCCCACTCCTGTCCCCGCCGTACAGTTTAAACCCCCCCCGCAAGTGACTCCAGCGTTTCTACCTGCCAGGATATTGGTGCCCCTCCAGTTTAGCTGTGACCTGTCCTTCTTGTACAGTTCCCACTTGTCCTGGAAGAGATCCCAATGATCAAGCTGTCTGAAGCCCTCCCTTCTACACCAGCTCTTAGCCACATGTTTAGTTGTACTATCGTCCAATTGGCATGTGGCGCAGAAAGCAATCCTGAGATCCTTGTTTTTAACTTACTACCTAACTCCCTGAACTCCCCTTGCAGGACCTTATCACTCTTCCTGTTTATGTCATTAGTATCAATATCTCCCCGACTCCATCCTAAATAGCCTACCCTGAATCCTCAGACTGTGACCCCTGGTTCTGGACCATTGGGAACATCCTCCCTGCATCTACCTTCTAGTCCTGTTAGAATTTTATGCCAGACTGTATCAGCTGAAGCGCACAGACAGCATGGCTTCCTGTCCTGCCCTCTCCTCTATCACGTAGATCTTGAATGACAGCAAGTGGGAGAGTTTGGGCAATCCCCTAACACTAGCTGAGCTAAGAAGGGACTAAGGCCCTGGAATCGATCGGCGCAACTCGAGGGCCGAAGGGCCTGTTTGTGCTGTAATGTTCTATGTCTATGTCTATGTCTATGTCTATGTCTATGTCTAGACTTTCCACTGAATCCTTTGTGATGAGTAAAACTCCCGGAAATGATGGCTTACCAGCTGAATTGTATTTGGAGTTGTGGAACTGGATGGGCCCAGACCTGCTGGAAGCATATGAGAGTATGCTTCTGGATGGCAGAATGTCAGAGTCCATGAGGAAAAGGCATCATTGCCTTCATCTACAAGTGATAAGACATAGGAGCAGGATTAGGCCACTCAGCCCATCAAGTCTGCTCTGCCTTCAATCATGGCTGATATTTTTCTCATTCCCATTCTCCTGCCTTTTCCCCATAATCCCTGATCCCCTTAACAATCAAGAACCTATCTATCTCTGTCTTAAACACACTCAGTGACCCAGCCTCCACAGCCTCCTGCGGCAAAGAGTTCCACAGATTCACCACTCTCTGGCTGAAGAAACTCCTTCTCATGTCTCTTTACCCTGAGGTTGTGCCCTCTAGTTCTAGTTTTCCCTACTAGTGGAAACATCCTCTCCACGTCCACTCTATCCAGGCCAAGCTGAAGGGGGAAAGAAAAGAAATTAAAAACTGGGATAGTTTACAGCGCCACTTTTTACAACTTCATGGGTCTAACACCTTGTTATAACTTTGGAGACTTGAGGTTTATTCATGGTATAATCAATACCTGCGGGCACTATCTCCAACCTCTCAACAAAACAATCAGTGTCTCTGATCTGTAATAATTAAATCACTCAGGTTCACAGTCAGGCAGACACCAAATTTGCCACATTAACCGAGACATTGAATATAAGGGCAGGGATGTTATGATGGAGCTGTTCAAACACTGCTTAGTCCACAGCTAGAGAACTGTTTGCAGTTCTGATCACCATACTCATAATACTCATATTTCTGATCGAAAAGATATTTCTAGAACATAAGATGTCTCATAATTGTAACAACTGTGGTGAATTTGTCTCAATATCTTCTAAGGTATTCCTCAACCCTCAGCATGAGAACAAGCTATCTGATCATTATCACATTTCTGTTTGTGATTTTACAGGACACAAACTGGTTTGTCATATTTACTGCATTACAACAGAAACTACACGTCAAAGATATTTCATTGGCCGTGAGGCACTTTGTATCTTCTTGAGAGAGTGAAAGGACTCTAGAAGTACAAGTTCTTTAATTTGATCAAATTGTAGTGATACACTCAGTCTTTGTGTCTGTGCTGACTCTTTGGTAGAACTGGCCAATTGTGTTCCCAAGGCCCAATATTTTCTTTTCCCTTCAAGTACTTTTCCAATTATTTTTTTGAATGTTATTATTGAATTTTTTTTTCAGTCAGTGCACTCCAGACCTTGGTGTGTAAAATATGTTTTATTATGTCATCTTCTGGTTCTTTTGCCAATCAACTTACATTTGTGTTCTCTGGTGATTAACCTTTCTGCCACTGGAAACAGTCTCTCCTTTTGCACTCCGAGTCTAATAAATCCCCTCGTAACCTTAAATAAAAAGATTATTTAACACAGCTAACCACTGTGTTACCGGATGGTAGCTTCACAGCTCCAGGGACCCGGGTTCAATTCCCGGCTCGGGTCACTCTCTGTGTGGAGTTTGCACATTCTCTTTGTATCTGTGTGGATTTCCTCCAGATGCTCTGGTTTCCTCCCACAGTCCAAAGATGTGCAGGTTAGGTTGATTTGTCATGCTAAAATTGCCCCTTAGTGTCCTGAGATGTGCAGATTAGAGGGATGAGTGGGTAATATATGTAAGGATAAGGGGGTAGGGCCTGGGTGGGATTGTGGTCAGTACAGACTCGATGGGCCAAATGGCCTCTTTCTGTACTGTAGGGTTTCTATGATTCTATGAAAAACAGTTACATGGAGACCAGCCTGCTTTAATTATCAAGGGGCCACACGGTGAAGCCTTCCATTGTTTGTTGGAGCAGAGAGAGAGAGCTAAGATTTTACCTGTTAAAAACCTGTTTAAAATAAGTTTAAAGCACTTCACTCTTTGTAGAACTGTTTAAAGCATTTATTTATTGTATTTACTGCTTTAAGAATTCTGAGGGTGTGGTGAAAAGGCATTTGTAGACCAGCCTGCTTTAAAACAGCGCCAGATTTAAAAGGAGGCCTGGTGTAGACAGCGGGCAGCGTCTGAGCGGGCAGTGGAGTGAGTGGGAAGCAGAGTGAGTTAATAGGGCTTAATATCAAAAAGGGCTTGAGGGAAAAAAGGCCAGGTGAGTTTGTTTGAAAAAAAACAAGGAAAAAAATTTTTTTTCAAAACTACTACAGCACGAAACAAGGAAAAAATTTTTTCCCCATAAAAAATTACAGTGAATAATGGAGGGGCATGTGATGTGTGGTTTCTGTATGATGTGGGAACTGGTGGACCCCAGGGTTCTTCCCAGTGACCATGTCTGCAGTAAGTGCAGGTTGCTGGAGGAGCTCCAGCTCAAGGTGGATGAGCTGGCCTCTGAGCTACAGACACTGAGGCTCGTCAGGGGGAGAGAGGGTGCCCCTAGACTGGCTAAATCTAAGGGTCAGGGACAAAAGGGGGCTGCTGGGAGGAGGAAGGGGGGTGGGGAGCGGAGGCCTCAGCCTCTTAACCTGCATAACAGGTTTGAGGTTCTTGCTTCCAGTCTGGAAGAGGACGAGGCAGGTGAGGTTGGTGAGCAAACTGCACACGGTACAGTGATGCAGCAGGACATAGGCAAAGAGAAGGGGAAAAGGAACGTAGTAGTGATTGGGGATAGTGGGGTGAAGGGTATTGACACTGTCCTTTGTCACAATGACAAAGTGCACAGAAGGGTGTGTTGTCTGCCTGGTGCTCGGGTACGGGATGTCGCAGCTGGGCTGCAGAGGAATCTGGAGTGGGAGGGTGAGAACCCGGTCGTTGTAGTACATGTGGGTGCCTACGACGTAGGCAAAATGCGGACTGAGGATCTGGGGAGGGAGTATGAGAAGCTGGGAATGAAATTAAAAAGTAGAACCGACAAGGTGGTTATCTCTGGGCTACTGCCTGAACCTAGTGCAGACGGGCATAGGGTTGACAGGATAAAGGAAGTGAATGGGTGGCTCAGGGATTGGTGTGGGAGGAATGGGTTCGAATTTATGGGGCATTGGCACCAGTATTGGGGTAGGTGGGACTTGTTCAGGCGGGATGGGGTTGGTCTGAATCGTGCTGGGACCAGAGTGTTGGCAAATCGAGTAAAGAGGACTGTAGACAGGGCTTTAAACTAATTAGGTGGGGGGAGGGTGCAAGGGTAGGTGACGCTATGAGGTCTAAAGTTAAGGATAGGGTACAGGTAAGGGAAGAGGCCAAGGATGTCCCAATTGGTGGCGTTATGGCAAATAGGGTCCAGGTGAAGGCTGGGATGAAAGCGCTTTATCTGAATGCACGAAGCATTCGGAATAAAGTGGATGAGCTGGTGGCGCAGATCGACACAAATGGATACGATATGGTGGCCATTACAGAGACGTGGCTGCAGGGTGACAGGGACTGGGAGATGAATGTACAGGACTATCAAGTGTTTAGGAAGGATAGGCAGGAGGAAAGAGGGGGTGGCGTAGCTCTGCTGATTAAGAATAGTATCAAGGTGGTAGCAAGGGATGATATCAGAGCCAAAGAGCAGAAAGTGGAATCGTTGTGGGTGGAGATTAGGAACAGCAAAGGGAGGAAGACGCTAGTGGGTGTCGTCTATAGGCCCCCGAATAATGATCTGGAGGTGGGGCGGGCTGTTAACACGCAAATAAATGCGGCGTGCAGGAATGGAACAGCGATAATTATGCGGGAATTTCAATCTACATATTGATTGGTCAACCCATGTTGGACATGGTGGGCTCGAGGAGGAGTTCTTGGAATGCTGCCGGGATAATTTCCTTGAACAGTGTGTGTTGGAGCCGACGAGGGAGTGAGCTATCTTGGATCTGGTGCTATGTAATGAGGCGGGTAGAATTAGGGACCTTGCGGTGAAGGATCCTCTTGGAGAGAGTGATCATTGTATGGTGGAGTTTCTGGTGCAGATGGAGGAGGAGAAAGTGGGTTCCCGGACACGATCCTTTGTTTGAATAGAGGGGAGTATGGTAGGATGAGAGAAGAATTGGCGAATGTGGACTGGGGGAGTGCGTTGGAAGGTAGGTCTGCTGAGGAGCGGTGGAGGATCTTTAAGGAGATCTTTCTTGGTGCTCAGCAGAAATTTATTCCGATGGTTAAAAAGGACAGTAGGAGGAGAGGTAATAAGCCGTGGATAACGAAGGAGGTGAAGGAAAGTGTTAAATTAAAAGCGGAGGAATTTAGAGTAGCTAAGAGCAGTGGGCGAGAAGAGGATTGGGAAAGGTTTAAATGTCAACAAAGATTGACAAAGAAGTTGATAAAGGAGGGTAGGAGAAGCTATGAGGCTGGGCTAGCACTTAATATAAAAAAGGATAGCAAGAGTTTTTATAAATATATAAAAAGGAAGAGGCTGGCTAGGGTGAACGTTGGTCCTTTAGAGGATGAGAAAGGGGAGCTAGTTGTGGGGGATGGGGATATGGCTAAGGTCTTGAATAACTTTTTTGTTTTTGTCTTCACGGAGGAGGACGTGAATAATTTGCCGGGTGTTAGCGATGGAAAGGTGGTAGGAATGGAGGGTCTTAATGACATTACTGTTATTAGAGAGGCGGTGCTCGACAGACTGGAGGGGCTGATTGTGGACAAGTCCCCAGGACCGGATGGAATGCATCCGAGGGTTCTGAAAGAAATGGCGGGGGTGATAGTGGATGCCTTGGTGGTTATTTTCCAGACGTCGCTGGATTCCGGGGAAGTGCCGGAAGATTGGAAAACGGCTAATGTTACGCCGTTGTTTAAGAAGGGTGCCAGGCAAAAGGCGGGGAATTATAGGCCGGTTAGTTTAACATCTGTGGTAGGTAAAATGTTAGAATCCGTCATTAAGGAGGAAATTGCGAGGCATCTTGAAGGGAATTGCTTGATAGGGCGGACGCAACATGGTTTCATTAAAGGGAAGTCGTGTCTGACAAATTTACTGGAGTTCTATGAGGATGTGTCTAGGGCAGTGGATAGAGGAGAGCCGGTGGATGTAGTCTTTCTGGATTTTCAGAAGGCGTTTGACGAGGTACCTCACAAGAGGTTATTGCAGAAGGTCAGGGGACATGGAGTTGAGGGTAGGGTGTTAGTGTGGATAGAGGCTTGGTTGTCAAATAGGAGGCAGAGAGTGGGGGTCAATGGGTGCTATTCGGATTGGCGGATGGTGACTAGTGGGGTGCCCCAGGGGTCGGTGCTGGGGCCTCAGCTATTTACCATTTATATAGATGATCTGGAGGAGGGAACCGAGTGCAGGGTGTCGAAATTTGCGGATGACACCAAGATTGGGGGAAAGGCAAATTGTGCGGAGGGTATGGAGAGTCTGCAGAAGGATCTAGATAGGCTGGGCGAATGGGCCAGGAAATGGCAAATGAAATTTAATGTTGGCAAGTGTGAGGTGGTCCACTTTGGTAGGAAGAATGGTAGGAAGGACTATTACTTACGTGGCGAAAAACTGCAGCAGGCAACAGTGCAGAGGGACCTCGGGGTCCTTGTGCATGAGTCGCAAAAACCCAGCTTGCAGGTGCAGCAGGTGGTCAGGAAGGCAAATGGGATGCTGGCCTTCATAGCGAGGGGGATTGAATATAAAAGTAGGGAGGTCTTGCTGCAGCTGTATAGGGCATTGGTGAGGCCGCAGCTGGAGTACTGTGTGCAGTTTTGGGTGCCGCACCTGCGCAAGGATATTTTGGCCCTGGAGGGAGTGCAGAGGAGGTTTACTCGGCTGATGCCGGAGTTGAGGGGGTTGAGCTATGAGGAGAGGCTGAATAAATTAGGCTTGTACTCGTTGGAGTTTAGAAGAATGAGGGGAGATCTCATTGAGACGTATAAGATGATGAATGGGATGGATAGGATAGAGGTGGAGAGACTCTTCCCGCTCAAAAAAGACAGTAGGACTAGGGGGCACATCCTCAAGATAAAGGGGGGGCGGTTTAGAACAGAGTTGAGGAGGAACTTCTTCACTCAAAGGGTGGTGAATCTCTGGAATTCTCTGCCCGTTGAAGTGGTGGAGGCTGCCTCGCTAAATATTTTTAAGAAACGGGTTGATGGGTTTTTGATCAGAGAGGGGATTAAGGGTTATGGGGAGAGGGCGGGAATGTGGAACTGAGCCACGACAGATCAGCCATGATCTTATTGAATGGCGGGACAGGCTCGAAGGGCCAGATGGCCTACTCCTGCTCCTATTTCTTATGCTCTTATGTAGATTGGAGAAGTTACAGCTGTTTTCCTTGGGGAAGAGAATGTTGAGAGAAGATTGATGGCGGCATTCAAAATCATGAGGGGCCTGGACAGAACCAATAGGGAGAAAGGCGAATGAACTAGAGGGTGTAGATTTCAGATAATGATAAAAGAAGCAATGGAGGCATCAGGAGAAACCTATTCTCACAGCGAGAGTTTAAGATCCTAAATGAAATGCCCAAGATTGTGATGGAGGCGGGTTCATTTGAGGCAGTGGAGGGGGTAATTAGATAATAATGTAAAAAGGAAGAATGTGCAGAGATTTGGGGAGAAGGCAGAGGGGAATGACTTATTGCAGATCAAAAAGCAGATTTGATGGGCTGAATGGCCTTCTGTGCTGTAATCATTCTGTAATTCTGTAAAATTGATATTCTTTCTGTCAAAGGAAACAATTGCAGCATGGAGAGAAGCAGAATAATAGGAAAAGGAAGAATATGAGGAACTGCCTCAAGCTTTCTGCCTTTCCCAGGTCTGAGTGAGATTGTCATTTGATGCTCAATTAGTGAATAAATGCCAGCAGCCCGTATCTAGTAGGACCTGAACAGACAGCTCGTACTGAGACCATCTGTGGTTTTTGAATGATTGAAACGTATGAATTCTGTGTTCAGCTGCAGAGAGTGTCAGCTCGAAGACAAGACAAAAGAAAAGGAGTGAATGTACTGGAGTCAGGAGAGGATGATGCAAACTCGGGGAACAGACAGCGGGAAAAGGGACTCAGTCTCCTTGTGCAGTATGTGCTGGGAAAACCACTGGATAAAACGGAGCAGTTATCTAACTGGGAGAAAAGACCTCTCCGACTTCAACAGATCATTTATGCAGGTGAGCAGCTCCTGTTAACTCACTGTGCCAGCATTACCAGCTCCTTGAGAAAAACCTCTGCAAGATCCTCCTTTGGAGTTTTAATAATCCAACACAAAGTTAGACTAATAGAAAAAGAACCGTCGAGCTCCTACAGTGCAGAAAGAGGCCATTCAGCCCATCGAGTTGGCATTGAGTCTCCATAAGAGCATCCCATTCAGATCTCCTCCATCTTATCCACATAACAAGGAATTACAGACCAGTTAGTCTAACATCAGAAATAGGGAAATAGAGTCATAGAATCCCTACAGTGCAGAAAGAGGCCATTCAGTCCATCGAGTCTGCACCGACAACTATCTCATCCAGGCCCTATCTGCATAACCCCACGTACTTACTTGCAAGTCCCCTTGACCCTAAGGGGCAATTTAGCATGACAGGCCAACCAACCTAACCAGCACATCTTTGGAATGTGGGAGGAAACCAGAGTACCTGGAGGAAACCCACACAGAGATGGGGAGAATGTGCAAACTCCACCGACATAGTCCCCCAAGGCTGGAATTGAACCCTGGTGCTGTGAGGCAGCAGTGCTCACCACTGTGCCGTCTTTCAGCTGAGATTTTAAATTTCTGCTAATTTATGTGGCTGTAAAATACATTATGACACCTTTTGAAGATGGGGAAGGGATATCTCGATGGTGTTCTGGCTAACAGAGACTGATAGCCAAGTTCCGCACACATGAGGACGGTCTCAACAGGGATCTTGGGTTCATGTCGCACTATCTGTAACCCCCGTGACTTGCCTGGGTTTGCAAAACCTCACTTACTGTACAGTCTGGAGACAATACACATCTCTTTAAACTGTGATCAGTGCTCCTTCCACTCACATTATCAGCCACTTTAAGACTTGAACAGCAGGTTAGGTGTAAGGATTCGCATTCTAATCAGTAATCTCTAAACTGTCTGTGCTTTATATGCTCTGTCTGAGGCCAGAACTCTCCATTCACCTGACGAAGGGGCAGTCCCCTCGAAAGCTTGTGAGAATATTATCAAATAAATCGGTTGGACTAAAACCTGGTGTTATCAGACTTTTTACTGTGTTTACGCCAGTCCAACACCGGCATTCCCACATAATAATTATTATCCCTCAGATGACATCAGTTAAACAGATTATTGGTCATTTTCACCTGTTGTTTGTGGCTGAAGAGAAAGCCGAGGGAGTAACCACCACCTCACAGACTGAGAGGAGCAATGGGTCCATTAACAACAAGTGAACCACACAGCGAGGGGCCAGTGCCACCCTCAGGGTTCATGAGGCCACCACTAAAGTTCATGAATTCCAGGAGGAGAGAAAGGAGGACAGTCGGTCTGTTGTATGTCTGAGGCTCATGCAGTGAATCCCAGCTTCCAGTCAATTGGACTCTCTTGGTACTGAAGCACGGCCTTGCTCTGTAAAGCCTATGTGGTAAGTGGTGTGAAACAACCAGTCCACGTTAAAAAAACTTGCGCATGGTCATCTTCCACTCCGGACCTGGAATGTCAGGATCCTCATGGATAGCCCCATCAGTGACAGACTGAAACAGCAATACCCAGAAGCTCAGACGTTTCAACATTGACATTGCCAAGCTGATTGAGATCTGGTGGGCAAGGGAAGGCCAGCTTATAGAGCAAAGTGGTGATTACACCTTCTTTTGCAAAGGTAAACCAGAAGAAGGTGACCACCTCTATAGGGTTTGGCTTTGCCATTAAAAAACAAACAGACTGGCTGTGTTAGAGACTCTCCTTGCAAGATAAATGAACATCATGACCCATTGGCTCATCCTGGCACAGAACCAGTGCGATGTAGTCACTCGACCAGGAAGCATCAAGACTGGTTCGATGAGAATGACCAGGAGATCCAGGTGCTGATAAGCTGAAAACCAAGATTTTTTGGAATCTGAAAAGGCAACCCAACTCGAGAACAATTAAGTAGCTCCACAGATGGCTGAGATCCAGCAATGAATCAGTGACCTGAAGAACAGACGGTAGGTGGAGAAAATGCAGAAGACCCAGCAATTAGCCAAACGCCATGATGCATGAGGTTTTTTGTTAATGCAGTCAGGACCACCTATGGCCCAAGCATCCAAGGTGCTATCCCACGCTGGCCAGAAACGGAGAGGTGCTCATCAAGAAAAGAGAGGCAGTCAGCGCCCAGTGGAAAGAGCACTTTGCAAACCTCCTTAACAGGATTCTATCTTCAACACAAGTGGCCTCCACTACATCTTGCAGCATGATGCCCACTGTGTTGGCACCCAACCCAGAATGAGGCAGAAAAGGCCACTGACCAACAAGGCATCAGCAGGAATTCCTATCCAAGCACTAAAACATGGTGGAGAAGTGTTATTGACACAAATACATAACCTCATTTCCCATATCAGAGAGGAGGAGAACAGGCCAGGTGATCACAGAGACACCGGAATCGTGACCATATTCAAGAAATGTAACAAGCCTGCCTGGAGTAGCTAAAGAGAAATTTCCCTACTCTTGGCCACAGAGCCTTAATCACCTTCTTGTAACTGAAGAGCTCCTCATGGAGATGCAATATGGATTCTGTTTCTCAGGGTGAACATGATCTTCACCGTGCAGCAACTACATGAGAAATGCAGGAAATAGCAACAACGCTTGTACATAGTCTTCCTCAATCTCACAAAGGCCTTCAGCATTGTCAGGCAGAAGGGATTATGGAGTGTCCTTCTCCATGCTGGCTGCCTCCAAATGTTTGAACCTTCTCCGCCAGCTCCATGATGGCCATGATTCACAGACCCACCGCAGACCAGCACTGCCTTCAGTGTGCAACAGATCTACCACAGACCCAATTCACATTCAGACTGGGGTCAAGCAAGGCTGGGACATTGCACCAATGCTCTCCTCGGTGTTCCTTGCTGCAATACTCAATTTCACTTCAGCAAAAATCCCTGGGGTAGAGCTAAACTGTAGGACAAAGGGGAATCCGTTCAACCTCTGTCAGCTGCAGGCCAGATCCAAGGTCTTCCAATCCTCTGTCATTGATTTGTAGTCAGCAGATGATGTCCCCCCACCTCCGCCATAATTGAGATCGGCAACAAGGTTCATCACCATCATCATCTTCAGTCACCTGAGGAATAGAGTGTTTGAAGACCAGGACCTTAAACCTGGCATCAAGTTCATGGTCTGCAGTCCATAGTGATACCCACGCTCTGATAGAGAGATGGACTAAGTATAGCAGGCACCACAAAATCCTGGAGAATTACCATCAGCATTGCTTCTGCAAGATCCTGCAAATCCATTGGCGGGATAGATGCACTAACATCAGTTTCTCGCTCAGGACATTATCCATTGACCCCCCATGCTCAATCAGTTCCACTGGCTGTTGATGTCAAATTCCCATTACCTGCAACAATAACATTGTTACCGCTGTGCCAGGGCTCAGTGTACATTGGCCCCTAGTTTGGTACAGTTAGCAGCATGCAGGACGTAACTGGCCAATTGCCTCAGCATAGTGTTGCTGAGGTCACAGGTCACAACCCAAGCCAGGGTGAAAACTCATTCGACTCAGCCCTCATCGCTACCCATCACCAACTCACCTGCTAAGCTGAGCAGGGCTGTGACTGCCCTAAGAGTGCTGGAGGAACAGCACACTAAAAATTATAGTCTTATACGAGAGCTAAATTGCAAGGATAACATTTTAGGCAGTCCCCTCGAAAGCTTGTGAGAATATTATCAAATAAATCGGTTGGACTAAAACCTGGTGTTGTCAGACTTTGTACTGTATTTAACTGTACCCCAGAGAGAGTGACTGTGTGTCGAACAGTCCCCCAGTGAGAGTCAGTGTGTGTGGAACTGTCCCCCAGTGAGAGTCAGTGTGTGTGGGACCCGTACCCCAGTGAGAGTCAGTGTATGTGGAACTGTACCCCAGTGAGAGTCAGTGTATGTGGAACTGTACCCCAGTGAGAGTCAGTGTGTGTGGGACCCGTACCCCAGTGAGAGTCAGTGTATGTGGAACTGTACCCCAGTGAGAGTCAGTGTGTGTGGAACTGTACCCCAGTGAGAGTCAGTGTGTGTGGAACTGTACCCCAGTGAGAGTCAGTGTGTGTGGAACTGTCCCCCAGTTAGAGTCAGTGTGTGTGGAACTGTACCCCAGTGAGAGTCAGTGTGTGTGGAACTGTACCCCAGTGAGAGTCAGTGTGTGTGGGACCCGTACCCCAGTGAGAGTCAGTGTATGTGGAACTGTACCCCAGTGAGAGTCAGTGTGTGTGGAACTGTCCCCCAGTGAGAGTCAGTGTGTGTGGAACGGTACCCCAGTGAGAGTCAGTGTGTGTGGAACTGTATCCCAGTGAGAGTCAGTGTGTGTGGAACTGTACCCCAGTGAGAGTCAGTGTATGTGGAACTGTACCCCAGTGAGAGTCAGTGTGTGTGGAACTGTCCCCCAGTGAGAGTCAGTGTGTGTGGAACTGTACCCCAGTGAGAGTCAGTGTGTGTGGAACTGTACCCCAGTGAGAGTCAGTGTGTGTGGGATTGTACCCCAGTGAGAGTCAGTGTGTGTGGGACGGTACCCCAGTGAGAGTGTGTGTGTGTGGAACTGTACCCCAGTGAGAGACAGTGTGTGTGGGACTGTACCCCAGTGAGAGTCAGTGTGTGTGGAACTGTACCCCAGTGAGAGTCAGTGTGTGTGGAACTGTACCCCAGTGAGAGTCAGTGTGTGTGGAACTGTCCCCCAGTGAGAGTCACTGTGTGTGGAACTGTCCCCCAGTGAGAGTCAGTGTGTGTGGAACTGTCCCCCAGTGAGAGTCAGTGTGTGTGGGACTGTAACCCAGTGAGAGTCAGTGTGTGTGGAACTGTCCCCCAGTGAGAGTCAGTGTGTGTGACTGTCCCCCAGTGAGAGTCAGTGTGTGTGGAACTGTACCCCAGTGAGAGTCAGTGTGTGTGGAACTGTACCCCAGTGAGAGTCAGTGTGTGTGACTGTCCCCCAGTGAGAGTCAGTGTGTGTGGAACTGTACCCCAGTGAGAGTCAGTGTGTGTGGGACGGTACCCCAGTGAGAGTCAGTGTGTGTGGAACTGTACCCCAGTGAGAGTCAGTGTGTGTGGAACTGTACCCCAGTGAGAGTCAGTGTGTGTGGAACTGTATCCCAGTGAGAGTCAGTGTGTGTGGGACTGTAACCCAGTGAGAGTCAGTGTGTGTGGAACTATACCCCAGAGAGAGTCAGTGTGTGTGGAACTGTATCCCAGTGAGAGTCAGTGTGTGTGGAACTGTACCCCAGTGAGAATCAGTGTGTGTGGAACTGTATCCCAGTGAGAGTCAGTGTGTGTGGAACTGTATCCCAGTGAGAGTCAGTGTGTGTGGAACTGTACCCCAGTGAATGTCAGTGTGTGTGGGACCTGTCCCCCAGTGAGAGTCAGTGTGTGTGGAACTGTACCCCAGTGAGAGTCAGTGTGTGTGGAACTGTACCCCAGTGAGAGTCAGTGCGTGTGGGACTGTACCCCGGTGAGAGTCAGTGTGTGTGGGACCCGTACCCCAGTGAGAGTCAGTGTGTGTGGAACCCATACCCCAGTGAGAGTCAGTGTGTGTAACTGTCCCCCAGTGAGAGTCAGTGTGTGTGGAACTGTACCCCAGTGAGAGTCAGTGTGTGTGGAACTGTCCCCCAGTGAGAGTCCGTGTGTGTGGGACCCGTACCCCAGTGAGAGTCAGTGTGTGTGGGACCCGTACCCCAGTGAGAGTCAGTGTGTGTGGGACCCGTACCCCAGTGAGAGTTAGTGTGTGTGGGACCTGTACCCCAGTGAGAGTCAGTGTGTGTGGAACTGTACCCCAGTGAGAGTCAGTGTGTGTGGAACTGTATCCCAGTGAGAGTCAGTGTGTGTGGAACTGTATCCCAGTGAGAGTCAGTGTGTGTGGGACTGTACCCCAGGGAGAGTCAGTGTGTGTGGAACTGTACCCCAGTGAGAGTCAGTGTGTGTGGGACTGTACCCCAGTGAGAGTCAGTGTGTGTGGAACTGTATCCCAGTGAGAGTCAGTGTGTGTGGGACTGTACCCCAGTGAGAGTCAGTGTGTGTGGAACTGTACCCCAGTGAGAGTCAGTGTGTGTGGAACTGTGCCCCAGTGAGAGTCAGTGTGTGTGGAACTGTACCCCAGTGAGAGTCAGTGTGTGTGGGACTGTACCCCAGTGAGAGTCAGTGTGTGTGGGACGGTACCCCAGTGAGAGTCAGTGTGTGTGGAACTGTACCCCAGTGAGAGTCAGTGTGTGTGGAACTGTACCCCAGTGAGAGTCAGTGTGTGTGGAACTGTACCCCAGTGAGAGTCAGTGTGTGTGGGACTGTAACCCAGTGAGAGTCAGTGTGTGTGGAACTATACCCCAGAGAGAGTCAGTGTGTGTGGAACTGTATCCCAGTGAGAGTCAGTGTGTGTGGAACTGTACCCCAGTGAGAATCAGTGTGTGTGGAACTGTATCCCAGTGAGAGTCAGTGTGTGTGGAACTGTATCCCAGTGAGAGTCAGTGTGTGTGGAACTGTACCCCAGTGAATGTCAGTGTGTGTGGGACCTGTCCCACAGTGAGAGTCAGTGTGTGTGGAACTGTACCCCAGTGAGAGTCAGTGTGTGTGGGACTGTACCCCGGTGAGAGTCAGTGTGTGTGGGACCCGTACCCCAGTGAGAGTCAGTGTGTGTGGGACCCGTACCCCAGTGAGAGTTAGTGTGTGTGGGATCCGTACCCCAGTGAGAGTCAGTGTGTGTGGAACTATACCCCAGTGAGAGTCAGTGTGTGTGGAACTGTATCCCAGTGAGAGTCAGTGTGTGTGGGACTGTACCCCAGGGAGAGTCAGTGTGTGTGGAACTGTACCCCAGTGAGAGTCAGTGTGTGTGGGACTGTACCCCAGTGAGAGTCAGTGTGTGTGGAACTGTATCCCAGTGAGAGTCAGTGTGTGTGGGACTGTACCCCAGTGAGAGTCAGTGTGTGTGGAACTGTATCCCAGTGAGAGTCAGTGTGTGTGGGACTGTACCCCAGTGAGAGTCAGTGTGTGTGGGACTGTACCCCAGTGAGAGTCAGTGTGTGTGGGACTGTACCCCAGGGAGAGTCAGTGTGTGTGGAACTGTACCCCAGTGAGAGTCAGTGTGTGTGGGACTGTACCCCAGTGAGAGTCAGTGTGTGTGGGACTGTACCCCAGGGAGAGTCAGTGTGTGTGGAACTGTACCCCAGTGAGAGTCAGTGTGTGTGGGACTGTACCCCAGTGAGAGTCAGTGTGTGTGGAACTGTATCCCAGTGAGAGTCAGTGTGTGTGGGACTGTACCCCAGTGAGAGTCAGTGTGTGTGGAACTGTATCCCAGTGAGAGTCAGTGTGTGTGGGACTGTACCCCAGTGAGAGTCAGTGTGTGTGGGACTGTACCCCAGTGAGAGTCAGTGTGTGTGGGACTGTACCCCAGGGAGAGTCAGTGTGTGTGGAACTGTACCCCAGTGAGAGTCAGTGTGTGTGGGACTGTACCCCAGTGAGAGTCAGTGTGTGTGGAACTGTATCCCAGTGAGAGTCAGTGTGTGTGGAACTGTATCCCAGTGAGAGTCAGTGTGTGTGGGACTGTACCCCAGTGAGAGTCAGTGTGTGTGGAACTGTACCCCAGTGAGAGTCAGTGTGTGTGGGACTGTATCCCAGTGAGAGTCAGTGTGTGTGGAACTGTACCCCAGTGAGAGTCAGTGTGTGTGGAACCCATACCCCAGTGAGAGTCAGTGTGTGTGGAACTGTACCCCAGTGAGAGTCAGTGTGTGTGGAACCCATACCCCAGTGAGAGTCAGTGTGTGTGGGACTGTACCCCAGTGAGAGTCAGTGTGTGTGGGACTGTCCCCCAGTGAGAGTCAGTGTGTGTGGAACTGTACCCAGTGAGAGTCACTGTGTGTGGAACTGTACCCCAGTGAGAGTCAGTGTGTGTGGAACTGTCCCCCAGTGAGAGTCAGTGTGTGTGGAACTGTACCCCAGTGAGAGTCAGTGTGTGTGGAACTGTACCCCAGTGACAGTCAGTGTGTGTGGAACTGTACCCCAGTGAGAGTCAGTGTGTGTGGGACTGTACCCCAGTGAGAGTCAGTGTGTGTGGGACTGTACCCCAGTGAGAGTCAGTGTGTGTGGGACTGTACCCCAGTGAGAGTCAGTGTGTGTGGGACTGTACCCCAGTGAGAGTCAGTGTGTGTGGGACTGTACCCCAGTGAGAGTCAGTGTGTGTGGGACCCGTACCCCAGTGAGAGTCAGTACATTCAAGAAGTGAAAAGATGAGAAGCAAATGTAGGCGGGAAGAATGAGTAAATTGATGAATTTTGCTCTGTTCTTTCTCGGTAGCGGTCGACGCCTACTGCCTGCTGGATGTTTATGATGCTTTGCAGCGAGAGCCACAACGTTTTGGACTGAGTGGGAGCTTTGAAGATTTTCTCATGTTGAAAATGAAGAATGGAAGGGAAAAGAAATCAAAGAGAAACAAGAGCCGTCCCAGCATCCCAGTTCAGGTAGAAAGCAGTAAAACCATCTGTGTGACAGGAGAAGCTGGACTCGGGCTGGGATGAACTAGTGGTTTATTTGGGGAGGGAGGTCTGCAATATCAGAGAGGTTGGGGTGAAACATTATGGGCAGGCAGAGGGGGAGCAGAGTGGAGAGGGGGCTGCAGTGATGCACAGACTGACATGGAGATGGTGGGCAGGGATTTGATACAGAGCAAAATGGATTAAGATTTCAGAAATAGCATCTGAATAGTGAATCATAGAAACCCTACAGTGCAGAAAGAGGCCCATCGAGTCTGCACCGATCACAATCCCACCCAGGCCCTACCCCCATATCCCTACATATTTTACCCGCTAATCCCTCTAATTTAAGCATCTTAATATCCTAAGGGGCAACTTTTACAATGGCCAATTAACCTAACCCTTTGGACTGTGGGAGGAAACCGGAGCACTGGAGGAAACCCACGCAGACACGAGGAGAATGTGCAAACTCCACACAGACAGTGACCCGAGCCAGGAATCGAATGTTGCAGTGTTTAAATGAATGCTTTTGTTGCAGGATAGATTATGGGGGCTGCACAAGGTTTTGGGGCTGCTACCATGTTTTCCAAGAGGGCGTGGCAACAAGGGTCAAAGAGCAGAGTTTGGGTCGCTGGCATCGTGTGCAAGCCCGAAATTCTTGCCCATCCTTAATTGTCCTTTCTCTTGCTGCGCTAGTCCAGTTCAGAAGGTTGCTAAGGATCAACCACATTGCTGTGCTCTGGAGTTAGGCATAGGCCGGACCAGGTAAGGATTGCAGACTTCCTTCTCTGAAGGACATTAGTCAGTGACCCAGATGTGTGATCAAAATAGAAAGGATTAGCTTTTCCTACTTTATTAGCTGTGTTCAAATTTTACCCGCTGCCTGTGTCCCCAGTACATAAGCCTAAGCCTCTGAATTATTGTATCACATCTACCTACACCACTACACTACATCTCCTCCTCATTTTGCCTTGCTAAATTTTTAAATATGCCAGGATATTGTAAGCTTCTTCTCAGCCACACTTTGATGTTCTTTATTTGTACAGTGTGTGCAGACCCTTCAGCCAGCCCCAAGAAAGATCTCTTCGTTCCCTCCAATGTCACCCTCAGAATTCAGTGTTGTCTGTGACAACATGTTGCAGGGGTTGGGCCGATACCTCCGCTGTCTTGGTGTGGATGTGAAGATTCTGGAGAATGAGGATGATCACAGGAAGGCTGCAAAGGTGAGACAGAACTTTGAGTGAATGGTGGTTGGGGGGGAGATTGAGAGTGTGAACAGGGTTGGGAAGATATTAATGAAAAGAGAAGGGAGAGAAGAAGAATGTAGGAGTGAGGGAGTAGAATGAGGGAGAAGGTAAGAGTGGTTGAGGGGGGAAGATAGTGAGGAATGAGGCAGAGGGGAGAGATGGTGAGGGGAGGTGAAAGAGGGAGAAGGGGAGTAGGAGAGCCTGAAGGAAAGGGCAAGTATGAGGGAAGAGTATGAGAATGAAGCAAGAGAGGGTGAGGAGGGAGGAGAGGTGATTGGGGAAGAGGAAGGTGAGAGGGGTAGGAAAGTGAGGGTGAAGGATAGAGGAATGAGAGTAGGAAAAGAAAACTGTGAAGGGGAGGCAAGAGAGGGTGAGGGAGAGGAGAAAGGGTGGCAGGGACAAGTAAGGGGGAGGGAAGAGAGGGTGAGGGAAGGGAGGGTCGGGAGAGAAGGTGACTGGGGAAATTGAGAGAGGGTTGAGGGAAGGGAGAGAGTAAAGGGAAGACAAGAGAGTACAGGGAAGGGGAATGTGGGAGAGGGAAGTGAGGAGGGATGGGGTGTGAAGAAGGGTGAAAACAGAGAGAGAGGATGGGGGGGGAATTGGGAGAATGAGAGGGGAACTGGCTAAAGGGAGCATATGGATATAACTTAATCCCTCCTGTTTCCAGATGAGGGACATTTTAAATCGGTGTGTAGATTAAGGTTGATAGCAGAACTTGATATAAATTGTCAATGAGTGATGGTCTCTCTCGTGCATCAAGGTTTTGATTGTTGATCTGATGCTCTGGTTCTGATTATGCATCACTGCCTTCTCTGTGGTTTCAGTGTAAGAGAACTTAAATGCAAGAGATTAAATGCTAAATTGCCCCTTAGTGTCAGGGGACTAGTTTGGGTAAATGCATGGGGTTATGGGGATAGGGCTTGGGTGGGATTGTGATCAGTGCAGATTCGATGGGCTGAATGGGCTCCTTTTGTGCTCTCTGATTCTATGATTTCTATTCAAGGACATTCATCCTTCGATCATTAAAGTAGATTTAAATCTGGCCATTAATTTCATTGTTTGCTACTGGATGCTGCATTTTCTATATTTTATTCGTGACAATGCTTCAAAAGTACTTAACTGGCTGTGGAGTGCTTTGGGATGTCCTTAAATTGTTAATGTCTGAAAGACTCAATGTTATTGTCAATCTCATTTCCATTACAAGAATCATAGAAACCCTACAGTGCAGAAGGAGGTTCTCAGCCCATTGAGCCTCCACTGACAACAATCCCACCCAGGCCCCATCCCTCGTATTTATTCTGCTGAGCCCTCTAACCTACGCATCCCAGGACACCAAGGGGCAATTTAGCATGGCCAATCAACCTAACTCGTATATGTTTGGACTGTGGGAGGAAACTGAAGCACCCAGAGGAAACCCACACAGACATGAGGAGAATGTGCAAACTTCACACAGACAGTGACCCGAGCCAGGAATCTAACCCAGATCCCTGGAGCTGTGAGGCAGTAATGCTAACCATTGTGCCACCTTGCTGCCCATAGAATCATAGAACCCTACAACGCAGGAGGAGGCCTTTGGCCCATCGAGCCTGCACAACAACAATCCCACCCATGCTCTGTATTTAATGATACATTGAGTGTTCATTGCTGGAACAACATTGAGCCCTCAGATGTAAATCTGCTTTTACAGTGCAGGAGAAAGTAGTTCCCGATTAAACTTCCAGATTCTTTGTCTGTAAACAAATCATGAGTGCAGACCCCTGACAAATTTATCTTTCAATTCTGAGGCCTGATTTTATACATGAACAGATAAATGTTTCTATTTTCAAAGAGAGAAATTTTGATTCTATTACAGTCTTTGGTGAAAGAATAACGAGAAATTCATTTTTAAAGAAACCCTGTTTGTGATAAAGAAACTAATTTGACCCAAATGTTGTGTAGGTCTCTGCTGGTCAGAAGTAAAGAAAATGTCAGAAATACTTAGCAGGTCCTACAGCGTCTGTGGGGGGAAGCAGAGATAAATGTTTAGGTTGAGCATTTTTCATTGGAACTGGGGCAAGTTGGAAATATAGAAGATTTCAAGCAATTGAAAACATCGGTGGAGGGGTGGAGGATCGGGGAAGAGCAATGGCGAGGGTGTGTGATACAGTGACACTCAGGAGAAATTAACTGTCAAAAGAGTTGGTGATACAAGCCAAAGAGAGTGGTAATGGAAGAAGTAAAAAAAACAAAACGTATGTTTAAAGGATTTTACAATTCAAAATGCAAGCAGGAAATGGCATTTGAGGGAAGGGGCCTAACTACAGTGGAAAAGAGAAATATGTGGCTAATACGTTTACATATAGTTAAAGGTTTTGTGGGCAGAGAGAGAATGGGAACAACCAAGCAGTCAAGGAGTGCCAGGAAGGTAGTGCAAGAGTCCATTGCATGCTTCTGACTCTCCGAACAGCATTCTGTTCTGAATGCCAATGTCTGCACCATGTGGCACCAGGTATGCAGGGCGGCAGGAGTAAGATTGCAAAGTCAGCAATGAGCCCCAGCAAAGCTGGAGTCAGTGGCAATCAAGGACAAACTTGCCACTGGTTGGAGTTCAGTGTCTGTGGGATTGAGTTTGAAGTTGAGTGTTTTCTCAATTGAGTTTAGCATTGAGGTTGGTCTGGAATTAAATTTGTTGGAGATGAGTCTTTGGGCTTCAGTTTGCTGGAGATCAGTGTCCCTAAGATTGCGATTGTTAGAGTTGAGTGCCTGTGGGATTGTTTTTGTTTTTAGTTGAATGCCTGTGGTTTCTGAGTTTTTAGATGAGTGTCTCTTGAATGGAGTTTGGAGTTGAGTGTCTCTGGGATGAAGTTTGGAGTTGTGTGTCTCTGGGATTGGGTTTGGAGCTGAGTATCTCTGGGATGGAGTTTGGAGTTGTGTGTCTCTGGGATGGAGTTTGGGATCGAGCGTCTCTGGGATGGAGTTTGGAGTTAAGTGTCTCTGGGATGGAGTTTGGAGTTGAGTGTCTCTGGGATGGAGTTTGGAGTTGAGCGTCTCTGGGATTGAGTTTGGAGTTGAGTGTCTTTGGGATTGAGTTTGGAGTTGTATGTCTCTGGGATGGAGTTTGGAGTTGAACATCTCTGGGGTTGCGTTTGGAGTTGAGTGTTTCTGGGGTTGCATTTGGAGTTGAGTGTTTCTGGGGTTGCGTTTGGAGTTGAGTGTCTCTTGAGTTGCTTTTGGAGTGAAGTGTCTCTGGGATTGAGTTTGGAGTTGATTATCCGTGCACTTGTATTTATTGGAGTTGAGTTTCTCTTGGATTGCATTTGGAGTTGAGTGTCTTTGGGGTTGCATTTTGAATTGAGTGTCTCTGGGGTTGTGTTTTGAGTTGAATGTCTCTGGGGTTGCGTTTGGAGTTGATTATCTGTGCACTTGTGTTTATTGGAGTTGAGTTTCTCGTGGATTGCGTTTAGAGTTAAATTTCTCTGGGGTTGTGTTTGGACTTTAATGTCTGTGGGATTGAGTTTGGAGTTTATTGTCTGTAGGATTGAGTTTGGAGTTGAGTGTCTGTGGGCTAGCATTCAGAGTTGCATTTCTCTGGGATTGAGGTTTTGTGGAATGAGTTTGGAGGTGAATACCTCTGGGATTGAGTTTGGAGGTGAGCGTCTCTGGCATTGAGTTTGGAGGTCAGTGTCTCTGGGATTGAGTTTGGAGCTGAGTGTCTCTGGGATTGAGTTTGGAGTTGAATTTAGGATTACATTCGCTGGAATTCAGAAGAATAAGGGGGGATCTTATAGAAACCCATAAAATTCTATCAGGACTATACCGGGTAGATGCAGGAAGGATGTTCCTGATGATGGAACCAGGGGTCATAGTCTAAGGATACGGGTCTTTAGGACTGAAATGAGGAGAAATGTCTTCACCAAGAGAGTTGTAAGCCTCTGGAATTCATTACCACAGAAAGCAGTTGAGGCCAAAACTTATGTTTTCAAGAAACAATTAGATATAGCCCTTGGGGCTAAAGGGGATAAAAGGATATGGGAAGGGGGAAGCAGGCTCAGGATATTGAATTGCACGATCAACCATGATCTGAATGACTGGTTGAACAGGTTGGAAGGGCCAAATAGCCTAATCTTCCTATTTTCTTTGTTCCATGTTTCTACAAATGCTCCACACATTAAGATACAAAGCCTTTAGACTTGTCTTTTTAACCTTGTTAGTCACCTTTCCTTTGCATTCTGGCCCCATTTGTTTTTTACCCTTGTTTTTTCTGTCTTCACTCTTGCTTCTTATATTTCTGTCTTTCGTTTCTCTCCTTGTTTCTCCCTCCTCTGCCTCCCTGCTTAGGTTCCCACTCATTCTGGTCAAAACCTTTCCCAACAGTACCAGCAAAAACACCACCAAGGAC
Organism: Prionace glauca; assembly: GCA_037974335.1. Classification (NCBI taxonomy): domain Eukaryota; kingdom Metazoa; phylum Chordata; class Chondrichthyes; order Carcharhiniformes; family Carcharhinidae; genus Prionace; species Prionace glauca. The sequence goes on from CM075745.1 coordinate 48,102,328, forward strand.
GTTGCTCCCAATCCTGCCCAAATACAACCCATTCTGCTTGTACCAATCCCGCCTTTCCCCAGAACTGGTCCCAATGTCCCAGAAATTTGAATCCCTCCCAATCCTGAGTAGTAATCCTGAGATCATCTTTGAGGTCATACTTTTTTATTTATATCCTAAATCCACATATTCTGCTTGTAGGAGCTCATCCCTTTCTTTAACCGATGTCACCGGTACCGATATGTACTATGACCACTGGCTATTCATTCTTCCCCTGCAGAATGTCCTGCAAACATCCTTGACCCGGTGGGGTGGGACGGGCCGGAATTGGTAAAGGATAAGACTAAAGCAAACTGAACATAAGAGGGTAGAAGATATATATGTTCCGGAGTCTAACATATAGGTGGTTTATAGGAGAGTAGAGGAAATATAGAGAAGAGTATATACCAGGGCAGAAAATATATTGCATAGGAAACAATTTTTTTATTCATTCATGGAACGTGGGCATCGTTTGTTGGCCAGAATTTATTGTGGTTTTGGACTGGGGTAAACACAGTAAGAAGTCTCACAACAGTGAGCTACCAAATAAACCTGTTGGACTTTAACCTGGTGTTGTGAGACTGTTTACAGAATCTATCGCTCATCCCTAGTTGCCCTTGAGACAATAATGGCTGCAGTATTCGTAGTCTCTGACCTGCTCTTGTAGCCACGGTGTTTATGTGGCAAGTCCAGTTGAGTTTCTGGTCAATGGTAATCCCACGGATGTTGACAGTGGAGGATTCAGTGATGTAACACCATTGAATGTCAAGGGGCTGTGGTTAAAGTGTCTCTTATTGGTGACAGTACATAGGAGGGCATAAAATCAAATAGCACAGGAGAGGCCTGTAGGTACATCAAGTCTGCACCAGCACGTGAAAAACACCTCACTTCCCACCTAATCCCGTTTACCAACACTTAGCCCATAGCCCTGAATGTTATGATGTGCCAAGTGCTCATCCAGGTACTTTTCAAAGGATGTGAGGCAACCGGCCTCTACAATCCTCCCAGGCAGCGCATTCCAGACATCACCACCTCTGAATAAAAAAGCTTTTCCTCACATCCTCCCTAAACCTCCTGCCCTTCACCTTGAATTTATGTCTCCTGGTGACTGAACCTTCAACTAAGAGGAACAGCTGCTCCTTATCCACTCTGCCCATGTCCCTCATAATCTTGTACACATCCATCAGGTCACCCCTCAGTCTTCTCTGCTCCAACAAAAACAACCCAAGCCACACAACCTCTTTTCATTACTTAAATGTTCCATCCCAAGCAGCATCCTGGTGAATCTCTTCTGTACCCCTTCCAGTGCAATCATGTCCTTCCTATAATGAGGCAACCGGAATTGCTCACAGTTCTCCAGCTGTGGCTTCACCAAAGTTCTGTAAAACTCCAACATGACTTCCCTGCTTTTGTAATCTGTGCCCCGATTGATAAAGGCAAGTGTTCCATATGCCTTTTTTACCACCCTACTAACATGCCCGTCAGCTCTTGGAGATCTGTGGACGAAGACGCCAACGCCCCTTTATTCCACAGAATTTCCTAGTGTCCTACCATTCATTGAATACTTTCTCGTCAAATTACTCCTTCCAAATTGTATCACCTCATACTTTTCAGGGTTAAATTCCATCTGCAACTTCACCATATCTATACCTTATTATAAGACAGAGAATTTGCTGTGCAAAAATGTCTGTGTTGCAAATATTGTGTAAGATGTGCTGTTAAAAACATTATAGAATATGATCTAATCAGCTGGAAGAACTCTGTCTACCAGTCAGTGAGTTCAAAGTGTATCACATAAAATGTGACATACCGTTTTATTACAATAGACATCTAATGCTTGAAATATGATTAAGATGAGCTCCTTTATTTCAGATCGCTCGTGAAGAAAACCGATTTATTCTAACCTGTGGCTTACCCTATCAGACGGTGAGTGCACATATTATCACGCTACAATGGTCATAGAGTTTTGTGTGGGCAGTGGACATGAAACTGGCAGCATGTGGTTGGCAGGGGTCAATTGGTATTGGGCAGAGTGCAGGAAGTGCACAATCAACGTGCAGCACAGAGCATCATGACAGCTCAGAGACTATCTCTGTTGCTGTGCGGACACATGGAGTTGGGCCTGTGTCCGTGGGAGTTTGCGCGTTCTCCCCATGGTTGCGTGGGTTTCCTCCGGGTGCTCCGGTTTCCTCCCACATCCCAAAAATGTGCTTTTAGGCTGATTGATTGGGTAACAAATTGTCCCTATATTGGACCTCCCTGATCCTCACACATTAGACATAGACTAGAATCATGAATAGGTCACTGAGACAATGGGACGGCGGCGCGGGCTCGTTGGGCCGAAGGGCCTGTTTCCCGTGCTGTGTTGTTCTTTGTTCTTGAATATAGAAAAACTACAGCACAAAAAGGCCCTTCGGCCCACAGCTTGCGCCGAACATGTCCCTACCTACTAGGCTTACCTATAACCTTCTATCTTACTAAGTTCCAAGTACTTATCCAAAAGTCTCTTAAAAGACCCAATCGAATCCGCCTCCACCACAACCGACGGCAGCTGATTCCACTCACCCACCACCCTCTGAGTGAAAAACTTACTAAAAAGTCTGACAACACCAGGGTTTAGTCTAACCTATTTATTTGATAATTTACTCACAAGCTTTCGGGGTTAGCCCCTTCGTCAGGTGAATGGAGAGTTCTGGCCTCAGACAGAGCATATAAAGCACAGACAGTTTAGAGATTGCTGATTAGAATGCGAATCCTTACACCTAACCTGCTGTTCAAGACCTGAAGTGGCTGATAATGTGTGTGGAAGGAGCACTGATCACAGTTTAAAGAGATGTGTATTGTCTCCAGACAGTACAGTAAGTGAGGTTTTGCAAACCCAGGCAAGTCACGGGGGTTACAGATAGTGCGACATGAACCCAAGATCCCTGTTGAGACCGTCCTCATGTGTGAGGAACTTGGCTATCAGTCTCTGTTCAGTGACTCTGCGCTGTCGTGTGTCGTGAAGGCCGCCTTGGAGAATGCTTACCCGAAGGTCAGAGGCTGAATGCCCGTGACCACTGAACTGTTCACCAACAGGAAGGGAACAGTCTTGCCTGGTGACTGTCGAACGATGTTCATTCATCCGTTGTCGTAGCGTCTGCATGGTCTCCCTAATGTACCATGCTTCGGGACATCCTTTCTTGCAACGTATCAGGTGGACAATGTTGGCCGAGTTGCAAGAGTATTTACCGTGTACCTGGTGGATGGTATTCTCACGTGTGATGATGGTATCCATGTCGATGATCCGGCATGTCTTGCAGAGGTTGCTGTGGCAGGGTTGTGTGGAGTTGTGGTCACTATTCTCCTGAAGACTGGGTAGTTTGCTGCGAACAATAGTCTGTTTGAGGTTGTGTGGTTGTCTGAAAGCAAGAAGTGGAGGTGTGGGGATGGCCCTGGCGAGATGTTCGATGAAGACGAACATCTCTTGTGGCAGCCATTTCAGCCCTGGGAAAAAGCCTCTGAGAATCCACTCAATCAATACCTTTCAACATTTTATACACCTCTATCAGGTCACCCCTCATCCTTCATCTCTCTAATCTCTCTGTAATTGTTATGGGGGACTTTAACTTTACTCATGTGGATTGGAATTGCTACAGCTCTGGCTCGTTAGAGGGGTCAGTTTTTGTTCAAAGTGTGCAAGAAGGTTTTTTGACTCAGTATGTAGATAGGCCGACGAGAGGTGAGGCTATATTGGATTTGGTGCTCGGTAATGAGCCAGACCAGGTGCTAGACTTGGAAGTTGGTGTACATTTTGGGGATAGTGATCACAATTCGATTACGTTCACCTTAGTGATGGAAAGGGATAGGCATGAACCTCGGGTCAGTAGTTTCAGCTGGGGGAAGGGTAATTATGAGGCTATTAGGAGAGAATTAGGAAGCATTGGTTGGAATGGGAGATTACAGGGACTGGGAACATCCGAGATGTGGAGATTTTTCAAGGAGCAGCTATTGCGGGTCTGTGATAGGTATATCCCTGTCAGGCAAGGAGGATTTGGTAGGCCCAGGGAACCGTGGTGCTCCAAAAAAGTTGATTCGTTGGTTAGGAAGAAAAAGGAGGCTTATGTTCGGATGAGGCTTGAGGGCTCAGGTAGTGCATTAGAAAGTTTTAGATTGGCTAGGAGGGAGTTGAAGAGGGAGTTAAGAAGGGCTAAAAGAGGGCATGAGATGATTTTGGCTGATAGGATTAAGGAGAACCCTAAGGCGTTTTACAGGTATGTCAAGAACAGAAGGTTGGTTAGGACAAGATTAGGGCCAGTTACAGACAGTAGAGGGAAGTTGTGTGTGGAACCGGAGGAGATTGGAGAGGCGTTGAACCAATATTTCACTTCGGTGTTCACGCAAGGGGACAGGAATGTAGCTGAGGAGGACACTGGGGTGCAGGTGTGTGTTATAGATAGTATTGCAGTTGATACGGGGGATGTGCTGGATATTTTAGAGGGATTGAAAATAGATAAGTCCCCTAGTCCAGATGGGATTTACCCTAGGATTCTTTGGGAGGCAAGAGGGGTGATTGCGGAGCCTCTGGCTCTGATCTTCAGGTCGTCGTTAGTCTCTGGTATAGTACCAGAAGATTGGAGGACAGCAAATGTTGTCCCACTGTTTAAGAAGGGGAGAAGGGACTTCCCTGGGAATTATAGACCGGTGAGTCTTACTTCTGTGGTGGGTAAGGTTTTGGAAAGGATTATTAGAGACAGGATTTATAGTTATTTGGAAAGTAATGAGTTGATTAGAGACAGTCAGCATGGTTTTGTAGCGGGTAGGTCATGCCTTACTAACCTTATCGAGTTCTTTGAGAAAGTGACCAAAGAGGTGGATAGGGGTAAGGCAGTTGATGTGGTGTATATGGATTTTAGCAAGGCGTTTGATAAGGTTCACCATGGTAGGCTTCTGCAGAAAATGCAGATGTATGGGATTGGGGGTGATCTAGGTAATTGGATCAGGAATTGGCTAGCTAAAAATCGGTTGGACTAAAACCTGGTGTTGTCAGACTTTTTAGCAGATAGGAGACAGAGAGTGGTGGTTGATGGGAAATATTCGTCATGGAGTTCGGTTACAAGTGGTGTGCCTCAGGGATCTGTTTTGGGGCCACTGCTGTTTGTAATTTTTATTAATGATCTGGATGAGGGTATAGTTGGGTGGATTAGTAAGTTTGCTGATGACACCAAAGTCGGAGGTGTGGTAGATTGTGAGGAAGGGTGTCATAGTTTGCAGGATGACTTAGAAAGGTTGCAGAGCTGGGCTGAGAGGTGGCGGATGGAGTTTAATGTGGAGAAGTGTGAGGTAATTCATTTCGGTAGGAATAACAGATGTGTTGAGTATAGGGCTAACGGGAGGACTTTGAATAGTGTGGAGGAGCAGAGGGATCTAGGTGTATGTGTACATAGATCCCTGAAAGTTGGGAATCAAGTGGATAAGGTTGTTAAGAAGGCATACGGAGTTTTGGCGTTTATTGGTAGGGGGATTGAATTTAGGAGTCGCAGCGTCATGATGCAACTGTACACATCTCTGGTGCGGCCGCACTTGGAGTACTGTGTGCAGTTCTGGTCCCCACATTACAGGAAGGATGTGGAGGCTTTGGAGAGGGTGCAGAGGAGGTTTACCAGGATGTTGCCTGGTATGGAGGGGAGATCCTATGAGGAGAGATTGAGAGATTTGGGGTTGTTTTCGCTGGAAAGAAGGCGGCTAAGAGGGGATCTCATTGAAACATATAAGATGATTAGAGGTTTAGACAGGGTAGATAGTGATAACCTTTTTCCTAGGATGGAGAAAGCTAGCACGAGGGGGCACGACTTTAAATTAAGGGGGGGTAGTTATAGGACAGATGTCAGGGGTAGGTTCTTTACCCAGAGGGTGGTGAGGGACTGGAATGCCCTGCCAGCTGCAGCTGTAAATGCACCTAGTTTGGGGGCGTTTAAAAGATCTGTGGATAGGTTTATGGATGAAAAGGGATTGGTTTAAGCTAGTGGGTCATTGTTTTGTAACTGGTCGGCGCAACATCGTGGGCCGAAGGGCCTGTTCTGCGCTGTAATGTTCTATGTTCTATGTTCTAAGGAGAAAAGACCAAGCTCTCTCAACCTATCCTCATAAGGCATGCCACCCAATCCAGGCAACATCCTTGTAAATCTCCTGTGCACCCTTTCAATGGCTTCCACATTCTTCCTGTAATGAGGCGATGAGAACTGAGCACAGTACTCCAAGTGGGGTCTGACCAGGGTCTTATACAGCTGCAGCATTATCTCCCAAATCCTAGACTCAATTCCTTAGTTGGCATTGTGCATCAAAGTAGCAGCGGGCACTGTGCACTCTGTGACCAGCACGTTGTTACGACACAGAGGTTCACCTCTTTTGCCTTGCATCATAATTTGCGATAGTTATTTGGGAAAGTGCTATCTGTTCTTAATTAATGGCTAGTGGTTCATTAATACAAAGACCTGACATTTGCTTTAAGTGAATAATTAACAAGGTATTTTATTTAAATAACCAGGAACTTTAACTACCATATAGTTCGACTGAAATGCTGCTTAGATAAAATACAAAGACCATTCAGTATTAAAACAGAAATAACAGAATCTAGGTCACTCTCAAAAAAAAACCATAGCACTGTGGTTAGCACTGCTGCTTCACTGCGCCAGGGGCCTGGGTTCGATTCCCGGCTCGGGTCACTGTCTGTGTGGAGTTTGCACATTCTCCTCGTGTCTGCGTGGGTTTTCTCCGGGTGCTCCGGTTTCCTCCCACAGTCCAAAGATGTGCGGGTTAGGTTCATTGGCTATGCTAAAAATTGCCCCTTGGTGTCCTGGGATGTGTAGGTTAGAGGGATTAGCGGGTAAATATGTAGGAATATGGGGATAGGACCTGGGTGGGATTATGGTCAGTGCAGACTCAATGGGCCAAATGGCCTCTTTCTGCACTGTAGCGTTTCTATGATTTCTATATATTCTCAGGTCTGATAGCATTCTGAAGCTTTTTGGAGTTCTTCAGTAGTTGTCCCCTGTCTGTCAGGTCTTTCTGACTTTGTATTCTTCAGTTAGATAGCTGGGTAATTTTCTTAAGAGATATTTACAATGGCGGAGTGAAATGCTCCAGAGAGGAATGCTGGCTATTTCACTAACTGCCCTGGCAGCTGAAAATGTTCTTCCAAAATGTTCTCTCTCAAAATGGCTGTTGCTTTTTGCCTTTATACCTATGAAGATCTTGCACTTTTCTTACACCACGATTGGTTTGATGCAATCCACACTACCAGATTCAAATTTGATAGGTTCTTAATGGTTGAGTGTTTTCTTTAAACTCATATGGGACATGAATGTAGCTGAGGAGGACACTGGGGTGCAGGGGTGTAAAATAGATAGTATTGCAGTTGATACGGGGGATGTGCTGGATATTTTAGAGGGTTTGAAAATAGATAAGTCCCCTGGTTCGGATGGGATTTACCCTAGGATTCTTTGGGAGGCAAGAGAGGTGATTGCGAAGCCTCTGGCTTTGATCTTCAGGTCGTCGTTGGTCTCTGGTATAGTACCAGAAGATTGGAGGACAGCAAATGTTGTCCCATTGTTTAAGAAGGGGAGAAGAGATTTCCCTGGGAATTATAGACCGGTGAGTCTTACTTCTGTGGTGGGTAAGGTTTTGGAAAGGATTATTAGAGACAGGATTTATAGTTATTTGGAGAGTAATGAGTTGATTAGAGACAGTCAGCATGGTTTTGTAGCAGGTAGGTCGTGCCTTACTAACCTTATCGAGTTCTTTGAGAAAGTGACCAAAGAGGTGGATAGGGGTAAGGCAGTTGATGTGGTGTATATGGATTTTAGCAAGGCGTTTGATAAGGTTCACCATGGTAGGCTTCTGCAGAAAATGCAGATGTATGGGATTGGGGGTGATCTAGGTAATTGGATCAGGAATTGGCTAGCAGATAGGAGACAGAGGGTGGTGGTTGATGGTAAATATTCGTCATGGAGTTCGGTTACGAGTGGTGTGCCTCAGGGATCTGTTTTGGGGCCACTGCTGTTTGTAATTTTTATTAATGATCTGGATGAGGATATAGTTGGGTGGATTAGTAAGTTTGCTGATGACACCAAAGTCGGAGGTGTGGTAGATTGTGAGGAAGGGTGTCATAGTTTGCAGGGTAACTTAGAAAGGTTGCAGAGCTGGGCTGCGAGGTGGCGGATGGAGTTTAATGTGTGAGGTAATTCATTTCGGTAGGAATAACAGATGTGTTGAGTATAGGGCTAACGGGAGGACTTTGAATAGTGTGGAGGAGCAGAGGGATCTAGGTGTATGTGTACATAGATCCCTGAAAGTTGGGAATCAAGTAGATAAGGTTGTTAAGAAGGCATACGGTGTCTTGGCGTTTATTGGTAGGGGGATTGAATTTAGGAGTCGCAGCGTCATGATGCAACTGTACACAACTCTGGTGCGGCCGCACTTGGAGTTTTGTGTGCAGTTCTGGTCCCCACATTACAGGAAGGATGTAGAGGCTTTGGAGAGGGTGCAGAGGAGGTTTACCAGGATGTTGCCTGGTATGGAGGGGAGATCCTATGAGGAGAGACTGAGAGATTTGGGGTTGTTTTCGCTGGAAAGAAGGCGGCTAAGAGGGGACCTCATTGAAACATATAAGATGATTAGAGGTTTAGACAGGGTAGATAGTGATAGCCTTTTTCCTAGGATGGAGAAAGCTAGCACGAGGGGGCACGACTTTAAATTAAGGGGGGGTAGTTATAGGACTGATGTCAGGGGTAGGTTCTTTACCCAGAGGGTGGTGAGGGACTGGAATGCCCTGCCAGCTGCAGTTGTAAATGCACCTAGTTTGGGGGCGTTTAAGAGATCTGTGGATAGGTTTATGGACGAAAAGGGATTGGTTTAGGCTAGTGGGTCATTGTTTTGTAACTGGTCGGCGCAACATCGTGGGCCGAAGGGCCTGTTCTGCGCTGTTATGTTCTATGTTCTATATTCTAACAGAAATGCAAAAACCTGCAGAGCCAGTTACCAAGGCAACCCTGATGCTTTTGATATGAAACAAATGTTGACATTTGTGTACTCTGTATACATGCATTTTAAACATTCCAACATTGAACACAAAAACAAGTTTTTAAAGGGATCACTCAACTTAAAGAGATGGTGGGAGAAATAGGAAATGCACTAATGGTAACTTACCAAAATTCGCTGGACTCTGGTGTGGTTCCTGCAGACAGGAAAATAGAAAATGTGACACCACTGTTTAAAAAAGGAGATGGACAAAAGGCAGGTAACTATAGGCTGGTTAGCTTAATTTCTGTAGTATGAAAACTGCTTGAATCTATCATCAAAGAAGAAATAGCGAGACATCTGACTGTAAATTGTCCCACTGGTAAAATGCAGCATGGGTTCATGAAGGGAAGGTCATGTTTGACTAATTTGGTGGAATTCTTTGAGAATATTACATATGCAGTCAACAATAGGGAACCTGTGGATGTGGTGTATCTGGATTTCCAGAAGGTGTTGCACCAAAGACTGCTACATAAGATGCATGGTGTTATGGGTAATGTATCAGCATGGATAGAGGATTGGTTAACTAACAGAAAGCAAAGAGTGGGGGTAAATGGGTGTTTTTCTGGTTGGTGATCAATGATTAGTGGTGTGCCTCAGGGATCAATGTTGGGACCGCAATTGTTTACGATTTACATTGATAATTTGGAGTTGGGAACCAACTGTCAAAATTCGCAGATGACACTAAGATGAGTGGCAGAGCAAAGTGTGCAGAGGACACTGAAAGTCTGCAAAAGGATATGGTTAGTCAAAGTGAGTGAGGGTCTGGCAGATGGAGTACAATGTTGGTAAATGTGAGGTCATCCATTTTGGTAGGAATAACAGCAAAATGGACTGTTATTTAAATGGTAATAAATTGCAGCATGCTACTGTGCAGAGGGACCTGGGTGTCCTTGTGCAGGAATCTCAAGGAGTTGGTTTGCAGGTAATAAAGAAGGCAAAGGGAATTTTGTCCTTCATTGCTAGAGGGATGGAGTTTAAAAACAGTGAGGTTATGTTGCAGTTGTATAAGGTGCTGGTGAGGCCACACCTGGAGTTACTGTGTACAGTTTTGGCTCCTTACTTGAGAAAGGATATACTGGCACTGGAGGGGGGGCAGAGGAGATTCACTCGGTTGATTCCGGAGTTGAAAGAGTTGGTTTATGAGGAGAGACCAGGAACTATACTCATTGGAATTCAGAAGAATGAGGGGAGATCTTATAGAAACATATAAGATTATGAAGGGAATAGATAAGATAGAAGCAGGGAAGTTGTTTCCACTGGCGGGTGAAACTAGAACGAGGGGGCATGGCCTCAAAATAAGGGGGAGCAGATTTAGGACTGAGTTGAGGAGGAACTTCTTCACACAAAGGGTTGTGAATCTGTGGAATTCCCTGCCCAGTGAAGCAGTTGAGGATCCCTCATTGAATGTTTTTAAGGCAAGGATAAATAAATGTTTGAACAGTAAAGGAATTAAGGGTTATGGTGAGCGGGCGGGTAAGTGGAGCTGAGTCCACAAAAAGATCAGCCATGATCTTATTGAATGGAGGAGCAGGCTCGAGGGGCCTACTCCTTGTTCTTATGTTTTTTCCCTCTAATAGCTTTTACAATTTTTTATATCTTTATAAACAATCTTTATAACTTTACATAATATAATAAGTATATAAGTGTGTGGGAAGGGGACAGTGTGTGATTTTTAGAATATTCATATTGTTTCTAATAGGTCTTGTCAGGAAGGGAGTTTGGAATGAGGTCTGCGATGGAACCTGCTTCTGCAATGACAGTAAAAAGTCCGACAACACCAGGTTTTAGTCCAACCGATTTATTTGATTGTAAACTCACAAGCTTTCAAGGGGACTCCCTCTTCGTCAGGTGAATGGAGAGTTCTCCAGGGAGTCCCCTCGAAAGCTTGTGAGTTTACAATCAAATAAATCGGTTGGACTAAAACCTGGTGTTGTCAGACTGTTTACTGTGTTTACCCCAGTCCAACACCGGCATACCCACATCATGACTGCAACGATATGCCAGGCCTCTCACAAGGGTCTGACGAAAATGTCCCAGTGTGGAGCTGAACTGTGCAGAGTTGTCAGAACGTGGGTTTTATTCCTGGAGTCATTTGTGATCAGTGAGAGGCTGATATTCTCACTGTCTGTATTTACACCCAAAAGGTGTGGATCAGGTCTCCCCTTATCCTAAAAGAGAACAAAGAAAAGGACAGCACAGGAACAGGCCCTTCAGCCCTCCCAAACTTGTTGCTATCATGAGCACTGCTCCTTCATCAGGTGACTCACCTGGTGTTGTGAGACTTCTTACTGTGCCCACTGCAGTCCAACACTGACATCTCCACATCCTGATCTGGTATATATGTAATCCCAGACCCAGAGTCAGAGAGGTTTACAGCATAGAAACAGCCCCTTTGGCCCAGCTTGTCCATGCCGCCCAGTTTTTTTTACTAATAACCTGGTCCTCATTACTTGCATTTGGCCCATATCCTTCTACCAATCATACCCATGCAACTGTAAATGCTTTTAAAAGACAAAGTTGTACCAGTCTCTACTACTACCTCAGGCAGCTCAGTCAGTATCCCTCTGTTTCCTCCCTATTCACGTATCCATGTCTCTTATGTGTTGCTAATATGCCTGCTTCTACCACGTCCTCTGGCAGTGTGTCCCTCTCACTTTGTACCTATGCCCCTTGTAATTGACACTTACACCCTTGGAAAAAGCCTCTGACTATCCACCCCTTTCTATGCCTCATAATTTTGCAGGTTTCTATCAGGTCTCCCGTCAGCCTCCATCTTTCCAGTGAAAGCAATCCTAGTTTATTCAATCTCCCCTCATAGACAACACCCTCGAACCATAGAAGAGGCGACTTAATAGAGGTTTATAGATCATGAGACGGATTGATAGAGTGGACGTGCAGAGACTATTTCCTCGGGTGGATGTAGCTGTTACTAGTGGGCATAACTATAAGGTCCATGGTGGGAGATATAGGAGGGATGTCCGAGGTAGATTCTTTACTCAGAGAGTGGTTGGGGTGTGGAATAGACTGCCTGCTGTGATAGTGGAGTCGGACACTTTAGGAAATTTCAAGCAGTTATTGGATAGGCACATGGAGCACACCAGAATGATAGGGAGGGGATAGCTTGATCTGTGGGATTAGACATAGCTCAGCACAACATTGAGGGCCAAAGGGCCTGTACTGTGCTGTAATGTTCTATGTTCCATGTAACCATAGAACATTACAGCACAGAAACAGACCTTTTGGCCCTTCTTGTCTGTGCCAAACCATTTTTCTCCCTAGTCCCACTGACCTGCACTTGAACCATATCCCTCCACACCCCCCTCTCATCCATGAACCCATCCAAGTTTTTCTTAAATGTTAAAAGTGAGCCCACATTTACAGCGCAGAACAGGCCCTTCGGCCCATGATGTTGGGCCGCACCCTGGTGATCCTTCTCTGCACTCTCTCCAAAGCTTTTACGTGGTGACCAAAACTGTATGCAGTACTCCAAATACGGCCTAATCAGGGTTTTATATAGCTGCAGCATAGTTTCCCAACCCTTGTACTCAATGCCCTGGCCGATGAAGGCAAACATACAAACAAACATGCAACTGTACACTACTCTGGTGCGGCCGCATTTGGAGTACTGTGTGCAGTTCTGGTCCCCACATTACAGGAAGGATGTAGAGGCTTTGGAGAGGGTGCAGAGGAGGTTTACCAGGATGTTGCCTGGTATGGAGGGGAGATCCTATGAGGAGAGACTGAGGGATTTGGGGTTGTTTTTGTTGGAAAGAAGGTGGCTAAGAGGGGATCTTATTGAAACATATAAGATGATTAGAGGTTTAGATAGGGTGGACAGTGATAGCCTTTTTCCTCGGATGGAGAAATCTAGCACGAGGGGGCATGGCTTTAAATTAAGGGGTGGTAGTTAAAGGACGGATGTCAGGGGTAGGTTCTTTACCCAGAGAGTGGTGAGGGACTGGAATGCCCTGCCAGCTGCAGTTGTAAATGCGCCTAGTTTGGGGGCGTTTAAGAGATCTGTGGATAGGTTTATGGACAAAAAGGGATTGGTTTAGGTTAGTGGGTCATTGTTTTTGTAACTGGTCGGCACAACATCGTGGGCCGAAGGGCCTGTTCTGCGCTGTAATGTTCTATGTTCTATATACCATATGCCCTCTTAATCACCTTGGCCACCTATGTTGCCACTTTTAGTGAACTGTGGATCTGCACGCCTAGATCCCTCTGTATATTAATGTTTCCTAAGGGTTAGGTATAAATTATATTTTACAATATAATTTATATCTAATAGTCAGCACCTGCTGAGAAGAAGAGAGACAAGAGGAGTAAGGGATGGACTGCAGCTTTCATATGGTGTTGCTGATGTTCTTATCTTCCCTTCAGCTGCGTTCTCAGATTGGAGAAGACCGCTGTCTCTCTCTTAACTGCTCCGAGAAGGCAAAGGACCAGGCCGTTACTGTGCTCAAACACTTCAATGTGCAAGTCACTCCTAAAGACATCTTCAGCCGTTGTCAGGTAAGGAAGAATGTTCAGGCCTCAGGTTATTTTTTCACTGAACCATATTTTAACCAAGGCTTGTGCTGTAAGAGAGAGTGAGAGCAGTCTTGCATATTATTCCAGAACTAGCATTCCTTACTACTGTGGAAGCACAGACTCACTATATCCTGAGAAAACTGAGGTACCACAAGAATCTCCTTGGTCTAAGTTTTTGTTGCATAGAAATCCTTCACCTATCAACAGTGCATATTGCAAGGGCAGATTGCCCACGAGTATTGTTTGTGCTCAGAAGTACTGAATGAACAAACCATTGTAATTCAATATTCAATAGTTCAATAGTTCCGATTGATCTCATAGTACCAGGTTAAAGTGCAACAGGTTTATTTAGAATCACAAGCTTTCAGAGCACTGCTCCTTCATCAGGTGACTCACCTGGTGTTGTGAGACTTCTTACTGTGCCCACTGCAGTCCAACACTGACATCTCCACATCCTGATCTGGTATATATGTAATCCCAGACCCAGAGTCAGAGAGGTTTACAGCATAGAAACAGCCCCTTTGGCCCAGCTTGTCCATGCCGCCCAGTTTTTTTAGCAATAAGCTGATCCTCATTACCTGCATTTGGCCCATATCCTTTTACAATCATACCCATGTAACTGTATAAATGCCGCCTTAATGCTTTTAAAAGACAAAGTTGTACCCGCCTCTACTACTACCTCTGGCAGCTCATTCCAGACACTCACCACCCTCTGCTGAAAAAAATTGCCCCTTTGGATTCAACAATATTCTAGACACAATACTGCGCATCATTAATCACGAATCGTAGTCAATGAGAAAGTCAATCGGGAGGACTTTTATCCCTCTTTGGTTGTATACGATGTTCTGGAATTTGGTTGTCCTTGACCTGGGAATATGATTTGGAAATTCAGCAGATACTTGATCTCTTGGAGCTAATTCTGTATCATTCTCACACAATATAGTACTCACAATCAGGCAAGTCAGATTCAATCAAATCTTCTGTAGGAGTTTTCACAACGCTGAGGACTAAAAGTATTTCTGGAGCTAATTCTGAGAGGTCACCTTGAGATGGTAACAGTTGGTCAGTACATTGTCGCCAGATAGTTCATCTTTGGTTTGAACCATGTAAGAAATTGGACCTGTTTTTGCTAAAATTATGTTTGGTACCCATTTCTCACTCATTGCATAATCACATGCTAATACTCAATCTCTCTGTTGAAGTGAGCATTGTTTTACCTTCACTTCTTGTCCAGCAACTTGAGATTGTCATCCATGTTCTACGATATCTGGCGTTTCTGCAGCTTATAACAAACCAAACATAGTTCTCAGCTTTCTCTTTAAGAGTAGTAATGCAGGTGAACTTTGGGTAGTCACATGAGTAGTGTTTCTACAAGATGCCAAAAAGCTATATAAACAATGTGATAATGAACCTTGCTGTTTTGAAGATTTTAAAGAATGTGTCAAGGATTGTATGAGTCTTTCAAATAATCCATTGGTTGGTGGGTGATAAGATAGATAAGGTGGTTAAGAAGGCAAATCGGATAGTTGCCTTTATCAGCCAAGGCTTAGAATGCAAGAGCAAGGAGGGACAGGCTGGAACTTATAAAACACTGGTGAGGCTGCAACTGGAATTCTGTGTGCAGTTCTGGTCACCACATTATCACAGTAAAAAGTCTGACAACACCAGGTTTTAGTCCAACCGATTTATTTGATAATATTCTCACAAGCTTTCGAGGGTGCTGCCTCTTTGTCAAGTGAATGGAGAGTTCACTTGACAAAGAGGCAGCACCCTCGAAAGCTTGTGAGAATATTATCAAATAAATCGGTTGGACTAAAACCTGGTGTTGTCAGACTTTTTACTGTGTTTACGCCAGTCCAACGCCGGCATACCCACATCATCACCACATTATCGACAGGGTGTGATTGCACTGGAGTGGGTGCAGAGGAGATTTACCAGAATGCTGTCTGAGCTGGGGGGAGAGATTGGATAGGCTGGAGCTGTTAGCCATGGACCAGCAGAGATTGAGAGGGGACATGATAGAGGCACAGATAATGATGGATGAAAGAGCACATTTTCTATTAGTAAAGGGGTTATTAACCAAGAGGCATAGAAGGCTAAGAGGGGAGTTGAGGAGAATCTTTTTCACTCAGGGGCTGCTGGGTGTCTGGAACTCTTTGCCTGAAAGGGCGGTTGACTCAAGAAACCTTCGTCACATTTGAGAAATATTTAGGTTGCGTTGCAGAAACCTCCAGGCCGATGAGCCAAGCACTGGAAAATGGGATTATTGTGGTTAGATCTTTGTTGACCATGATGGGCTGAATGGCCTTCTGTGTTGCAAACATGTATGAATCTATGAAATGCATCATGAACTACTGCCACACAGCACCTACCCCTATTTCCGTGCCCTCCCTCCCCCAGCCACTCAAAGCCCCAGCTACTCCCAAGCCCCCTCTCCCCACTCCAACCCCTTCCCACCCTGACCCTGGGAAGCTATGGGAACCACAGGCCATTGAGCTTTACATCTATAGTGGGTAAGTTGTTGGAAGATATTCTGAGAGACACAAGGACTGATTAGGGACAGTCAGCTTGGCTTTGTGAGTGGAAAATCATGTCTCACAAATTTGATTGAGTTTTTTGAAGGGGTAACCAAGAAGGTAGATGAGGGCAGTGCAGTTGATGTTGTCTACATGGACTTTATCAAGGCCTTTGACAAGGTACCACATGGTAGGTTGTTGCATAAAGTTAAATCTCATGGTATCCAGGGTGAGGTATCTAAATGGATACAAGATTGGCTTCTTGACAGAATTGTTGTAGAGAATTGTTTTTCAAACTGGAGGGCTGTGACCAGCAGTGTGCCTCAGGAATCAGTGCTGGGTCCACTGTTATTTGTCATTTATATTAATGATTTGGATGAGAATGTAGGAGGCATGGTTAGTAAGTTTGCAGATGACACCAAGATTGGTGGCATAGTGGACAGTGAAGAAAGTTATTTAGGACTTCAACGGGATCTTGATCAATTGGGCCAGTGAGCTGACGAATGGCAGATGGAATTTATTTTAGACAAATGTGAGGTGATGCATTTTGGTCGATCAAACCAGGGCAGGACTTGCTCAGTTAATGGTAGGGTGTTGGGGAGAGTTACAGAACAAAGAGATCTAGGGGTACAGGTTCATAGCTCTTTGAAAATGGAGTTACAGGTGGACAGAGTGGTGAAGAAGGCATTCAGTATGCTTGGTTTCATTGGTCAGAACATTTTGTTCTGGGAAATCTTGTTGAAGTTGTACAAGACGTTGGTAAGGCCACACTTGGAGTCCCGTGTACAGTTCTGGTCACCCTATTATAGAAAGGATATTATTAAACTAGGAAGCATGCAGAAAAGATTTACTAGGATGGTACCATGACGTGGTGGTTTGAGTTATAAGGAGAGACTAGATAGACTGGGACTTTTTTCTCTGGAGCGTAGAAGATTGAGGGGTGATCTTATAGAGGTCATTGAGGGGCATAGACAAGGTAGATAGTCAATATCTTTTCCCAAATGTAGGGCAGTCTAAAACTAGAGGGCATAAGTGAGAGGGGAGAGACACAGAAATGTCCAGAGAGGTAATTTTTTTACATACAGGGTGGTGAGTGTCTGGAACAAACTGCCTGAGGTACTGTAGAGGTGGGTACAATTTTATCTTTTAAAGAGCATTTAGATAGTTACATGGGTACGATGGGTGTAGAGGGATATGGGCCAAATGCGGGCAGTTGGGATTAGTTTAGTTTAAAAAAAAGGGTGGCATGGACAAGTTGGGCCGAAGGGCCTGTTTCCATGCTGTAAACCTCTATGACCCTTTGACACCTCCTCACTCTGACCCCTCCCCAATTCGACCGCTGCCCACTTCGACTCCTCCCCACTTGACCCACCCCCACCCCGAGCCCCCTCCATCATGAGCCTCGATCCCTTCCCACTCCGAGCCCAGCCCTCCCCACTCAGCCCCCCCCCACCCTCCCCGCTCCAGCCCACCCCCCCCACCCTCCCCGCTCCAGCCCACCCCCCCCACCCTCCCCGTTCCTGCCCACCCTCCCCGCTCCAGCCCACCCCCCCCACCCTCCCCGCTCCAGCCCACCCCCCCCACCCTCCCCGCTCCAGCCCACCCCCCCCACCCTCCCCGCTCCAGCCCACCCCCCCCTGCCCTCCCCGCTCCAGCCCACCCCCCCCTGCCCTCCCCGCTCCAGCCCACCCCCCCCACCCTCCCCGCTCCAGCCCACCCCCCCCACCCTCCCCGCTCCAGCCCACCCCCCCCCTGCCCTCCCCGCTCCAGCCCACCCCCCCCACCCTCCCCACTCCAGCCCACCCCCCCCTGCCCTCCCCGCTCCAGCCCACCCCCCCCTGCCCTCCCCGCTCCAGCCCACCCCCCCCCCACCCTCCCCGCTCCAGCCCACCCCCCCCACCCTCCCCGCTCCAGCCCACCCCCCCCCACCCTCCCCGCTCCAGCCCACCCCCCCCACCCTCCCCGCTCTAGCCCACCCCCCCCCTGCCCTCCCCGCTCCAGCCCACCCCCCCACCCTCCCCGCTCCAGCCCACCCCCCCCCGCCCTCCCCACTCCAGCCCACCCCCCCTGCCCTCCCCGCTCCAGCCCACCCCCCCCACCCTCCCCGCTCCAGCCCACCCCCCCCGCCCTCCCCACTCCAGCCCACCCCCCCTGCCCTCCCCACTCCAGCCCACCCCCCCTGCCCTCCCTGCTCCAGCCCACCCCCCCTGCCCTCCCTGCTCCAGCCCACCCCCCCCACCCTCCCCGCTCCAGCCCACCCCCCCCCACCCTCCCCGCTCCAGCCCACCCCCCCCCCCGCCCTCCCCGCTCCAGCCCACCCCCCCCCGCCCTCCCCGCTCCAGCCCACCCCCCCCTGCCCTCCCCACTCCAGCCCACCCCCCCTGCCCTCCCCACTCCAGCCCACCCCCCCTGCCCTCCCCACTCCAGCCCACCCCCCCACCCTCCCCGCTCCAGCCCACCCCCCCCACCCTCCCCGCTCCAGCCCACCCCCCCCACCCTCCCCGCTCCAGCCCACCCCCCCCTGCCCTCCCCGCTCCAGCCCACCCCCCCCCTGCCCTCCCCGCTCCAGCCCACCCCCCCCCACCCTCCCTGCTCCAGCCCACCCCCCCCTGCCCTCCCCGCTCCAGCCCACCCCCCCCACCCTCCCCGCTCCAGCCCACCCCCCCCCCACCCTCCCCGTTCCAGCCCACCCCCCCCACCCTCCCCGCTCCTGCCCACCCCCCCACCCTCCCCGCTCCTGCCCACCCTGCTCCCGTTGCTCCTGCCTGCCCCACTCCTGCCCAACCCCCCCACTCCCGCTTCCACCCCTCAACCACTGCCCTCCAGCCCCCCCTGCTCCCACCCTCCCGTCCTCCCACCCCGCTCCCATCCCACTCCTGTCCCCCCACCTGCCCTGCTCCCGTTCCCGTCCTCCCCACTCTCACCACACCCCCCGCTCCCGGCCCAGCCTCCGCCCCCACCAACACTCCACCACCAGGTAAATTCATCTATTGACTTGTTGATGGATTAATACTCACAGCTTCATGTTTCCTGGTGCTGGTAAAATGTTTTTCCAGCTCATTAAATCAATAGATGAATGAATTGATCTTCCTATCCACGATAAATTTTGATCTGTTTTGTTACTGTGATTATCAGACTAAACTGCCAATCCTACTGGTTCTGACTACTTTGGTCCCAGGGCTCCAGAAAGAGGTGAAATTAAACCAGTCACACCAGATGGTGTTAGATAATGAGGTCTGCGGGAAGCATGTGGAGGGAACGGCAAGGTAGTTTGGTGTTAACTAGAAAGCTCCACATACTGTATGCACCCTGCCAAGCCTCTCCCCGGCCTAGTTCTCACAAGAAACCAGGCAGCACAGTCTAGTTCCCACAGCTCTTCAAGTTTCTTGCCAAGAATTTAGTGTCTTAAGAAAGCCACTGGAGCATGAAGGTCACTGTGTGAGGAAAATCTCAGCCTGCGACAATTGCTTTCATTGAGTTTGACATGGTACTGTGACGGTTTAGATAGACTCACCAGCAGGTCACATTGTGAGAAATGTAGGAATATGCCGTTAGGAGTGATTGGAAGAGTCTCTAACAGTAATTTCAGCCGGTTGTTGGCACTTTAACTGTTGCATTCTCTTTGCCATGTTCTTCCTGTGTTGTACTTCCTCCTTCTGGAGGCCATGACCTTCCCTAAATATCAGGATGATTCTCCAGTTTCCCTCGGGTCTGCTGCCCAGACTGCGCACAGTGTCAAAGGGGTCAGTTTGTCTCTGTCAGTGAAATCAGTGCAATTCAGGCACGAGCAGCTGAACCCGCACAAAAGATTTTATCTGGAAGCACTCGTGTTTTCTGTGATTTGTTTAATGCTGGTTTAAATTTCAGTTCACCTGGATCAGGCCCCACTGATTAAACTGACCAAGGCCCCAGGATGAAATTCTGTCAGAGCATCCATCAGTCTAACTGCTGCGGGAAGGCTCTGTAAATGGATAATTATAGGCTCACCTTAAAAAAATTCATATCAAAAAATATTCAAGAAACTGGCTCATGTGCACTGATGATATTAAATTGTTCAGCATATCTGTGGATAGGTTTATGGACAAAAAGGGATTGGTTTAGGCTAGTGGGTCATTGTTTTGTAACTGGTCAGCGCAACATCGTGGGCCGAAGGGCCTGTTCTGCGCTGTAATGTTCTATGTTCTATAAGTTTTATTACATAATTTCAGTAACTTTCAATCAGGTTACTCACTGACTGTGGACCGGACACTGTTATTAAAATAGTTACTTTTGCTGATGGGTGATTTTCATAAACAAATCTCCATCTGATTCCCCACTTGACTATGGAAAAAAAATTAAACATTTACATTCTGTTAAGGTGCTCAGTGATACTGGTTCAGGAAAGCTGGTGTGATTGTAATTATGTCAATGAATTTTAGCTAGAACTTGATGAACCAGTGCAATCCCAAGCACATTTCAGACCCAAATCATCTTGGAAGAAACTACCTGATAGCACCCAGAATGGAATGTGTTTCCATCGTTGCTCAGTGTCGGTGCAGAATTAGGGGTTGTTCGTTACATAAAATACAATTCTAATAAAGGAAAGTAAACTTGAATTTATGTAATAGCTCCCACAACCAGGATGGTTCAAAACTGATCAGCAGTTTCATTGTCGTATCCTCAGGAAATGCTCCATTCTCGTTGGCTGGTTATAAGGTTAGGATTACGAGGTTGGATTAGATTAGATAGAGCTCGAGTTGGGAATTGATCTGTGACTCTGGTTATTACAGATTAAGATTATTGGGTTAGGTTGGTTTAGATAGGGCTATAAAAATAAAATACTGCAGATTCTGTAAAACTGGAATAATAACAGAAAATGCTGGAAATATCCAGCACATCTGGCAGTACCAAACAATTCAACCTGAAACATTAACTCTGTTTCTCTCGCTACCAATGCTCTCAGGCCTGCAAAGCAGCATTACCAGCACTTGCAATTTAGCTAAGGTTGAATGTAGGATATGGGTTAGGTTATATAGGTTACAGATTGGAGTTATGGATAGATAGGGTTGAGAACAGAGGAATTTTTTGGATCATAGAACATTATGTCAATCTTTTCAGAAGCGGAATGCAATGTTCCTTGATTTATTTTCTAGAATATGTGTCCAATTCCTTTTGAAAATTGTAGTTATTACTCTCAATAAAGTTCCTCAGCATCAATTCCAAACATTCCCCTTCGAACTATACATTGATTCTGTCCTTTCACCTTCTCCTTCATGTTGATAGTGTGCTGTTATGATATATTTTGTGTTTGGGAAGGACTGCTTTAATGGCTTCTTTTCAACCCACCCCACCCCCCCCTCCCATAGTACCATAGAACCCTACAGTACAGAAAGAGGCCCTTCAGCCCATCAAGTCTATGCCGAAAACAATCCCACCCAGGCCCTACCCCCATATCCCTACATATTATACCCATTAATCCCTCTAACCTACACATCCCTGGACGTTAAGGGCAGTATTTTTCTATAGAGAGTTGATTTGCCTGGGAAAGCATGCAGCTCAAATGTTGAGAGCAAGATAATAGCTGATTTTAGCTCGGAATGTGTTATTTTGTAGAATTAAGTTTTGTTTACTTAGGTTTTCTTGAGATTTTAGACCAGTTATGTTGTGTTATGTGTTTAATGGAAAAAGCTAAGCTTGCACGAAAAAAGGTTTCATTATCATTTTAAACTAAGAGCAGCTGCAGCCTGAAGCTGGTGGAAAAAAGAACATAAGAAATAGGAGCAGGAGTAGGCCATCTGGCCCTTCGAGCCTGCCCCGCCATTCAATAAGATCATGGCTGATCTGTCGTGGCTCAGCTCCACCTTCCCGCCCTCTCCCCATAACCCTTAATCCCTTCTCTTATCAAAAACCCATCAACCCGCTTCTTGAAAATATTTAGCGAGGCAGCCTCCACCACTTCAACGGGCAGAGAGTTCCAGAGATTCACCACCCTTTGAGTGAAGAAGTTCCTCCTCAACTCCGTTCTAAACCGCCCCCCCCTTTATCTTGAGGCTGTGCCCCCTAGTCCTACTGTCTTTTTTGAGCGGGAAGAGCCTCTCCACCTCTAACCTATCCATCCCATTCATCATCTTATACGTCTCAATGAGATCTCCCCTCATTCTTCTAAACTCTAACGAGTACAAGCCTAGTTTATTCAGCCTCTCCTCATAGCTCAATCCCCTCAACTCTGGTATCAGCCTAGTAAACCTCCTCTGCACTCCCTCCAAGGCCAAAATATCTTTGCGCAGGTGCGGTGCCCAAAACTGCACACAGTACTCCAGCTGCGGCCTCACCAATGCCCTATACAGCTGCAGCAAGACCTCCCTACTTTTATATTCAATCCCCTTCGCTATGAAGGCCAGCATCCCATTCGCCTTCCTGACCACCTGCTGCACCTGCAAGCTGGGTTTTTGCGACTCATGCACAAGGACCCCGAGGTCCCTCTGCACCGTCGCCTGCTGCAGTTTTTCGCCATGTAAGTAATAATCCTTCCTACTAAAGTGGACCACCTCACACTTGCCAACATTAAATTCCATTTGCCATTTCCTGGCCCATTCACCCAGCCTATCTAGATCCTTCTGCAGACTCTCCACACCCTCCGCACAATTTGCCGTTCCACCAATCTTGGTGTCATCAGCAAATTTCGATACCCTACACTCGGTTCCCTCCTCCAGATCATCTATATAAATGGTAAAAAGCTGAGGCCCCGGCACCGACCCCTGGGGCACTCCACTAGTCACCATCCGCCAATCTGAATAGCACCCGTTGACCCCCACTCTCTGCCTCCTATTTGACAACCAATCCTCTATCCACGCTAACACCCTACCCCCAACTCCAAGTCCCCTGACCTTCTGCAATAACCTCTTGTGAGGTACTTTGTCAAACGCCTTCTGAAAATCCAGAAAGACCACATCCACCGGCTCTCCTCCATCCACCGCCCTAGACACATCCTCATAGAATTCCAGTAAATTTGTCAGACACGACTTCCCCTTAACAAAACCGTGCTGTGTCTGCTCTATCAAGCAATGCCCCTCAAGATGCCTCGCTATTTCCTCCTTGATGACGGATTCTAACATTTTACCTACAACAGACATTAAACTAACCGGCCTATAATTCCCCGCCTTTTGCCTGGCACCCTTCTTAAACAACGGCGTAACATTAGCCATTTTCCAATCTTCTGGCACTTCCCCGGAATCCAGCGACGTTTGGAAAATAACCACCAAAGTGTCTCTAATACTCAAATAGAAAATGTTTTGTGTCTAGTCTGGCTTCAGAATATACCTTGGGGTTTCTGATCTGGTATTCTAACAATACTCACCCCTTCAGTACCTGGAGTCCATAACCAATCATTTCACTGGGTTATACACAGAGTTCAACATTCGGTCCCCTGCTTTTTGTGGCATATATTAACGATTGGGACAGGAATATAGGGGGATCAAGAAGTTTGCAGATAACACAAAAAACAGGTTGGGTGGGATTTTACAGCCCCGTTCAACCCAAGACTGGAAAATCCTGCTTAACGTCAACAGACCTTCCCATTATCCACTCCTTGCCCACTCCGATTCCCGTGGCAGGCAGATCAGCTGAGAGGAAGATAGTTGTAGATGGCCGGAAGGTATCAATGAACTGATTGAGTGGGCAGAAAAGTGGTAAATGGAATCCATCCTGCAGAAGTGTAAAGTGATACATTTGGGGGGGTCAGACAAGGTAGAAGATTACACAATAAATGGGAGAATACTGAGGGGTGCAGAAGAAGTGAGAGACCTTGGAGTGAATGTCCACAGATCCCTGATGGTAGCATGACAGGCCAGTATGGTGGTTGTCAAAGTACAGAATGTAAGAGCAGAGAGGTTATGCTGGAACGAAGTAAAACATTAGTTCGGCCACATGCAGTTCTGATCACATCTGCTCCACTGCTTGCTGAGGCCCAGACTGAGGCATTCAAGTCGGGCAACCCTGACTTATATAAGAAATGCAAATGTAATCTACAGAGATCCATCAAAGACGCCAAAAGACAGTACTGGACCAAGCTATAGAGTCCCAGGCTAGCCACACAGCTTCCACCATCTATGGCAAGATCTGCAAGACAAAACAGGCTACACATTGAAGGCATGTAAAATCACTGTCTCCAATGCACCCCTCCCTAATGAGCTCAATGTATTCCCTGCCTGTTTTAAGCAAAAGGTCAGTGACAGAATGCCCTCCAACCCTGAAGCCTCGGCCGAGCCAGTATCCGGGGTCAACATTGCAGACGTTAGAGCAGTTTTCTCGAAACTTAACCCAGGGAAAGCGATAGGCCCAGATGGAGAACCTGGATGAGTACTCAGATCCTGACAGACCAGCTGGCGGGAGTATTCACAACCTCTCTTTACAACAATCTGAGGTTCCTACTTGCTTCAAGAAGACAACCATCATCCCTGTACCAAAGAAAAGCCCAGCGGCATGCCATAGTGACTATCATTATGAAGTGTTTCTAAAGGTTAGTCGTGACATAAATCAATTCCAGCC
The DNA here is from genome assembly GCA_037974335.1 of Prionace glauca. Lineage (NCBI taxonomy): Eukaryota > Metazoa > Chordata > Chondrichthyes > Carcharhiniformes > Carcharhinidae > Prionace > Prionace glauca. The sequence continues at coordinate 48,126,978 of CM075745.1, forward strand.
TCCTGGACTGCCTGGATCCACTACAGTTCACCTACCACCGCAACAGGTCCACAGCAGGCGCCATCTCCCTGGCCCTGCATTCAACCCTGGAACACCTGGATAAAAAAGATGGCTACTTAGACTCCTATTTATTGACTACAGCTCAGCCTTTAACACCATTCTTCTTATAAAGCTGATTTCCAAACTCCATGGCCTGAGGCAGCTGAATCCTGACCTTCCTAACCCACAGAGCACAATAAGTAAACACCTCCTCCAAGGTCATTCTCAACACCAGTGCCCCACGAGGCTGTGTTCTCAGCCCTTACTATACCCCTTATACACCAGTGACTGTGTGGCCAAATTCCCCTCCAACTCACTTTTCAAGTTTGCCGATGATATCACTGTAGTGGGTCGGATGTCAAACAATGATGGGGAATCCAGGAAGGAGATACAGAATCTGGTGAATTTGTGCGATGAATTATTATCTCTCCCTCAATGTCAACAAAATGAAAGAGATTGTCATCAACTTTAGGAAGGGTAGTGGAGGATGTACCCCGTCCACATTAATGGGAATGATGTGGAAATGGCTGAGAGCTTCAAATTTCCAGTAATCTGTCTTGGTCCCTCTATGCCAACGCTATGATTAAGAAAGCCCACCAATACCTTTACTTTCTCAGGAGGCTAGGAAATTTGGCATGTCCGCCACAATTCCCACCAACTTTTACAGATGCACCATAGAAATCATCATTTCTGGTTGTATCGTAGCTTGGTATGGCTCCTGCTCTGCCCAAGACTGCAAAAAATTACAAAAGATCATGAACGAAGCTCAATCCACCACTTAAACCAGCCTCCAATCCATTGACTCTGTCTACATTTCCCGCTGCCTCAGAAAAACAACCAACATAATCAAGGACCCAATGCACCCCGCATCCTCTCTCCCATCTTCTTCTATTGGAAAAAAGATACAAAGATCTGAGGTCATAGAAAAAAGAACAATCCAGCACAGGAACAGGGCCCTTTGGCCCTCCATCCCTGCGCTGATCATAATGTCTGCCTAAACAAAAACCGGATGCATTTATGGAGACCATATCCTTCCATTTCCACTCTATTCATGTATTCATCTAGTTGTCCCTAAAATTCCACTATCATACCTTCTCCCACCACCTCCCCAGACCGTGTTCCAGACATTCATCATCCTCTATACCAACCGACTGAAGAACTTCTTCCCTGCTGCCATCAGACTTCTGAAGGGATCCTACCTCACATTAAGTTGACCATTCTCTCAGTGGATGCAACTAACCTGATTAATAAAGGGGAGTCACTGAATGATTTAGATCTCCAAAAGCAATTCAGTCTAATGAAATGTCCACCGGCCTCGCAGGTGGAGGAGGTGGTCAAGAAGGCGTATGGTGTACTGGCCTTCATTAATCGAGGGATTGAGTTTAGGAGTCGGGAGGTAATGCTGCAACTTTACAGGACCCTCGTCAGGCCTCATTTGGAGTACTGTGCGCAGTTCTGGTCGCCTCACTATAGGAAAGACGTAGAAGCTATTGAAAGGGTGCAGAGGAGATTTACAAGGATGTTGCCTGGACTGGGAGGCATGCCTTATGAAGATAGGTTGAGGGAGCTGGGACTCTTTTCCCTGGAGAGGCGAAGGTTGAGAGGCGACCTGATAGAAGTTTATAAAATGTTGAGAGGAATAGATAGGGTGGACTCTCAGAGGCTATTTCCCCGGGTTGAAATGGTCGCTACGAGAGGACACAGATTTAAGGTGCGGGGAGGGAAGTACAGAGGTGATGTTAGGGGTAAGTTTTTCACTCAGAGGGTAGTGAGTGATTGGAATCAGCTGCCGTCGTCGGTGGTGGAGGCGAACTCGCTGGGGTCTTTTAAAAGACTTCTGGATGAGTATATGGGGTTTAATGGGATTGGGGGTTATAGATAGGTCTATAGATTGGTGGGGTTGATGCGATCGGTGCAACTCGAGGGCCGAAGGGCCTGTTTGTGCTGTAATGTTCTATGTTCTATGTTCTATGTTATTGGTATCCCATATTCTACTCTCTGTGAAATCAAATTGAACTCAGTGATCTATTTTCTGTTCGTCTTGTCACCTCTGTGCTTGCTAATCAACATTGACTCCCAGTCGAGCAACTTCTTGACATTAAGAATTTTTAACCTTGCTTTCAAATCCTTCCATAGCCTTGTTCCCCTCTCCCCTCAATCCTACCTCCTTCGCTCGACAACCCCCCCCACCCCCACATTGTCTATTACATCGTCTGCCTCTCTATCTTGTTTTCCTCTGTTACACTCATTAAAACCTGGCTCTGTGACTAAATCTCTGATCATCTGATCTAATATCGTCTCATGTCATTCAATGTCATACTTTGTTCTGGAGTGCTCCAGTGAAATACCTTGTTAGGTTTAAGATGTTATTATAAATGTTGCTCTTGAGTGAGATAAAAGCTGACGGAGATGGGGAATAATATATGAGCATGAATAGAGGATTTTTAAAGGATTCTAAACAGAAAGTGAAATAAATATATTTGCTGATGGCAGGCTGTAACTCCTGCTGTGCCACAATATTCAGCACTTAAAACCTGGCCATTTACAATCTGTAGAAGTGACTTGGATGAAGGAGCTGAGAAGAATGGGTTCATTTTTATTGATTTTCCAAAGGGTGACACATGGAGTATGATGTGAGGTTCTTCAGTTTGAAAAGAAGAATAAAAATATAAAGTGATAGAGTTTCACAGCACAGAAAGAGGCCCTTTGGCCCTTCATGTCTGTGCCGGCCGTCTATTCTCATCCCATTTTCCAACACTTGGCCATAACCTTGTTTCCCTGGTGTTTCAAGTGCTTCTCGAAACCAAACTAATACATGATGACATTCAGAGAATTTAGATGTTGATTTAGAATTGGCATAAGGAGCAGAAATTAGAGTATCCCCAGCACCCACAGTCCCCAATACCAGGGGACAGGTAGCAGAATGCCCTCAGCACCCATGGCCCCCTACACCAGGGAAAATAACAAGCTGCAGCAAATCTGTATTGAAGCTTGGCTGCACTACACTAGTGTTGTGGGAAATTTACCACTTCGGAGTCAGACTTAGAGGTTTCAACAGTACAGTTTTATTTTGGACATGAAGCTTTGGGAGAAAGCACTGGTACTCTGCAGTACTTGGCAGCGACCTTCTCAACTACACAATGTTAGTTGATCATTTTTATACCTTTCAGACAATAGGCAGTACAGATATTAGCAGGTAACACATTGTTACAAGTTGAGTAGACAGATATGGACATCGATAGTCAACACATCATTACCAGCAGACAGGTATGGACATGAACAGTTAACATATCATTGTTCATAGAATGGATACATTTATACAGTTATGTCCTCTATCAGTGACTGGTTTCGATCTGTTCAGTGGCTGATCTTGTTACATTTGTGTATTTATGTCCCCATCTGTGGCTGATCTCAGACTCGTTGTTCTGAGTCTGCCCTTATCTGAAGTGCCTCAAGCTCTGACCAGCTTCTTGAAGCATTTCGGATCCTGCATGTTTCAACTTCTAAGTGAAGTCTGTGCTAAAAGCCAGTGCCTGTTAATGTCCCTTCCCGGGTAACCATTATGTGTCCATCATTTTAATTCCCCCACAACACTAGGAATAATGTGCAAAGCTCAGACCCACCATATTATAAAAACAATATTGAAGCGCTTGAGAATGTGCAAAAAGTATCACATGACATCGTTACAGGAGTGATACCAGACCTGAAAAGATTATAATAATCAGAAGAGATTGATCAAGTGAGGTTCTCCTCTAGAAGGAGAAGGTTGATAGCAAAACCTGGTCAACGGAGGCCTACAAAATGATAAAAAATCTGTATAGAGAAAATATTTCCAATTGTAGACTGGAACAAAACTTTGGAGCTTTAGTATAAATAAGACAGTTACAAATAAATCCAGACGCGATTTCACAGAATGATCAGAGTGGGGAACTTGATACTAGAGGAAGTAGTGGATGCAAATCACATTGTTGCATTTAAACTGCAGCTTGAATAATACATGCTGGAGAAAGGAATAAAATAGTAATTCTGAAGCAATAGGAGGAGAAGGAGAGGAAATAAGCATCAGAGGGAGTATTTGGGCTGAATGGTATTTCTGGATTATAGGATCTGTGTAAACCAGACCTGGGCAAACTATGGCCAATGGAAGCTTCACATTCTCCCACATCTACACTAGCAACAGCAGGCAGTCTGCATCACAGACATACACTGTTCAGTGATGTGAGGAACCACATGTATGTAGACTGACAGTGCCATGTGAGTGTACATGTACTGGCTGACAGTGCCATGTGAGTGTACATGTACTGGCTGACAGTGCCATGTGAGTCTACATGTTCAGGCTGACAGTGCCATGTGAGTGTACATGTACAGGCTGACAGTGCCATGTGAGTCTACATGTACAGGCTGACAGTGCCATGTGAGTGTACATGTACAGGCTGACAGTGCCATGTGAGTCTACATGTACAGGCTGACAGTGCCATGTAAGTGTACATGTACAGGCTGACAGTGCCATGTGAGTCTACATGTACAGGCTGACAGTGCCATGTGAGTGTACATGTACTGGCTGACAGTGCCATGTGAGTCTACATGTACAGGCTGACAGTGCCATGTGAGTGTACATGTACAGGCTGACAGTGCCATGTGAGTCTACATGTACAGGCTGACAGTGCCATGTAAGTGTACATGTACAGGCTGACAGTGCCATGTGAGTCTACATGTACAGGCTGACAGTGCCATGTGAGTGTACATGTACAGGCTGACAGTGCCATGTGAGTGTACATGTACAGGCTGACAGTGCCATGTGAGTCTACATGTACAGGCTGACAGTGCCATGTGAGTCTACATGTACAGGCTGACAGTGCCATGTGAGTGTACATGTACAGGCTGACAGTGCCATGTGAGTCTACATGTACAGGCTGACAGTGCCATGTGAGTCTACATGTACAGGCTGACAGTGCCATGTGAGTGTACATGTACAGGCTGACAGTGCCACGTGAGTGTACATTTGCTCCTAGCAGCTTGCGGTTCAGTGTGGGGAGTTGTGGAGATCCAATGGAGAGTTTTCAGGGTAGTTGGAGATCACCAATCATCACTGTTGTGACATGCAATCTCCCCGTCTCCCTTTCTTCTGTGTTTCACTTGCCACTGTCTAGCTTTTCCCACTTCTGATGAAAGGTCATCAAACTAAAATGTTAATTTGCTCTTTCTGTCTCCAGATGTTCCCAGAGCTGCTGAATATTTTCAGCATTTTCTGTTTTTATTTAGATTTCTAGGAGGTATTTTTTCACCTCATTGACTATTGACGTAGTTCCCAAAAATGAGTGTTGAAGAAGGATCATGAATCTAAAGTAAAAGTGTGGGATTTTAGGTCAAGTGTTTTGAGAAAATTGAAAATGAGGAATGTGCTCTTTCACGAGTACAGAATAGATTACAGATGCATTTGGCAGTGCCTCTTTTATCTTGTGCCATGAAGTTATTAAATTCCAGCCCTCGGGATGAGAGATAGAGAGAGGACATAGATCGCTGTCCTCCCCACAAGGTGTGATGGGTGACTGCCTCTGAGCTGTCTTCTGGTCTCATTTCTTTACTGTCTGTACTTTGATCTTTGTAGCAGCAATAAAGTGGCAAGACAAAAACAAAATCTGAAATAAAAACAGAAAATGCTGGAAATGTTCAGATAGTCTCTGTGGAGAGAGAAACAGAAACACCAGACCTTGTGGCCATTGAAAAGATGGATGACATTAAGGTAAAAAGACATGGAAAAGATGAGGGGCGGCATCATACTGCTGCCTCACAGCGCCAGGGACAGTGGGTTCAATCCCTGGCTTTGGCCATTGCAGGGCGTCTGCACATTCTCCCTGTGTCTGTGTGGGTGCACAGGTTTCCATCCATAGTCTGAAGGACGTGCTGGTTAGGTGCATTGGCTGTGCTAAATTTACCCTCAGTGTACCTGAACAGGCACCAGAGTGTGGTGAATTGGGGATTTTCACAGTAACTTTATTACAGCGTTAATGTAATCCTGTAGCAGTAATAAATAAACTTAAAACTTTAACTTTAAACTTAAACTTTAAGATGTACATATTGTTACAAAGAATAGATAAGCACAGCATAGGAACAGGAGCTATCAAAGTGATTAGAGGAGAGCCTAGGTACAGACTACCTCAGCCAGTCAGATTAGTATATAGTAGAAATGAATTACAACAGCAGGTAGATGGAAACTCAAGTATTCTTCCAGGTGAAGGTCTCTGTGATCTAAATGTGTTGAGCGGGCGATAAGCAGGTTATTGATATGTCCCATTTGATGGGGCTTCCAATGATGTATGCCATTACTTTGCTGATGATGGACGAGATTGGTGGGCCAGCAATTGGTTGTATTGGATTTATCACACTTTCTTTGGCCAGGACATATCTGAGCAACTTTCCACACTCTCAAGTAGATGCCAGTTTTGTCACCATACTGGATCTTTGCCTGAGATGTGGAGGACAGTCTTATTAAGGTCAATCCTGTCCTCAGCCAGTGCTCGACAATGCTGCTTCATCCAGTGTCAGTTGTGTGTGCAGGACAGTAAAGTAAATGTTTGTGAAACACCAACCAGCCCACATCCAAAGTTCAGAACATTGTGTTGCACAGTTCCCTCAAGTTCAGATTGACAACTGTTGCAAGTACATACCTTCCTCTCAAATTTACAATATGGTACAACTGGATGAGGTTCCCCAAATTTGTTAACCAATGCAAGATCCCTCAGTTTATTCCTGAGCTGGCTGGATACCCCCAAATTACTATTCCTGAGTGAGGAGGATTAAATTTACTCCCTTTCTTTGTTCACCCCCTCTGCTGGTCGCAACAAGATGTATTGAAAACACCCCTTCTCGCAGATACCTTTTCCCAGACCTAAATTTATATTTGAAAAGGAACCAATTTAACCAGGCTTTATGGGGTTAAAGATAATATGAATTTATTAACTACTAAAGGCAAAAAAATGATAAATTCACACTGATTAAAAGGGAGAATTAAGTCGAAAGTAAATTGAAGCCTATTTTGAGAGAAGTCGATGATTGAGCATTGTGATCCAAGATTCCGGTAGCACTGATTCCAGCAATGATCAGTTTAGTGATACCAGTAACTTCATCAATCAGCGAGAGAAATGGAGATATACCTGCAAAGGGGTGAGGTGCTGCTAGTGGCTGTTTCTTCTTCTCTGCCCCACATGTCCTGACCTCAGCAGATGTTTTCACAAACAACTCTGGCAGCTTTTCAGCTGGCTTTTATGCCAGTCTTTATATATTCCTGGAAGGTGGAATCCACAGTCTGTTTGGACATTACTGTGGAGATGCCGGCGTTAGACTGGGGTAAACACAGTACGAAGTCTCACAACACCAGGTTTACAGGCCAGGAGAAGAGTGACTCCACACAACCCTGCCACAGCAACCTCTGCAAGACGTGCCGATCATCAACATGGATGAACAAAAAACATAGAACACTACAGCCCAAACAGGCCCTTCGGCCCACAAGTTGCGCTGATCATATCCATACCTACCACACTATCTATAACTCTCAATCCCATTAAATCCCACGTACTCATCCAGAAGTCTTTTAAAAGACCCCAGCGAGTTCGCCTCCACCACCACCGACGACAGCCGATTCCACTCACACACCACCCTCTGAGTGAAAAACTTATCCCTGACATCTCCTCTGTACCTGCTTCCCAGCACCTTAAATCTGTGTCCTCTCATAGCGACCATTTCAACCCGGGGAAATAGCCTCCGAGAGTCCACCCTATCTATTCCTCTCAACATTTTATAAACCTCTATCAGGTCACCTCTCATCCTTCGTCTCTCCAGGGAGAAGAGTCCCAGCTCCCTCAATCTATCCTCATAAGGCATGCCACCCAATCCAGGCAACATCCTTGTAAATCTCCTCTGCACCCTTTCAATAGCTTCCATCTCACATGAGCTATCATCTCATGTGAGAACACCATCCACCAGGTACACAGTACATACTCTTGCAACTTGCCCAAAGTTGTCTACCTGATACGCTGCAGCAAAGGATGTCCCGAGGCATGGTACTGGGGAGACCATGCAGACGCTACAACGGGAGAATGAACACTGCTCGACAATCACCAGGCACGAGTGTTCTGTTCCTGTTGGCGAACACTTCAGCAGCCACGGGCATTTGGCCTCTGATCTTTGGATAAGCATTCTCTAAGGCGGCCTTCACAACAGTCAACGCAGAGTCGCTGAGCAGAAACTGATAGCCAAGTTCTGCACATGAGGAGGGTCTCAACTGGGATCTTGGGTTCATGTCGCACTATCTGTAACCCCCACGACTTGCCTGGGCTTGCAAAATCTCACTAACTGTCCTGGCTGTAGACAATACACATCTCTTTAACCTGTGCTAAACCCTCTCTCCACTCACATTATCTGTACCTTTAAGACATGATTACCTGTAAAGTTTATTTTGTAAATTGAGTTTGTGTCTTTATATGCCCTGTTTGTGAATAGAACTCCCACTTACCTGACAAAGGAGCAGTGCTCCGAAAGCTAGTGGCTTTTGCTACCAAATAAACCTGTTGGATTTTAACTTGGTGTTGTGAGACTTCTTACTGTAGACGTTACTCACAGAATATTTATTGATGAGGTGATTTGTATCTCCCTGCATGTCCCATTGTCTGCACTGGAGATGGCGATTAGTTTCTGGATGCTTTAGAAGTACTTTGTCTGGAACTAGGGTGTGGTTCCACTGTCTCTCTCATAGTGTATGGCGTTTAATAGCACTGTGAACGATGGGAAAAGCTTATGACTATCCATTCTGTCTACGCCTCTCATAATCTTGTAGACTTCTATCAGGTCTCCCCTCAACCTCCGTTGTTCCAGTGGAACAAACCAAGTATAGCTAATGCCCTCCATACCAGGCAACGTCCTGGTAAATCTTTCTGTACCCTCTCCAAAGACTCTACATCCTTCTGGTATTGTGGCGACCAGAATTGAACACTATATTCTAAGTGTGGCCTAACTAAGGTTCTATAAAGCTGCAAAATGATTTGTCAGTTTTTAAACTCAATGCCCCGGCCGATGAAGGCAAGCATGCTGTATGTCTTCTTGACTACCTTCTCCACCTGCATTGCCACTTTCAGTTGCCTGTACACACAGATCCCTTTGCCTATCGATACTCTTAAGGATTCTGCCATTTACCATCTGTATTTCCCATCTGTATTAGGTCTTCCAAAATGCCTCTCATCACCTCACATTTGTCCAGATTAAATTCCATCTGCCATTTCTCTGCCCAAGTTTCCAACTGATCCATATCCTGCTGTAGCAAGTGCGAGGTGGTCCACTTTGGTAGGAGGAATGGTAGGAAGGACTATTACTTACGAGGAGAAAAACTGCAGCAGGCGACGGTGCAGAGGGACCTCGGGGTCCTTGAGCATGAGTTGCAAAAACCCAGCTTGCAGGTGCAGCAGGTGGTCAGGAAGGCGAATGGGATGCTGGCCTTCATAGCGAGGGGGATTGAATATAAAAGTAGGGAGGTCTTGCTGCAGCTGTATAGGGCATTGGTGAGGCTGCAGCTGGAGTACTGTGTGCAGTTTTGGTCGCCGTACTTACGCAGGGATATTTTGGCCTTGGAGGGAGTGCAGAGGAGGTTTACTAGGCTGATACCGGAGTTGAGGGGGTTGAGCTATGAGGAGAGGCTGAATAAACTGGGCTTGTACTCGTTAGAGTTTAGAAGAATGAGGGGAGATCTCATTGAGACGTATAAGATGATGAATGGGATGAATAGGATAGAGGTGGAGAGACTCTTCCCGCTCAAAAAGACAGTAAGACTAGGGGGCACAGCCTCAAGATAAAGGGGGGGCGTTTTAGAACGGAGTTGAGGAGGAACTTCTTCACTCAAAGGGTGGTGAATCTCTGGAATTCTCTGCCCGTTGAAGTGGTGGAGGCTGCCTCGCTAAATATTTTCAAGAAGCGGGTTGATGGGTTTTTGATAAGAGAGGGGATTAAGGGTTATGGGGAGAGGGCCGGAAAGTGGAACTGAGCCATGGCAGATCAGCCATGATCTTATTGAATGGCGGGGCAGGCTCGAAGGGCCAGATGGCCTACTCCTGCTCCTATTTCTTATGTTCTTATGTTCTTACGAGCCTAGTTGAGTTCTTTGAAAATATGACTAAACACATTGACGAAGGAAGAGCGGTGGATGTGGTTTACATGGACTTCAGCAAGGCGTTTGATAAGGTCCCTTATGCAAGACTTCTTGAGAAGGTGAGAGGGCATGGGATCCAAGGAGCTATTGCCTTGTGGATCCAGAACTGGCTTGCCTGCAGAAGGCAGAGAGTGTTTGAGGATGGGTCTTTTTCGGAATGGAGGTCGGTCACTAGTGGATCCCCAGGGATCTGTTCTAGGACCCTTGCTGTTTGTCATTTTCATAAATGACCTGGATGAGGAAGTGGAGGGATGGGTTAGTAAGTTCGCCAATGACATGAAGGTTGGTGGTGTTGTGGATAGTCTGGAGGGATGTCAGAAGTTGCAGCGTGACATAGATAGGATGCAAGACTGGGCGGAGAGACTCGCTGGAAAGAAGGTGGCTAAGAGGGGACTTTATTGAAACATATAAGATGATTAGAGGTTTAGACAGGGTAGATAGTGATAGCCTTTTTCCTAGGATGGAGAAAGCTAGCACGAGGGGGCACGACTTTAAATTAAGGGAGGGTAGTTATAGGACTGATGTCAGGGGTAGGATCTTTACCCAGAGGGTGGTGAGGGATTGGAATGCCCTGCCAGCTGCAGTTGTAAATGCTCCTAGTTTGGGGTCGTTTAAGAGATCTGTGGATAGGTTTATGGACGAAAAGGGATTGGTTTAGGCTAGTGGGTCATTGTTTTGTAACTGGTCGGCGCAACATCATGGGCCGAAGGGCCTGTTCTGCGCTGTAATGTTCTATGTTCTATCTTCTATGAGAAGTGGCAGATGGACTTCAACGCAGATAAATGTGTAGTGGTCCATTTTGACAGGATAAATGGGATGAAGGAGTACAATATCAAGGGTAGGAGTCTTAGCAGTGTTGAGGAGCAGAAGGACCTTGGGGTCGGGGTCCATAGGATTCTTAAATCGGCCTTGCAGGTGGAGGATGTGGTCAAGAAGGCGTATGGTGTACTGGCCTTCACCAATCGAGGGATTGAGTTTAGGAATCGGGAGGTAATGCTGCAACTTTATAAGACCCTTGTCAGACCCCACTTGGAGTACTGTGCGCAGTTCTGGTCGCCTCACTATAGGAAAGACGTAGAAGCTATAGAGAGGGTGCAGAGGACATTTACAAGGATGTTGCCTGGACTGGGAGGCATGCCTTATGAAGATAGGTTGAGGGAGCTGGGACTCTTTTCCCTGGAGAGACAAAGGTTGAGAGGCGACCTGATAGAAGTTTATAAAATGTTGAGAGGAATAGATAGGGTGGACTCTCAGAGGCTATTTCCCCGGGTTGAAATGGTCGCTACGAGAGGAGATGCTGGGGAGCAGGTACAGAGGAGATGTCAGGGGTAAATTTTTCACTCAGAGGGTGGTGAGTGAGTGGAATCGGCTGCCGTCAGTAGTGGTAGAGGTGAATTCACTGGGGTCTTTTAAAAGACTTCTGGATGAGTACATGGGATTTAATGGGATTGGGAGTTACAGATAGTTCTGTGGCCTGGTAGGCATGGATATGATTGGCACAACTTGTGGGCAGAAAGGCCTGTTTGTGCTGTAGTGTTCTAGAATATAGAACATTCCAGCACAGTACAGGCCCTTCGGCCCTCGGTGTTGTGCCGACCAGTGGAACCAATCTAATGGGTCATTGTTTTGTAACTGGTCGGCGCAACATCGTGGGCCGAAGGGCCTGTTCTGCGCTGTAATGTTCTATGTTCTAATTTACTAATCCATCCTTCTACACCCTCATCTAGGTCATTTATAAAAATGACAAACAGCAGTGGCCCCAAAACAGATCCACTTGTAACTGAACTCCATGATGAATATTTCCCATCAACTACCACCCTCTGTCTTCTATCAGCTAGCCAATTCCTGATCCAAACTGCTAAATCACCTTGAATCCCATGCATCCGTATTTTCTGCAATAGCCTACCATGGGGAACCTTATCAAACGCTTTGCTAAAATCCATATACACCACATCAACTGCCCTACCCTTATCCACCTCTTTGGTCACCTTCTCAAAGAACTTGATAAGGTTTGTGAGACACGACCTACCCTTCACAAAACCATGTTCTATGTTGCATATATAGAACATAGAACATGTTTCATGTTCTATGTTCTATGAAAGTGGAACACCCAGAGAAAATCCATACAGACGCAGGGAGAATGCGCAAACTCCACACAGTGAGCAACCCAAGCTGGGAATTGAACCCGGCTCCTTGGCACTGTGTCGCAGCAGTACTAACCAACATGATTGGGTACACTCTGGCAGTAGTGTTGGGGAGTGCTGTCAGAGTGCATATGTTGCTAAATGACAGAATAGGTAACTTAATTTATTGGTGTGGGGGGGGGCAGTTTAAATCAGAGTTGAGGAGGAACTTCTTCACTCAAAGGGTGGTGAATCTCTGGAATTCTCTGCCCGTTGAAGTGGTGGAGGCTGCCTCGCTAAATATATTTAAGTCACGGGTAGATAGGTTTTTGATAGGCAAGGGGATTAAGGGTAATGGGGAGAAAGCGGGAAAGTGGAACTGATCCACTTCAGATCAGCCATGATCTTATTGAATGGCGGGGCAGGCTCGAAGGGCTAGATGGCCTACTCCTGCTCCTATTTCTTATGTTCTTACGATTATCATGAAAGTGTTTTCCATGACTCGGATGGGGGCAGTCTGTTTGGACTCTGGGACTGCAGGGAGATGGAGCTGGTGTGTTGGAGTTCACTACAAATAGGAGTTGAGAAGATTCCAGACCAGCCCAGCCTTCCTCTGATAAGTTTAGCAGAAACCAAATCCCACATTCTCATTGGGGCCTTGGTAATGGATTCTGTTCCTTCTTTGTGGGCGCCCTGCATTCATCAAACAGCATGGCCTTTGTCACGTTTGATTGTAGCCAGCACTCAGCTGTACACTTTCACAATATTATCCCGATTTTACTTCTTGTTTCAAAAGCTTCTGTACACAGAAGGATTAGTGAGGACATGAAGAAGAGCTTTTTCACCCAGAGTCTTGTGGGTGCTTGGAATTTGCTACCTGACTTGGTTGAGGTATTTGCATCTGAACCTGAAGTGCTGGAATGTGCAAGGCTGTGGACCAGGTGCTGGAAAGTGAGATTAAAATGAGCAGCCAGTTTCTTTTCCCTCTGTTTTTGGCTGACACTGACACTATGAGCTAAATAACCTCCTGCTGCACCCTACACCTTGCTTCAACACACAGGGTCCACTGTCCCTCAACCCAGAGAAGTGGATCCCGTGTGTTGAGGGGCAGTTGATCACATGCCCTGGGAGGCACTGGAGCCTGTGCGCTGGAGTGGCACTGGATCCCATGTGTTCATGGGCAGTGGATCCCTTGCATTGAGTGTCAGTGGATCCCTCGTGTTCAAGGACAGTAAATCCCCTCAATGCATTGGGTCCGCTGCCCCTCTGCACACGGGATCAACTGTCCCACAATGCACAAGATCAAATGTCCCACAACTCAGAAGATCCACTGCCCCACAACACACAGGATCCACTATCCCTCAGCGCACAGCACGCAGAGCCTCTGAGCACACGGGATCCGGTGGCCCTCGGCGCACAGGAAGCAGAGCCCCTGGGGTTTCCAGTTGATGAACCTCTGGTTGTCGGGAGCCGACGGTGGGGGTGTACTGTTATCGGGATCAGGAGATCCCATTGGCATCAAAGACAGAAAGATTCTGGCCACTATTTCTCAGCATCCACAGCCCCTCAACATCTAAGAAATTGCCCCATCCCATAACAATCCTTTGGAGAAAGAGAAGAACATTGTTTGTTGGTCCCACTGCGAAGTCCAAATCAGAAATGGTGTTGGAATGGTAACATGCTGTGACCCATTAGCATTCATTTAACCATTTCTTTGTTCAGTCCTTGGCCCACAAGTACACAAAAAACCTAATTTATGTCACAGACTTACATGTAGGCATGTTTAGGAGGGCATGTTTGCATGTAAGATGGAGTGTCTGCATTTATGGGGCATGTGTGCATGTTGGCAACATGTTGACGTGTGTGTATAAGCATGCTGGTGTTTGTGTGTCTGTGTGTCACTATATGTCTCAATGCATCTATCTGTGGGCGTGTACGTGTGTAGGTGGGTGGATATGCATGTGTAGATGTACATTTAGATGTTTGTGGGGTATTTGCATGTAGACGTGTGTGGATGATTGTGTATGTCACTTGTGAGGGGGTGTGTATAACTTATATATCTGTGTGCTTGTGTAGGGGTATGTGTGCGTGTGAGTGGGTGTGTTGGGTTGTGTGTGTCTGTATGTGTGGTGTGGTAAGTGTGTGTGTGCATCGTGTGTGTGGTATGCTTGTGCATGTGTGAGTGGTGATGTTTATGTATGCGCGTCTGGTGCGAGTGTATGTATGGGGTGTGTGCGAGGTTTGTTTCTGTGTGTAATGTGCTGCATGTGTATGTGTGGTGGTGGTTATGTGTGTGTAGTTGTGTGTTTGTATGTGTGTGTGTGTACGTAGTGGTATGTATGTGGTGGTATATATGGTGTGTGTGAGTATGTAGTGGTGTATATGGTGTGTGAATGGTGTGGTGGTGTTTGTGTATGTATGTGGTGGTATATATGGTGTGTGTGAGTATGTAGTGGTGTATATGGTGTGTGTATGGTGTGTGTGTGTGTATGTAGTGGTGTATATGGTGTGTGTATGGTGTGTGTGTGTGTAGTGGTGTATATGGTGTGTGTATGGTGTGTGTGTGTGTAGTGGTGTATATGGTGTGTGTATGGTGTGATGGTGTGTGTGTGTGTAGTGGTGTATATGGTGTGTGTGTGTGTATGTAGTGGTGTATATGGTGTGTGATGGTGTGTGTGTGTGTGTGTAGTGGTGTATATGGTGTGTGTATGGTGTGTGTGTGTGTAGTGGTGTATATGGTGTGTGTAGTGGTGTATATGGTGTGTGTAGTGGTGTATATGGTGTGTGTGTGATGGTGTGTGTGTGTATGTAGTGGTGTATATGGTGTGTGTATGGTGTGTGTGTGTGTGTATGTAGTGGTGTATATGGTGTGTGTATGGTGTGATGGTGTGTGTGTGTGTGTAGTGGTGTATATGGTGTGTGTGTGTGTGTATGTAGTGGTGTATATGGTGTGTGTATGGTGTGATGGTGTGTGTGTGTGTGTAGTGGTGTATATGGTGTGTGTGTGTGTGTATGTAGTGGTGTATATGGTGTGTGTATGGTGTGATGGTGTGTGTGTGTGTGTAGTGGTGTATATGGTGTGTGTGTGTGTGTAGTGGTGTATATGGTGTGTGTATGGTGTGTGTTGGTGTGTGTAGTGGTGTATATGGTGTGTGTGTGTGTGTATGTAGTGGTGTATATGGTGTGTGTATGGTGTGATGGTGTGTGTGTGTGTGTAGTGGTGTATATGGTGTGTGTGTGTGTGTAGTGGTGTATATGGTGTGTGTATGGTGTGTGTGTGTGTGTAGTGGTGTATATGGTGTGTGTGTGTGTGTGTGTGTAGTGGTGTATATGGTGTGTGTGTGAGTATACACAAGTGAACCTGTGCAGTGGTCAGTTTGTGTTGCTGAAACACTGGAGTGTGCTCACACCTGGGGAATGACCATTTGGCTAGGGAGTGAAAGAGGTCAGTCTGGGGTCTGGAGCTCAGAGGAAGTCCAGATTTTCACTCAGCAGCAGGGATGAATACTGAAACCCGGGCCCAATTAGGGAGAATACAGAGAGTTAACGATCAGCAACATTTCTGTGGGAATCTGATCCATGAAGCACAGCCAGGCTTTTCCCAGAACATTCTCTATTCTTTTTATAACAGCTGATCTGTGGGTCCCTATTTTCCATGAGAGGCAGGTCAGTCACTGTTACTTTGTCCCATCTCTTTAAATTGGGAAGAAGTGCGTAGGTCAAAGAGCCTGGAATCACCAGGGAAGGAATGAGTTTGCAAAGATCTTGAAGAAAGGGATATTGTAAGTGATGGCTGAATGCCAAAACCATCAAAATCTCCTGGATGAAAGGATTTGGGGAAAAACAGGAAATACCACACTGAAAGACCCCTCACCCAGCCCCTTACACACCCGCTTCAACAGGAGATGTTAACTGTGCCTAACACAGCACATACACCTTTACCCCTCGGCAACCCCCCCCAGCCCGTCGGCATCTCCTATCCCCTCAGAAGCCCCTCCCCCTTGGCACCCCTCCCCCTTGGCACTCCTCCCCCTTGGCGCTCCCCCTCCCCCTCTGCGCTCGCACTCCCCCTCCCCCTCGGCGCTCCCCCTCCCCCTCGGCACTCACACTGGCCCGTTGGTGCTCCCCCTTCCCCTTGGCTCTTCCCCTCAGCGCTCCCCCTCGGCACTCTCCCTCCCTCCCGGCGCTCCGCCTCCACCTTCTGCGCTCCCCCTCCCCCTCGGCACTCTCCCTACCTCCCGGCACTCCGCCTCCACCTTCTGCGCTCCCCCTCCCCCTAGGCGCTCTCCCTCCCCCTCCCCCTCGGCACTCACACTGGCCCGTTGGTGCTCCCCCTTCCCCTTGGCTCTTCCCCTCGGCGCTCCCCCTCGGCACTCTCCCTCCCTCCCGGCGCTCCGCCTCCACCTTCTGCGCTCCCCCTCCCCCTCGGCACTCTCCCTACCTCCCGGCACTCCGCCTCCACCTTCTGCGTTCCCCCTCCCCCTCAGCGCTCCCCCTCCCCCTAGGCGTTCCCCCTCCCCCTCAGCGCTCCCCCTCCCCCTAGGCGTTCCCCCTCCCCCTCAGCGCTCCCCCTCCCCCTAGGCGTTCCCCCTCCCCCTCAGCGCTCCCCTTCCCCCTAGGCGTTCCCCCTCCCCCTCAGCGCTCCCCCTCCCCCTAGGCGCTCTCCCTCCCCCTCCCCCTCAGCGCTCCCCCTCCCCCTAGGCGCTCTCCCTCCCCCTCCCCCTCGGCGCTCCCCCTCCCCCTCGGCGGTCACACTGGCCCGTTGGTGCTCCCCCTTCCCCTTGGCTCTTCCCCTCGGCGCTCCCCCTCGGCACTCTCCCTACCTCCCGGCGCTCCGCCTCCACCTTCTGCGCTCCACCTCCCCCTCCCCCTCGGCACTCTCCCTACCTCCCGGCGCTCCGCCTCCACCTTCTGCGCTCCCCCTCCCCCTCCCCCTAGGCGTTCCCCCTCCCCCTCGGCGCTCCCCCTCCCCCTAGGCACTCTCCCTTCCCCTAGGCGTTCCCCCTCCCCCTCGGCGCTCCCCCTCCCCCTAGGCACTCTCCCTCCCCCTCGGCGCTCCCCCAGCCCCTCGGCGCTCTCCCTCCCCCTAGGCGTTCCCCCTCCCCCTCGGCGCTCCCCCTCTCCCTAGGCGCTCTCCCTCCCCCTCCCCCTAGGCGTTCCCCCTCCCCCTCAGCGCTCCCCCTCCCCCTAGGCGCTCTCCCTCTCCCTCCCCCTAGGCGTTCCCCCTCCCCCTCGGCGCTCCCCCTCCCCCTCGGCGCTCCCCCTCCCCCTCCCCCTAGGTGCATGCCCCCTCCCCCTCGGCACTCCCCCTCCCCCTCGGCGCTCCCCCTCCCCCTCGGCGCTCCCCCTCCCCCTCGGCGCTCCCCCTCCCCCTAGGTGCATGCCCCCTCCCCCTAGGTGCTCCCCCTCCCCCTCGGCGCTCCCCCTCCCCCTCAGCGCTCCCCCTCCCCCTCGGCGCTCCCCCTCCCCCTCGGCGCTCCCCCTCCCCCTCGGCGCTCTCCCTCCCCCTCGGCGCTCTCCATCCCCCTCGGCGCTCCCCCTCCCCCTCGGCGCTCCCCCTCCCCCTAGGTGCTCTCCGTCCCCCTAGGTGCACACCCCCGGCCCCTCGGCGCTCCCCCTCCCCCTAGGTGCACACCCCCGGCCCCTCGGCGCTCCCCCTCCCCCTAGGTGCACACCCCCGGCCCCTCGGCGCTCCCCCTCCCCCTAGGTGCACACCCCCGGCCCCTCGGCGCTCCCCCTCCCCCTAGGTGCACACCCCCGGCCCCTCGGCATGCACGTGCACACACACACACACTTCTATGGGTTGTAAGCAGTTAAGTAACAGATGGAGTGCAATTTGTGATTCTGCAAATGGATCGTCAGATGCTCTTTCCTAGGGTAGAGAGTTCAAATACTAGGAGACATAGGTTTGAGGTACATGGGGAAAAGTTTAGAGGAGATGTGCGAGGGCAAGTTTTTTTACCCAGAGGGTGGTGAATATCTGGAATGCGCTGCCTGGGCAGGACGTGAGAGCAGGTACAATAGCAGCATTTAAGGGGCAATTAACCAAATACATGAATAAGATAGGAATGGAAGGATAGGACTCTGTAAGTGCGTACGGGTTCAGTTTAGGCAGGCATCATCTGGGCACAGGCTTGGAGGGCCGAAGGGCCTGTTCCTGTGCTATACTCTTTGTTGTTTGACTGAGTAAAGGCTGCTTTATGTGGCATGGACAGTCTCAGGGGACTGTTCCCTATCTATATTTAATTAGTTCATCTCAGCATTTGGCCTCAGTTCAGGAAGTGAGTTACATCTGAGAAATCATCGAGGGGTTCTGGGATGTGTTTTCTGTTTCAAATAGTTGAATTTAATGGAATTCAGGGCCTTTATGTATGGAGTGAGAGAGAACTGCAAATGACTGGCAGACTAGAACCTGTTTTTTCATGGATTAAGTTTCTCTCTACAGACTACAGCACAGTTGGTTAGCATGTGGTTAACTCCAGCAGCATGGGTTCAATTCCTGTTTCAACTGAGCTAGAATGAGGAGCTGCCTCCAGGTCCTGTCCCGGAGATTGGAAAACAATGGTGAGCCATCACCGTCAAAACCAGCTCAGCCTCCGCACACACGAAGCTAAGGAGCCATCAGGCAGAGCCATCTCTCTGACAAGAACATAAGAACATAAGAAATAGGAGCAGGAGTAGGCCATCTGGCCCTTCGAGCCTGCCCCGCCATTCAATAAGATCATGGCTGATCTGTCGTGACTCAGCTCCACCTTCCCGCCCTCTCCCCATAACCCTTAATCCCTTCTCTTATCAAAAACCCATCAACCCGTTTCTTAAAAATATTTAGCGAGGCAGCCTCCACCACTTCAACGGGCAGAGAATTCCAGAGATTCACCACCCTTTGAGTGAAGAAGTTCCTCCTCAACTCTGTTCTAAACCGCCCCCCCTTTATCTTGAGGCTGTGCCCCCTAGTCCTACTGTCTTTTTTGAGCGGGAACAGTCTCTCCACCTCTATCCTATCCATCCCATTCATCATCTTATACGTCTCAATGAGATCTCCCCTCATTCTTCTAAACTCTAACGAGTACAAGCCTAGTTTATTCAGCCTCTCCTCATAGCTCAATCCCCTCAACTCCGGTATCAGCCGAGTAAACCTCCTCTGCACTCCCTCCAGGGCCAAAACATCCTTGCGCAGGTGCGGCGCCCAAAACTGCACACAGTACTCCAGCTGCGGCCTCACCAATGCCCTATACAGCTGCAGCAAGACCTCCCTACTTTTATATTCAATCCCCTTCGCTATGAAGGCCAGCATCCCATTCGCCTTCCTGACCACCTGCTGCACCTGCAAGCTGGGTTTTTGCGACTCATGCACAAGGACCCCGAGGTCCCTCTGCACCGTCGCCTGCTGCAGTTTTTCGCCCCGTAAGTAATAGTCCTTCCTACCATTCCTCCTACCAAAGTGGACCACCTCACACTTGCCAACATTAAATTCCATTTGCCATTTCCTGGCCCATTTGCCCAGCCTATCTAGATCCTTCTGCAGACTCTCCACACCCTCCGCACAATTTGCCTTTCCCCCAATCTTGGTGTCATCAGCAAATTTCGACACCCTGCACTCGGTTCCCTCCTCCAGATCATCTATATAAATGGTAAATAGCTGAGGCCCCAGCACCGACCCCTGGGGCACCCCACTAGTCACCAACCGCCAATCCGAATAGCA
This sequence comes from Prionace glauca, assembly GCA_037974335.1. NCBI lineage: Eukaryota > Metazoa > Chordata > Chondrichthyes > Carcharhiniformes > Carcharhinidae > Prionace > Prionace glauca. The sequence continues at coordinate 48,147,037 of CM075745.1, forward strand.
TCCATTGACCCCCACTCTCTGCCTCCTATTTGACACAGTAAAAAGTCTGACAACACCAGGTTTTAGTCCAACCGATTTATTTGATAATATACTCACAAGCTTTCGAGGGTGCTGCCTCTTTGTCAAGTGAATGGAGAGTTCTGGCCTCAGACAGACAGAGCATACAAAGTACAGACAGTTGCTGATTAGAATGCGAATCCTTACACCTAACCTGCTGTTCAATTCTTAAAGTGGCTGATAATGTGAGTGGAAGGAGCACTGATCACAGTTTAAAGAGATGTGTATTGTCTCCAGACAGTACAGTAAGTGAGGTTTTGCAAACCCAGGCAAGTCACGGGGGTTACAGATAGTGCGACATGAACCCAAGATCCCTGTTGAGACCGTCCTCATGTGTGCGGAACTTGGCTATCAGTCTCTGTTCAGCGACTCTGCGCTGTCGTGTGTCATGAAGGCCGCCTTGGAGAATGCTTACCCGAAGGTCAGAGGCTGAATGCCCGTGACCGCTGAAGTGTTCGCCAACAGGAAGGGAACAGTCTTGCCTGGTGACTGTCGAGCGATGTTCATTCATCCGTTGTCGTAGCGTCTGCATGGTCTCCCCAACGTACCATGCTTCGGGACATCCTTTCTTGCAACGTATCAGGTAGACAATGTTGGCCGAGTTGCAAGAGTATTTACCATGTACCTGGTGGATGGTATTCTCACGTGTGATGATGGTATCCATGTCGATGATCCGGCATGTCTTGCAGAGGTTGCTGTGGCAGGGTTGTGTGGTATTGTGGTCACTGTTCTCCTGAAGGCTGGGTAGTTTGCTGCGAACAATGGTTTGTTTGAGGTTGTGTGGTTGTCTGAAAGCAAGAAGTGGGGGTGTGGGGATAGCCCTGGCGAGATGTTTGTCTTCATCAATGAGTCCTATTTGACAACCAATCCTCTATCCACGCTAACACCCTACCCCCAACTCCATGTCCCCTGACCTTCTGCAATAACCTCTTGTGAGGTACCTTGTCAAACGCCTTCTGAAAATCCAGAAAGACCACATCCACCGGCTCTCCTCCATCCACTGCCCTAGACACATCCTCATAGAACTCCAGTAAATTTGTCAGACACGACTTCCCTTTAATGAAACCGTGTTGCGTCTGCCCTATCAAGCAATTCCCCTCAAGATGCCTCGCTATTTCCTCCTTAATGACGGTTTCTAACATTTTACCTACCACAGACGTTAAACTAACCGGCCTATAATTCCCCGCCTTTTGCCTGCCACCCTTCTTAAACAACGGCGTAACATTAGCCGTTTTCCAATCTTCCGGCACTTCCCCGGAATCCAGCGACGTCTGGAAAATAACCACCAAGGCATCCACTATCACCTCCGCCATTTCTTTCAGAACCCTCGGATGCATTCCATCCGGTCCTGGGGACTTGTCTACAATCAGCCCCTCCAGTCTGTCGAGCACCACCTCTCTAGTAACAGTAATGTCATTAAGACCCTCCATTCCTACCACCTTTCCATCGCTAACACCCGGCAAATTATTCACGTCCTCCTCCGTGAAGACAGAAACAAAGAAGTTATTCAAGACCTTAGCCATATCCCTATCCCCTACCACTAGCTCCCCTTTCTCATCCTCTAAAGGACCAACGTTTATCCTAGCCAGCCTCTTCCTTTTTATATATTTATAAAAACTCTTGCTATCCTTTTTTATATTAAGTGCTAGCCCAGCCTCATAGCTTCTCCTACCCTCCTTTATCAATTTCTTTGTCAATCTTTGTTGACATTTAAACCTTTCCCAATCCTCTTCTCGCCCACTGCTCTTAGCTACTCTACACTCCTCCGCTTTTAATTTAACACTTTCCTTCACCTCCTTCGTTATCCACGGCTTATTACCTCTCCTCCTACTGTCCTTTTTAACCATCGGAATAAATTTCTGCTGAGCACCAAGAAAGATCTCCTTAAAGATCCTCCACTGCTCCTCAGCAGACCTACCTTCCAACGCGTTCCCCCAGTCCACATTCGCCAATTCTTCTCTCATCCTACCATACTCCCCTCTATTCAAACAAAGGATGCGTGTCTGGGAACCCACTTTCTCCTCCTCCATCTGCACCAGAAACTCCACCATACAATGATCACTCTCTCCAAGAGGATCCTTCACCGCAAGGTCCCTAATTCTACCCGCCTCATTACATAGCACCAGATCCAAGATAGCTCGCTCCCTCGTCGGCTCCAACACACACTGTTCAAGGAAATTATCCCGGCAGCATTCCAAGAACTCCTCCTCGAGCCCACCTCGTCCAACATGGGTCGACCAATCAATATGCAGATTGAAATCTCCCATAACTACTGCCGTCCCATTCCTGCACGCTGCACTTATTTGCGCGTTAACAGCCCGCCCCACCTCCAGATCATTATTCGGGGGCCTATAGACGACACCCACTAGCGTCTTCCTCCCTTTTCTGTTCCTAATCTCCACCCACAACGATTCCACTTTCTGCTCCTTGGCTCCGATATCATCCCTTGCTACCACCTTGATACTATCCTTAATCAGCAGAGCTACTCCACCCCCTCTTTCCTCCTGCCTATCCTTCCTGAACACTTGATAACCCTGTACATTCATCTCCCAGTCCCTGTCACCTTGCGTCTCTGTAATGGCCACCAGATCGTATCCATTTGTGTCGATCTGCGCCATCAGCTCATCCACTTTATTCCGAATGCTTCGTGCATTCAGATAAAGCGCTTTCATCCCAGCCTTCACCTGGACCCTACTTGCCGTAACGCCACCAATTGGGACATCCTTTGCCTCTTCCCTTACCTGTACCCTATCCTTAACTTTAGACCTCATAGCGTCACCTACCCTCGCACCCTCCCCCCCCCCTAATTAGTTTAAAGCCTTGTCTACAGTCCTCTTTACTCGATTCGCCAGCACTCTGGTCCCAGCATGATTCAGACCAACCCCATCCTGCCCGAACAGGTCCCACCTACCCCAATACTGGTGCCAATGCCCCATAAATTCGAACCCATTCCTCCCACACCAATCCCTGAGCCACCCATTTACTTCCTTTATCCTATCAACCCTACACCCGTCTGCCCTCGGTTCAGGCAGTAGCCCAGAGATAACCACCTTGTCGGTTCTACTTTTTAATTCCATTCCCAGCTTCTCATACTCCCTTCCCAGATATATTGAGGCTTTCAGGTACACTTTCTGTAAACATCATTCATTTCCTGTCTTTTGTTGGACATCTGCACCAATAAAGTGGTTTGTTCTGACAGTGTTCAAAACAAAGCAGTTTGCTTGATTGGCACCAATCCACCACCTTCCCCGTGTATTGGTGCATGCTGGCAGCAGTGTACTGTCTACAAGAAGCATTGCAGCAACTCAGCAAGACTCATTCCAAAACCATGAACTCTATTACCTCAAATGACACATGGAGAACACCATAACCTGCAAGTTTCCCCTCTGTACCTCACATCGTCCTGACTGAAATATATTCCACCCCTTCACTCTCACTGTGGTCTAGGTAAATGCACAGTGAAGGAACATCATGGAGGATGCTGGGGATTTATGAAAGGGGACTTTGAGTGGTTGTGTTTGAGCAGGGAATGCTGTTCCTGGCATCTTTTGTCTTCAACACTTCACTATCATGTGGAAGGCAAAAAGAATACAACAAAGAAAAGGCCATTCGGCCCTCCAAGCCTGTGCTAATCATGATGCCCCAACTAAACTGAAAAAAAAAACCTTCTGCCCTTATTCAGTCTGTATCCCTCTATTCCCTCCCTATTCATGTACCTCTCTTAAATGTTGCTAATGTGCCTCCTTCTGCCACCTCCTCTGGCAGCACCTTCCAGGCACCCGTGACTCTCTGCATGAAAAACTTTCCCCACACAACTCCCTTAAACCCTCCCCCTCTCACCATGAACCTGTGCCCCCTTGTAATCTACCCTGGGAAAAGACTCTTACTGTCGACCCTGTCCGTGCCTCTCAGGTCTCCCCTCAGCCTCTGTCTTTCCAGTGAAAACAATCCTAGTTTATTCAACCTCTCCTCACAGCCAATGCCTTTGAGACCAGGCAACATCCTGGTGAACCTTCTCTGCACTCTCTCCAAAGCTTCCACATCCTTCTGTAGTGTGGTGACCAGAACATCACGCAACACTCCAAATGCAGCCTAACCAAGATTTTATATAGCTGCAGCATGGTTTCCCAACTCTTGTACTCAGTGCCTGGCTGACGAAGGCAAGCAAGCCATTCCTTGATAATCACCTTGGCCACCTGTGTTGCCACTTTTCGGGAACTGTGGACCAGCACGCCCAGATCCCTCTGTATGTTAATATTCCTAAGGGTTCTGCCATTTACAATACAATTCACATCTAAATTTGATCCTCCAAATGCATCACTTCACATTTGTCCAGATTAAAATCCATCTGCCATTTCTGTATTCAAGTCTCCAATCTACCTCTATCCTGTTGTATCCTCTGACAATCCCTGGCACCATCAGAAAGTAAAAAGTCTGACAACACCAGATTTTAGTCCAACCTATTTATTTGATAATATTCTCACAAGCTTTCGAGGTTACTCTCTTCATCAGGTGAATGGAGAGTTCTGGCCTCAGACAGAGCATATAAAGCACAGACAGTTTAGAGATTGCTGATTAGAATGCGAATCCTTACACCTAACCTGCTGTTCAAGACCTGAAGTGGCTGATAATGTGAGTGGAAGGAGCACTGATCACAGTTTAAAGAGATGTGTATTATAGAACATAGAACATTACAGCACAAACAGGCCCTTCGGCCCTCGAGTTGCGCCGATCACATCAACCCCACCAATCTATAGACCTATCTATAACCCCCAATCCCATTAAACCCCATATACTCATCCAGAAGTCTTTTAAAAGACCCCAGCGAGTTCGCCTCCACCACCGACGACGGCAGCCGATTCCAATCACTCACCACCCTCTGAGTGAAAAACTTACCCCTAACATCACCTCTGTACTTCCCTCCCCGCACCTTAAATCTGTGTCCTCTCGTAGCGACCATTTCAACCCGGGGAAATAGCCTCTGAGAGTCCACTCTATTGTCTCCAGACAGTACAGTAAGTGAGGTTTTGCAAACCCAGGCAAGTCACGGGGGTTACAGGTAGTGCGACATGATCCCAAGATCCCTGTTGAGACTGTCCTCATGTGTGCGGAACTTGGCTATCAGTCTCTGTTCAGCGAGTCTGCGCTGTCGTGTGTCATGAAGGCCGCCTTGGAGAATGCTTACCCGAAGTTAAGAGGCTGAATGCCTGTGACCACTGAAGTGTTCACCAACAGGAAGGGAACAGTCTTGCCTGGTGACTGTCGAGCGATGTTCATTCATCTGTTGTCGTAGCATCTGCATGGTCTCCCCAATGTACCATGCTTCGGGACATCCTTTCTTGCAAAGATTGAACGCACTTGGGCTGTTTTCCCTTGAGAGACGTCGGCTGAGGGGGGATTTAATAGAGGTTTATAAGATCATGAAGGGGACAGATAGAGTAGATAGTGATAAGCTTTTTCCGCTATTAGAAATGGATAGAACGAGGGGTCACGGGCTTAGGGTGAGGGGGGCTAGATATAAGACTAATGTTAGAGGGCAGTTTTTCACACAAAAGGGTAGTGGGGATGTGGAATGCACTGCCGAGTAAGGTGGTGGAAGCAGGCACGCTAGGGTTGTTCAAGAGTCACTTGGACAGCCACATGAGCAGTTTACATATAGGGGGATATAGCAGGCCTTATTAAGCATTGTAGGCTTGGGGTCAGTTTTAGTCTCAGGGATATAGAGTCTTTAATAATGAAATTTTTATCCACAGGCACTTACCATCTCGAGGGCATGATGGCAGCACAGAGGCTATCTCTATTGCTGTGCGGACACATGGAGTTGGGCCTGTGTCCGTGGGAGTTTGCGCGTTCTCCCCGTGGTTGCGTGGGTTTCCTCCGGGTGCTCCGGTTTCCTCCCACATCCCAAAAATGTGCTTTTAGGCTGATTGATTGGGTAACAAATTGTCCCTATATTGGACCTCCCTGATCCTCACACATTAGGCATAGACTAGAGTCATGAATAGGTCACTGACCATGGGACGGCGGCGCGGGCTCGTTGGGCCGAAGGGCCTGTTTCCCATGCTGTTTTGTTCTTTGTTCTTTGTTCTTTGTATCAGGTAGACAATGTTGGCCGAGTTGCAAGAGTATTTACCTGGTGTTGTCAGACTTTTTACTGTGTTTACGCCAGTCCAACGCCGGCATACCCACATCACCATCAGAAAGGACAATCCCTGGCACCATCTGGAGATGAGGCGGTTGGACTATGAAGAGAGACGAAATAGACTGGGTCTGTGCTCGTTGGAGTTTAGAAGAATGAGGGGGGAGCTTATAGAGACGTATAAGATAATGAAAGGGATGGATAGGGTAGAGGTAGAGAGATTCTTCCTGCTCAGAAAGGATAGCAGGACTAGAGGGCACAGCCTCAAGGTAAGGGGGGGGGCAGTTTAGATCAGAGTTGAGGAGGAACTTCTTCACTCAATGGGTGGTGAATCTCTGGAATTCTCTGCCCGTTGAAGTGGTGGAGGCTACCTTGCTAAATATATTTAAGTCATGAGTAGATAGGTTTTTGGTAGGCAGGGGAATTAAAGGTTATGGGGAGAAAGTGGGAAAGTGGAACTGATCCACTTCAGATCAGCCATGATCTTATTGAATGGCGGGGCAGGCTCGAAGGGCTAGATGGCCTACTCCTGCTCCTATTTCTTATGTTCTTATGTTATGAAACTCCACCAATCTTTGTGTCATCTGCAAACTTACTAATCAACCCCGCCCCCCACGTTTTCCTCCAAATCATTCATATATCAAACAGACGTCCCAGCACTGATCGCTGGAACATCACCAGCTACAGATCTTCATTCTGAAAAACACTGTTCTCTGTCTTCTATTTCTGTATCCACCTAGTCAATCCACCCTGAATCCCATGTGATTTTAGTTTTTGTACCACTCTGCCATGTGGGATCTTGTCAAACGCCTTAACTAAAGTCCATAAAAACTACATCCACCAGTCTTCCTTCATCAATTATCTTTGACACCTCTTCAAAAAACTCAAATCAAGTTGGTGAGACATGAACCTTCCTGGAACAAAACCATCCTGCGTGTCACCAAATAGTCCATTTTCTTCCAAATATGCACTTCTCCTGTCCCTCCAAAAGCTTCCCCAGCACTAATGTCAGGCTCACCAGTCTAATAGTTCTTTGATTATCCCTCCTTCCTTTCTTAAACAAGGGAACAGTCCTCTAGAATCTCACCTGTGATCAAAGAGGATGTGAAGATATCTGTTAAGGCTACAGCTATTTCTTCCCTTGGTTCTCACAGTAACCTGGGATAGATCCCATCCGGCCCCGGGAACTTGTCTACCTTAATGCAATTTAGGATATTCAACACTTCCTCTTTCAATATGTTGACATTCTTTCGAGCATTCACACACCTATCCCTGACCTCAACATCATCATATTCTTCTCCTGGTAAATAAGGACTCATGAAGGATCTAACCCACTTCCTGTGACTTCATGCATAATTTCCCCCCATTGTCCGTGAGTGGACCTATTCTTTCTTTTGCTATCCTCTTGCTCCTAATATATGCATAAGAAGCCTTGAGATTCTCCTTGACCCTGATAGCCAAGACATTTCATAGAGCATAGAAAAACTACAGCACAAACAGGCCCTTCGGCCCACAAGTTGCACAGGTCATATCCCTACCTACTAGGCTTACCTATAACTCTCAATCCTATTAAGTTCCATGTACTCATCCAGAAGTTCCTTAAAAGACCCTATCGAATCCGCCTCCATGGCCACTGACAGCAGCCGATTCCACTCACCCACCACCTTCTGAGTGAAAAACGTACCCCTGACATCTCCTCTGTACCTATCTCCTTTTTGTCCTTCTAATTCATGTTTAAGTTCCTTCCTATGTTCATTATACTCCTTAGGGGTTTTATCAGTTTTTCGATGCCTAGACTAATCTTATAATTTCCTTGTCGTCCACGGTTCCCGAATCCTGCCATTTTGATCCTCAATTTTTACAGGGACATGCCTATCCTGTACTTCAATCAACTGACCCTTTAAAAGACCTCAACATGCCAGATGTGGATTTGCCCTCAAATAGCCGCTCCCAATCTACATTCCCTAGTTCCTGTCTAATTTGGATGTAATTGGCCCTCACCCAATTAAGCACCCTCACCTGAGGGTCACTCTTATCCTTATCCATGATTATCCAAAATCTTATGGAATTAATATCGCTAAACCCAGAATGGTTCCCTACTAAAACATCAGTTATCTGAGCTGCTCATTCCGCAATACCATGTCTAGTTTGGCCCCCTCTCTAGTTGGATTGAAAACATACTGTTTTAAAAAGCCCTCCTGGATATATCTAACAAATTTCTCTGCATCCGAGCCCCTGGCTGTAAAGGACTCCCAGTTAATACGGGGGAAGTTAAAGTCACTCACCACAAATCCCCTTCTTTTCTCACACCTCTTCAGTATCTGATTACACATCCGCTCCCCTGTCTCCTATGGGATGTTCAGAGGTCTATAATACACTCCCAACATTGTGATTTCACCCTTCCTGTTCCTGAGCTCCAGCCATAATGCCTCACTGCAAGATTCTTCCAATGTCTCCTGCTAAAACATAGCTGTGATCTGCTCCTTAATCAGCAATGCAACTCCCCCCACTCCCCCACACCGTCCCGTCAAAAACAACGATATCCTGGCATGTTAAGGTGCCAGTCCTGTCCCCGCTTTAACCATGTTTCCATCATTGCAAGAACATCATAGGCAGTGGCACTCAGAGCAACACAGTGCTGGGCAGAAAGGAAGATGTGCTGTATGAGTGAGGCATGCCTTGGACACCAGAGTAACTTCAACTTTATTCACATACCCTCAACTGAAATGTAGCAGACTTTACCTTTGCGATGAGATTTGGAAATTCAGTCTGAGTGTTACTGCAGCCTATGGTGAATGTAGTTGTTGTGAGGTGGGGGGCACTGTGAGACAGCGGTGTGGTTATTAGAACATAAGAACTAAGAGCAGGAGTTGGCCATCTGGCCCCTCGAGCCTGCTCCACCATTCAGTAAGATCATGGCTGATCTTTTCATGGACTCAGCTCCACTTACCCACCCGCTCACCATAACCCTTAATTTCTTTACTGTTCAAAAATGTATCTATCCTTGCCTTAAAAACATTCAATGAGGGAGCCTCAACTGCTTCACTGGGCAGGGAATTCCATAGATTCACAACCCTTTGTGTGAAGAAGTTCCTCCTTAACTCAGTCCTAAATCTGCTGCCCCTTATTTTGAGGCTATGCCCCCTAATTCTAGTTTCACCCACCAGTGGAAACAACTTCCCTGCTTCTATTTTATTTATTCCCTTCATAATCTTATATGTTTCTATAAGATCTGCCCTCATTCTTCTGAATTCCAATGAGTATAGCCCCAGTCTACTCAGTCTCTCCTCATAAACCAACCCTCTCAACCCCGGAATCAACCTAGTGAATCTCCTCTGTACCCCTTCCAGTGCCAGTATATCCTTTCTCAAGTACATAAGAACATAAGAAATAGGAGCAGGAGTAGGCCATCTAGCCCTTCGAGCCTGCCCCGCCATTCAATAAGATCACGGCTGATCTGAAGTGGATCAGTTCCACTTTCCCGCTTTCTCCCCATAACCCTTAATTCCCCTGACTATCAGAAACCTATCTACCCGTGACTTAAAAATATTTAGCGAGGCAGCCTCCACCACTTCAACGGGCAGAGAATTCCAGAGATTCACCACCCTTTGAGTGAAGAAGTTCCTCCTCAACTCCGATCTAAACTGCCCCCCTTTTATTTTGAGGCCGTGTCCTCTCCTTCTGCTAAGGAAACCAAAACTGTACACAGTACTCCAGGTGTGGCCTCACCCCTCATGCCACTCCTCCCCCACGCACCACTCCTCTCCCATGCACCACCCTTCCCCCACATCCCATGCCTCCCCCTCTCCCCCCACCCTCCTCCTCCCCTTCTCCCCCAATCCTCCACACTCTCCCAACCCCCCGTGTCCCCTCCCTATAGCCTACATAAACTTGCCTCCCTACGCTCCCCTCTGCATTTACGTTCTCCTCAACCCCCTCCTCCTCCCCTCTCCCTTCCTTCCATGCCCCCTACCCCTGTCATTACCTCCACTCCCTTCCCCTCTGCCCACCTCCTCCCTCCATAAGACTTTCTCAGAATATATACTAAAAACAAATGTTATTTATTTCCAAAAGATAGTGTGAGAGAGCAGGCTGTAAGCTGATACAGGCAATTCTTTCTGTTGCCTCCACGGCCTTTCCCAGGCCTCTATCATTGCTCTGCCAGTGATGCAGCAGAGAGCTGTATGTATACACATGCATCCTGATAGGCCCACTTTCCCACACTGTTAATTGCTGGGTCACAGCACATAACAATAGGCATTGCAATTCCTCTGGGACAGCAGCAATGTGCCCAGCAAACTTTTTAAACCTCTTCTTCTCACAGTACCTTTCCTTTCAAGCTCTATCTGACCATTCCCTCTTGATGCTAAATCCTTGTTTTCACTTTGAGGTCACAGTCTGATGTTACTCATTGACAACTTGCCTGCAGTTGTATTTTGGTTATGTTGCTGGTGAGGAGAGGTGGTTTCCATGTGGCCCCTTTGAGGGATGACCTTCACCCCACCCCTGTGTCCACTGCACATGCTCACATCTGGATTTTCCATTTGGTTTTTTAACTGGTTTCATTTTAAATAAAATCACCATCCGCACCCGAGGAAAAGGGAAATCTATTGCCCCAGACCAGAGATATTTAATTCTGCGCGCTCTGGTGTGTGTACAAGAACCTTTATTTTAGTCATCTGACATAACACAAGCTCAGCCACTCCGAGTACAGGCAGCCCAAGAAGGACCAAGGCTCCGGGAATGAATGTAGACCTCAACTAGTTTGAGTGTCCCACAGTATGGAGCTAGTGTGTTAGCCAGCATTCTGCTTCCCTTATATTGCTGGGCAGATGTTATTTGGAAAAAAAAAGGAGAAGGGTGTAAAAATACCCTTCAAGCTCAAAAACCAGAGCTGCAGAAGGGACCTGCCATAAGTGATTTGCAGAGTAGAACCCTAACCAACTCTGAGTGGAGGCCAGATTTCCCATGCACTAACAGAGCATGGAGTCATTGAGATATTGGCCAGTTTCCAGCCTGTCATTGAAGATACACAGTTCACGAGGAGCTCAAAGGCTGGAAATCACCTCAGTTAAAGTCAGTGACATCAGACATGAAGGGACAAGGTGCTGAGTTGTGTTCCCAGTCCTGCACTGTTTGTACTGACACATAACCACTCTCCATGCTTGTTATCCAATTGGTGAAGGTGTCATGGTCTCTATGGTCAGGTTAGAAGTTTGAAACGGCTCCATCACAGGTTGTTCTCTCTCTCTGCAGATGCAGAATGTGAACTGGAACTGTTCTCTGGCAGCTCCCTTTCTCTGTTTCCTCAACACACAGTGAAATATAAGGAAGCAATCTCTCTCCTACAGTGCTGTGTAATTTAGCAGCTGCTTTCTTATTCCCCTAACTTACTCATATCATGACATCACTCTCAGTGCTGGCTCCTTTCCCAAAGGGAGACTTGCCAGAGGGTGTTTTCCCAGGAGCCAATAGCTTTCTTTATCAGTAACAGTATTTATGTAGCACTTTTCAGATAGGAAAACATCCCAAACATTTCACAGGAGCACTATCAAACAAAACTTCACAGCAACTCATGAGATATTTGATGCACCTTAAAAAGGGATAGAGAGGCAGAGCAGTTTGAGCAGGGAATACCAGAATTTCGTGCCCAAGCAGCTGTATGGCCACCAATGACAGAGCAATTAAAATCCAGGATGCTCAGAGGCTGGAATTAGAGGAACGCCCATATTGCAGAGGCTTGCAGCCAGCAATCTCTCAGGAGATAGCCTCTATGATCTCTCAATGACCTCATGGAACTGAAAACAATAAAGAGAATTAAAATTTTTCATGAAGACAGTCAGTGTTGAAGGTAATGGAGACATGGAATTTCCAGTGCACAACCTTTATGTTGGATGATAACTCTTCTCCACGCACTGCACTTAACCAGTTAGGGAACCAGTATAAATTGTCTCCAATTCTTGTGGATGTTTATGTTGGTGTGCAATATTCAACACCAACCTTACTTCATGGACGCAGCCAAAAGCAGTGTGATTGGTTCAGCTCTGTGTGCACTGGTGTAGAATCAGCAGTTTCCAGGTTGTATACAAGCCTTCCTTAGAACATAGAACATTACAGCGCAGAACAGGCCCTTCGGCCCACGATGTTGCGCCGACCAGTTACAAAAACAATGACCCACTAACCTAAACCAATCCCTTTTCGTCCATAAACCTATCCACAGATCTCTTAAACGCCCCCAAACTAGGCGCATTTACAACTGCAGCAGGCAAGGCATTCCAGTCCCTCACCACCCTCTGGGTAAAGAACCTACCCCTGACATCTGTCCTATAACTACCCCCCCTTAATTTAAAGCCATGCCCCCTCGTGCTAGCTTTCTCCATCCGAGGAAAAAGGCTATCACTGTCCACCCTATCTAAACCTCTAATCATCTTATATGTTTCAATAAGGTCCCCTCTTAGCCGCCTTCTTTCCAGCGAAACATGACGCTGCGACTCCTAAATTCAATCCCCCTACCAATGAACGCCAAGACACCGTACGCCTTCTTAACAACCTTTTCTACTTGATTCCCAACTTTCAGGGATCTATGTTGGTGGAGAAATCTATCTGATGGAGAAATCTAGCACGAGGGGGCATGGCTTTAAATTAAGGGGGGGTAGTTATAGGACGGATGTCAGGGGTAGGTTCTTTACCCAGAGGGTGGTGAGGGACTGGAATGCCCTGCCTGCTGCAGTTGTAAATGCGCCTAGTTTGGGGGCGTTTAAGAGATCCATGGATAGGTTTATGGACGAAAAGGGATTGGTTTAGGTTAGTGGGTCATTGTTTTTGTAACTGGTCGGCGCAACATCGTGGGCCGAAGGGCCTGTTCTGCGCTGTAATGTTCTATGTTCTATGTACACATACACCTAGATCCTTCTGTTCATCCACACTATTCAAAGTCCTCCCGTTAGCCCTATACTCAATACATCTGTTATTCCTACCGAAATGAATTACCTCACACTTCTCCGCATTAAACTCCATCCGCCACCTCTCGGCCCAGCTCTGCAACCTGTCCAAGTCTTCCTGCAAACTATGACACCCTTCCTCACAATCTACCACACCTTCTCATGGAGCTTCCCAACATTCATTCAGACTGACATGCAAACTTGCGTCCAAGTATCCATATGAACGTACAAATGAGGAGTAAGCCATCTACCTCCTCACGCCTGGTCCAACATTTGATAAGATCACAGCTGATCTGATTGTGGCCTCAACTCCTTTCCTATTTCAATACTCTTTGACTCCTTTGTCAATCAGCCCCAAAGTATTCAATGACCTTTCCTCCACTGCTCTCTCAGGAAGCAAATTGCAAATACTAAAAACCTTCAGAGGAAAGAAATCCTCATATAGGTCTTAAATGAGAGACCTCTTATGCTTAAACTCTGACCCATAAAAAGAAACATCCTGTCAACATCCATCCTGTAAAATCCTCTCAAAAATCTCATGTTTCAATAAGATAATCTCTCATTCTTCTAAATTCCAATGAGAACAGGCCCAGCCTGTCCAATCTTTCCTCATAACACAACACCGTCATCCCAGGAATCATTCAAGTGAACTTATTCTGAACTGCTTTTCATGCAATTGTATCCTTTCTTCAGTAAGGATACCAAAACTATATACAGTCCTCCAGATGTGACCTCACTAAGAAAATCTTTTCTTCTTTTCTACTTCATTCTTCTGGTAATAAACATCAGCGTTTCATTTGCCTTCGTAATCACTTGTTAGAGAACATAGAACATAGAAAAACTACAGCACAAACAGGCCCTTCGGCCCACAAGTTGCGCTGAACATATCCCTCCCTACTAGGCTTACCTATAACCCTCTATCTTACCAAGTCCCATGTGCTCATCCAGAAGTCTCTTAAAAGGTCCTATCGAATCTGCCTCCACCACCATCGCTGGCAGCCGATTCCACGCACCCACCACCCTCAAACCAATCCTAGTTATACCTGGATACTAACTTTTGTGATTTACATACCAAGAAACACAAATCTTGTGTACCACAGAGTTTGGAAATCTCTCTCCATTTAAATAATATATCGCTTTTCTATTCTTCCTGCCAAAGTGGACAAGTTCATATTTTCCTACATTATACTCCGTCTGCCAAATTTTTGCCCACTCACTCAATTAATCTATAGTGGGAACAATCCATGTCTCCCACTGAGCTTGATTAATAGTGTGACACTAATACTTTGTGTTCCAAACAGCAACACTGAGTGTCAGTTTCCTGTCGCCTAGTACTGAATTAATGGCAGCTTAAGATCTTGAATTCTTGAGTAACCACTTCTACCCAACATGACTGATCCTGATATTCTAGATGTTGCTATCAGTTCCCAGAGCCATGTCCAGTGCTTCAGGTGTGATTACCAGTTCCCAGAGCCATGCCCAGTGCTTCAGGTGTGATTACCAGTTCCCAGAGCCATGTCCAGTGCTTCAGGTGTGATTACCAGTGCCCAGAGCTGTGTCCAGTGCTCCAGCTGTGCTTGGCTGTGTCCAATACTCTGGGTGTTGTTAACAGGGCCCAGAGCTGTATCTATTACACCAGAAAAGAAACGAAGATTGATATCTTTAATGCGACTTTCACAGCAACCGAACTGCACCTTACATCCAGTTAAGTATCTTTGGAGTTGAGACACATTTATAATGTAGGAAACATGGGAACTGAATTTTATACAACAAGGTACCTCAACCAACAATGTGATAATAATGAGATAATCAGTTTTGTGATTTGATTGAGCAAAAAACATTGACCAAGACATCAGGGTTCCTTCCTCTGCTATTCTTCAAAATAGTGCCATGGAATCTTTCATGTTGACTTAGTGGTTATGTCACTGAAGTAAAAGGTAAAGTTAACTGGGGGAGTCTGTGGGAAGGAAAAAGGGACATCTGGTAAGTGGCTCGCTTTCAAAAGTGTGTTAACCTGGGTTCAGGGTAAACTCTTAGAGTGAAGTGCAAGGCTGGCAGAAGTAGATGACTTGGGATAATGAGGCCCTGGTGAAGAAGAAAGAGGCGGCTGGGATCAAGTGAATCCCTTTGAACACTATAAGGGTGTAGGAGTAGAGTTAAGAGAGAAATCAGAAGGGCAAAAAGGGGACACGAGATTGTTTTGGCAGTTAAGGCAAAGGAGAATCCAAAGAGTTTCTACAAATACATAAAGGGCAAAAGAGTAACAAAGAAAAAACTACAATACAGCACAGCAACAGGCCCTTTGGCCCTCCAAGCCTGCACCAATCATGTGTTCCTAACTAGACCATCCGTTTGTATCCCTCTATTCCCAGTCTGTTCACGTGGATAAGTCTTACATGATCCCAGTGTGTCTGCCTCAACTACCTTGCTTGGCAGTGCATTCCAGGCACCCACCACCCTCTGTGTAAAATACGTCCCCTGCATATCTGTATTGAACCTTGCCCCCCTTATCTTGAACTTGTGATCCCTTGTGTTTGTCATTTCCAATCTGGGAAAAAGCTTCCCACTGTTCACCCTATCGATGCCCTTCATAATTTTAAAAACTTCTTTTAGGTTGCCTCTCAACCTCCGTCTTTCCAGGGAGAACAACCCTACTTTACCCAATCTCTCCTTATAGCTAAGACCCAGGCAACATCCTGGTAAACCTTTTCTGTACCCTCTCCAAAGCCTCCACGTCCTCCTGGTAGTGTGGTGACCAGAATTGGACGCAGTATTCCAAATGTGGCCTAACCAACATTTTATATAGCTGCAACATCACATGCCAACTTTTATACTCTATACCCCACTCAATAAAGGCAAACATGCTATATGCCTTCTTCACCACTTTCTCCACCTGTGCTGCCACCTTTAAGGATCCCTCTGTGTTTCTATACTCCTGATGGTTCTGCCGTTTATTGTATAGCTCCCCCCTACATTAGATCTACCAAAATGCATCACTTCGCATTTATCTGGATTAAATTCCATCTGCCATTTCTCTGCCCAATTTTCCAGCCTATCTATATCCTGCTATATTCTCTGACAATGTTTATCACTATCCACAACTCCCACAATCTTTGTGTCATCCATAAACTTACTAATCACACCAGCTACATCTTCTTCCAAATCATTTATTTATATCACAAACAGCAGAGGTCCCAGTATGGAGCCCTGTGGAATACACAGACCTCCAATCAGAAAAAGACCACTCTACTGCTACCTTCTGTCTTCTAGGGCCAAACACAGTAAGAAGTCTCACAACACCAGGTTAAAGTCCAACAGGTTTATTTGGTAGCAAAAGCCACTAGCTTTCAGAGCACTGCTCCTTCGTCCGGTGAGTGGGAGTTCTGTTCACAAACGGGGCATATAAAGATACAAACTCAATTTACAGAATACTGATTGGAATGCGATTCTTTACGGCTAATGAAATCTTAAAGGTGCAGACAATGAGAATGGAGAGAGCGTTACACCTGCCGCTAATTCAGATTTTTGTATGTGAGGAAAATATTTGAAGGCTTTTTTTTAAACACTGATATAGGGAAAGAGCAGGGATCTAATTAATTGCTATGTCTTTGGAAGGAGCTGGCATTGACGCAGTGGGCTGAATGGCCTCTTGTGCTATCTCTTTTCAAGGAGCTCATATTGACACAATGCCTAATGTCCTTTGCGGAAGGAAATCTGCCATCCTTTCCCGGTCTGGCCTACATGTGACTCCAGGCTAGTATGGGCGGCACAGAGGTTAACACTGCTGCTTCACAATGCCAGGGGCCCGAGTTTGATTCCCAGCTCGGGTCCCTGTCTGTGTGGAGTTTGCATGTTCTCCCCGTGTCTGTGTGGGTTTCCTCCACGTGCTCCGGTTTCTTCCCACAATCTGAAAGACATGCTGGTTAGGTACATTGACTTAAACAGACACCGGACTGTGGCAACTAGGGGATTTTCATAGTAATTTAATTGCAGTGTTAATGTAAGCCTACACTAATAAATAAACTTTAAACACCTTTATAGCAGTAAAGATTCAACTTTTAACAAAGTGCAGGTGAAATTACTGCCCCTTTCCTGTTCCTGGGATTTAATTTTGGTTAAATAATTCAGATTTGCCTTTGTAACCCTCCATTCTCTTAACTGCCTGTCGCGTTCAAAGAAGTGGTGCATCAGTCCCAGGCTGGAAGTAGTGCGGACCCGATGGGCTGAGTGGCCTCCTTCTGCACTGCAGGGTTTCTATACGAAGAGGCCATCAACCAATGTGCTCCAGTGGGTGCCTGCTAAGTGAGGAGGTGGTTTGCACTGTTGCCTCGCGGCGTCGGGGACCCGGGTTCGATTGCCGATTTGGGTCACACTCTGTGCAGACTCTGCACGTTCTCCCTGTGTCTGCGTGGGTTTCCTCTGGGTGCTCTGGTTTCCTTCCACGGTCTGGGGGACGTGCTGGTTGGGGTGCATTGGCCATGCTAAATTCTCCCTCAGTGTACCCGGGCGGGCACCGGAGTGTGGCGGCTGGAGGATTTTCACGGTGGCTGTATTGCAGTGATAATGTAAGCCTTATTTGTAGCACAAATAAATAAATAAACTTGAAAAGGAGCAAAATTACTTTGTTTTTCTCTCCTTTGCCACCTAAAGTAAAAATTTATTTATAAGCCACGGGGAAGGCTTGCATTGACACTGTAATGGAGTTGCTGTGGGATTCTGCTGGTTGCCGCACTCCAGTGCCTGTTTGGGTCAACACACCCTGACCAGCGTGTCTTGCGGGCTGTGGGGGGAGGCCGGAGCGCGTGGAGGGGACCCACGCAGACATGGGGAGAACGTGCAGACTCCTCACAGACAGTGAGCCGTGCCGGGAATCGAGCCCGGGTCCCGGGTGCTGTGGGGCAGCAGTGCTAACCACTGTGCCAACCCATGTAAGCCCACTTGTCACGTTAATAAATAAACTTTAATCATGGAATCCCTGCAGTGTAGAGGGAGGCCATTCTGCCCATCTAGTCTGCACCGACCATAAATCCACAGGGGACAAAATTAAGTTGTTTGTCTCTTCCCCAACCTGCAATAATTGGGGTACTGAGGCCAACACACAATGTGGACCCGGTGTAATCGGAGAACTGGGCACAGTCGGTGTGAACTCAAACACAACACAATCTTGCTGGATTATATCCAGCACCATCCACGCTCAGTTTTGATATTGGTAGGTTAATGATGGGGTGAAGTTTGTTAGCACCATGAGTGGCTTTGGCTGAATTCAGAGCTGAGGATTAATGATGGACGCACACAGTGGGCCAAAACAAAATGTCCAATTAGATAGTGATTGGCATGGTGTACTGTAGTGATATTCTCGCTGGATTAGTCATCCAGTGTAAAGATCTGGAGACCAAGGTCCACGACAGATAGTAATGTTTGAATTCAATAATAATCTGGAACTATGAAATATGACACCATTGTTGTACAAACCCATTTGAGTCACTGTAGTCCTTTTAAGGGTAGGGAACCTGCCATCGTAGGAACAGGAGTAGGCCATTCAGCCCCCACCCTCCCCCAAGCCCTCTTTGTCATTCAGTCATTTAATTAAGGAAGGCGAATGGGATGCTGGCCTTCATAGCGAGGGGGATTGAATATAAAAGTAGGGAGGTCTTGCTACAGCTGTATAGGGCATTGGTGAGGCCGCAGCTGGAGTACTGTGTGCAGTTTTGGGCGCCGCACCTGCGCAAGGATATTTTGGCCCTGGAGGGAGTGCAGAGGAGGTTTACTAGGCTGATACCGGAGTTGAGGGGATTGAGCTATGAGGAGAGGCTGAATAAACTAGGCTTGTACTCGTTA
The DNA here is from genome assembly GCA_037974335.1 of Prionace glauca. Taxonomy (NCBI): domain Eukaryota; kingdom Metazoa; phylum Chordata; class Chondrichthyes; order Carcharhiniformes; family Carcharhinidae; genus Prionace; species Prionace glauca. The sequence goes on from CM075745.1 coordinate 48,166,012, forward strand.
GAGTTTAGAAGAATGAGGGGAGATCTCATTGAGACGGATAAGATGATGAATGGGATGGATAGGATAGAGGTGGAGAGACTCTTCCCGCTCAAAAAAGACAGTAGGACTAGGGGGCACAGCCTCAAGATAAAGGGGGGGCGGTTTAGAACAGAGTTGAGGAGGAACTTCTTCACTCAAAGGGTGGTGAATCTCTGGAATTCTCTGCCTGTTGATGTGGTGGAGGCTGCCTCGCTAAATATTTTTAAGAAACGGGTTGATGGGTTTTTGATAAGAGAGGGGATTAAGGGTTATGGGGAGAGGGCGGGAAGGTGGAGCTGAGTCACGACAGATCAGCCATGATCTTATTGAATGGCGGGGCAGGCTCGAAGGGCCAGATGGCCTACTCCTGCTCCTATTTCTTATGTTCTTATGTTCTTATGTTCTTAAGCACAGGTTAGAGATTTGTATTGTCTCCAGGCAGGACAATTAGTGAGATTTTGCAAGTCCAGGCAAGTAGTGGGGATTACAGATAGTGTGACATGAACCCAATATCCTAGTTGAGGCTTTTTCTACCTGTGTTGCCACCTTTAAGGATCTTGGACTTTCTATGGCCAAGCCAGTTCTGTATCCATCTGGCTAGTTCACCTTTGATCCAATGAGATTTAACCTTTTGCACCAACCTGCCATGAGGGACCTTATCAAATGTTTTACTAAAATCCATGTAGACGACATCTACAGCCCTTCCCTCGTCAATCAGTTTTGTCACTTCCTCAAAAAGCTTAACCAAATTTGTGATGCATAACAAGGGAGGGTAGGGCCTCCTAAGGATCAACAAGGTCATCAATGTGTGGATCCACAAGAGCTGGGTGAGATCCTAAATGAATATTTCTCATCAGTTTTTACTGTTGAGAAAAGCATGGATATTAGGGAACTTGGGGAAGTAAATAGTGATGTCTTGAGGAAGGTACACATTACAGAGAAAGAGATGCTAGAAGTCTTAAAGCACATCTAAATAGATAAATCCCCGGGACCTGATGAAGTGTATCCCAGGACATTGTGAAAAGATAGGGAGGAAATTGCGGGTCCCCTAGCAGAGATATTTAAATCATCGATAGCCATGGGTGAGGTGCCTGAAGATTGGAGAGTGGCAAATGTTGTGTCTTTGTTTAAAAAGGGCTGAAGGGAAAAGCCTGGGAACTACTGGCCATTGAGCCTGTGGTGGGTAAATTGTTGGAAAGACATTTTGAGAGACAGGATCTACAGGCATTTAGAGATGCAATGCCTGACTGGGAACAGTTTGGCTTTCTGAGTGGAAAATCATGTCTCACAAGTTTGATTGAGTTTTTTGAAGGTAGATGAGGGCAGGACAGTTGATGTTGTCTACATGGATTTTAGCAAGGCCTTTGACATGGATCGCATGGTAGGTTGTTGCATAAGATTAAATCTCACGGGATCCAGGGTGAGGTATCTAAATGGATACAAAATTGGCTTCTTGCCAGATAAAAGTCTGACAACACCAGGTTTTAGTCCAACCTATTTATTTGATAAAAGCTTGTGAGAATATTATCAAATAAATAGGTTGGACTAAAACCTGGTGTTGTCAGACTTTTTACTGTGTTTACGCCAGTCCAACGCCGGCATACCCACTTCTTGACAGAAGTCAGAGGGTGGTTGTAGAGAGTTGTTTCTCACACTGGAGGCCTGTGACCAGCGGTGTGCCTCAGGGATCAGTGCTGGGTCCACTGTTACTTGTCATTTATATTAATGATTTGGATGAGAATATAGGAGGCATGGTGAGTAAGTTTGCAGATGACACCAAGATTGTTGACATAGTGAACAGTGAAGAAAGTTACCGCCGATTGCAATGGGATCTTGATCAATTGGACTAGTGGGCTGATGAATGGCAGATGGAGTTTAATCTAAATAAATGCGAGATGATGCATTTGGTAGATTAAACCAGGGCAGGACTTACTCAGTTAATGGTAGGACTTTGGGGAGAGTTACAAAACAAAGGGATCTAGGGGTACAGGTTCATAGCTCCTTGAAAGTGGACAGAGTGTTGTAGAAGGCATTCGGCATGCTTGGTTTCATTGGTCAGAACATTGAAGACAGGAGTTCAGACATCTTGTTGAAGTTGTACAAGACATTCGTAAGGCCACACTTGGAATACTGTGTACAATTCTGGTCACCCTATTACAGAAAGGATATTATTAAACCAGAAAGTGTGCAGAAAAGATTTACCGGGACGCCCCTGGGACTTGATGGATTGAGTTAAAGAGAGAGGCTGGAAAGGGACTTCTTTCTCTGGAGCATAGATGGCTGAGGGGTGATCTTATAGAGATCTATAAAATAATGAGGGGCACAGATCAGCTAGATAGTCAATATCTTTTCCCAAATGTAGGGGAATCTAAAACTAGAGGGCAGAGGTTTAAAGTGAGAGAGGAGAGATGCAAAAGTGTCCAGATTGGTAATTTTTTCACACAGAGGGTGGCGAGTGTCTGGAACGAACTGCCAGAGGTAGTAGTAGAGGTGGGTACAATTTTGTCTTTTAAAGAGCATTTAGATAGTTATATGGGTAAGATGGGTACAGAGAGGTATGGGCCAAATGTGGGCAATTGGGATTAGCTTAGGGGTTTTAAAAAAAAACGCTGGCATGGACAAGTTGGGCCGGAGGGTTTGTTTCCATGTTGTAAACCTCGATGACTCTATGACTATGACTCAACAAGTCCCCAGAGTCCCAGGTGAGCCTAAGCTGCTCCCCACTCTGAGGGGGAGAGATGACTGGTGGGGATTTAACCTGAGAATCACCACACCTGAGATATGGGGCAAGTTTAAGAAGGCAGGTATTCATAGGGTCATAGAGTCATCGAGGTTTACAGCATGGAAACAGGCCCTTCGGCCCAACTTCTCCATGTTGCCCTTTTTTTAAACCCCTAAGCTAACCCCAATTTGGCTCATATCCTTCTATACCCATCTCATCCATGTAACTGTCTAAATGCTTTTTAAAAGACAAAATTGTACCCACCTCTACTACTACCTCTGGCAGCTTGTCCCAGACACTCACCACCCTCTGAAAAGATTGACCTCTAGACATTTTTGTATCTCTCCCCTTTCACCTTCAACCTATGCCCTCTAGTTTTAGAATCCCTACCTTTGGGGAAAAGATATTGACTATCTAGCTGATCTGTGCCCCTCATTATTTTATAGACCTCTATAAGATCACCCCTCTGCCATCTTTGCTCCAGAGAAAAAAAGCCCCTCCCATGCGGAAATAAGTGGACATATTAGCGAGAGACAATGTGGTTTTGTGAAGGGGAGGTCATGTCTCGCGAACTTGATGGAATTGATGATGAGGGTAGGGCAGTGGGTGTTGAGAGATGATTGATGACTCACTAACTTAATCGAATTTTTCGAGCAAGTGACGAAGATGATTGGTGAGGGTAAAGCAGTGGATGTTGTTTACGCGGACTTCAGTAAGGCCTTTGACACGTCAGACTGGTGCAGAAGGTGAAGTCACATGGGATCAGAAGTGAGCTGGCAAGGTGGATACAGAACTGGCTCAGTCATAGAAAGATGCCCTTATAAGAACAGGGTCTGGTGCTCATCTCATTGATTGACAGTTCCGACACGCTACAGTGAAAAACCGTACCGACATTCTCAGAAAACAAATACGGGACATGGTGAACAGAGTACCCTTCGTCGTCCAGTACCTCCCTGGAGTGAGGAAGCTACGACATCTTCTCCAGAGTCTTCAACATATCATTGATGAAGATGAACATCTCGCCAGGGCTATCCCCACACTCCCACTTCTTGCCTTCAAACAACTGCACAACCTCAAACAGACCATTGTTCACAGCAAACTACCCAGCCTCCAGTAGAACAGTGACCACAATACCACACAATCCTGCCACAGAAACCTCTGCAAGACATGCCGGATCATCGACATGGATACCATCATCACACGTGTGAACAGAACACCATCCACCAGGTACACAGTACATACTCTTGCAACTCGGCCAACATTGTCTACCTGATACGCTGCAGGAAAGGATGTCCCAATGCATGGTACATTGGGGAGACCATGCCGATGCTACAACAGCGGATGAATGAACATCGCTCAACAATCACCAGGCAAAAGTGTTCTCTCCCTTTCAGGGAACACTTCAGCGGTCACGGGCATTTGGCCTCTGATCTTTGGGTAAGCATTCTCCAAGGTGGCCTTCACAACACATGACAGCGCAGAGTCACTGAGCAGAAACTGAGCCAGGTTCTGCACACATGAGAACGGCCTCAACCGGGATCTTGTGTTCATGTCACACTATCTGTAACCCCCGTGACTTGCCTGGGTTTGTAAAATCTCACTAACTGTCCTGTCTGGAGACAATACACATCTCTGTAACCTGTGCTAAACCCTCTCTCCACTCACATTGTCTGTACCTTTGAGACTTGACAATTTTGAGACCTGTAAATACACGCAATCCAACCAAATTATTCTGTAAATCGAGTTTGTGTCTTTATATGCGGCGTTTGGAAACAGAATTCCCACTCACCTGACAAAGGAGCAGTGCTCCGAAAGCTAGGGGCTTTTGCTACCAAATAAACCTGTTGGACTTTAACCTGGTGTTGTGAGACTTCTTACTCGGTCACAGAGGGTACAGAGTGTAATTCTCAATGGAGGGCTGTGACAAGTGACATTCCTCAGGGATCAGTGCTGGGATCTTTGCTGTTTGTAATGATTTGGAGGGAACTGTAACTGGATTGATTAGTAAGTTTGCGGATGATAGGAGGAATGTTAGGAAGGACTATTACTTACGGGGCGAAAAACTGCAGCAGGCGACGGTGCAGAGGGACCTCAGGGTCCTTGTGCATGAGTCGCAAAAACCCAGCTTGCAGGTGCAGCAGGTGGTCAGGAAGGCGAATGGGATGCTGGCCTTCATAGCGAGGGGGATTGAATATAAAAGTAGGGAGGTCTTGCTGCAACTGTACAGGGCATTGGTGAGGCCGCAGCTGGAGTACTGTGTGCAGTTTTGGGCGCCGCACCTGCGCAAGGATATTTTGGCCTTGGAGGGAGTGCAGAGGAGGTTTACTCGGCTGATACCGGAGTTGAGGGGATTGAGCTATGAGGAGAGGCTGAATAAACTAGGCTTGTACTCGTTAGAGTTTAGAAGAATGAGGGGAGATCTCATTGAGACGTATAAGATGATGAATGGGATGGATAGGATAGAGGTGGAGAGACTCTTCCCGCTCAAAAAAGACAGTAGGACTAGGGGGCACAGCCTCAAGATAAAGGGGGGGCGGTTTAGAACAGAGTTGAGGAGGAACTTCTTCACTCAAAGGGTGGTGAATCTCTAGAATTCTCTGCCTGTTGAAGTGGTGGAGGCTGCCTCGCTAAATATTTTTAAGAAACGGGTTGATGGGTTTTTGATAAGAGAAGGGATTAAGGGTTATGGGGAGAGGGCAGGAAGGTGGAGCTGAGTCACGACAGATCAGCCATGATCTTATTGAATGGCGGGGCAGGCTTGAAGGGCCAGATGGCCTACTCCTGCCCCTATTTCTTATGTTCTTATGATACAAAGGTTGGTGGATTTGCAGATAGTAATAAGGACCATCAGTGGATACAGCAGGATTGGTTGGAGGCTTGGGCAGAGAGATAGCAGATGGAGAAATTAAAAAAACAAAAGAAGAGCATCGATAGTTTAAAGAGTGGGAACACAGAGCAGCTATAGTTGGGAATTTGGGTGGAGAGTATGGTGGTTAGGGCAGTTCACTGCTCCTCTTGCAGGATGTGGGAGGTAAGGGTTACCATTAGTGACCCTGCTGATTTCACCTGTGGGAGGTGCACCCAGCTCCAGCTCCTCACAGGCTGCCTTAGGGAATTGGAGCTGGAACTGGATGAACTTCGGATCATTCGGGAGGCAGAGGGGGTGATAGATAGCAGATATCGGGAAGTGGTAACACCTACAACCGAAGCTAGCTGGGTGACAGATAGGAGAGGGGAGAGGAGGAAGCAGTCAGTACTGGGATCCCCTGTATTTGTTCCCCTCCAAAATAAGTATACCATTTTGGATACTGTGGGGAGGGGGTGGGGGAGATGACCTTCCAGGGCTAAGCCACAGTGACCAGGTCTCTGGCACAGAGTCGGGCTCTGTGGCTCAGAAGAGAAAGGGGGAAAATAGGAGAGCAATAGTAATGGGGACTCAATAGTTAGAGACACAGACAGGCGGCTCTGTGGGCGCGATCCTGTGGGCAGGATGGTAGTCTGCCTCACTGGTGCCAGGATCCTGGATGTCTCTGAGTGAGTAGAAAGCATCCTAAAAAAGGGAGGGACTCAGACAGACGTCATTGTCCACATTGGTACAACTGACAAAGGCAGAAGGAGCAGGGAGGTCCTGAAACAGCAACTTAGGGAATCAGGTAGCAGGCTAAAAAGCTGCAGACCTCTGGGATGCTCCCCGTGCCACGGGCCAGTGAGGCTAAGAACAGGGAGATTGTGCAGCTGAACACATGGCTAAAGAACTGGTGCAGGACTGAGGGTTTCAGATTTGTGAAAGTCTTCCAGGAAGGATGGGACCTGTACAAGAAGGATGGGTTTCACCTGAACTGGAGGGGCACCAATATCCTGGCGGACAACAAAGAAAAGAACAAAGAACAGTACAGCACAGGAACAGGCCCTTCGGCCCTCCAAGCCTGCACCAAAGATGTGTCCTGAACTAGACCAGCCCAGTCGGTTCGTGTGGCTATCTAAATAAGTCTTAAATGATCTTAGCATGTCTGCCTCTGTGTAAAATACGTCCCCCCCATATCTGTATTGAACCATGCCCCCTTTTCCTTAAACTTGTGAGCCCTTGTGTTTATCATTTCTAACCTGGGAAAAAGCTTCCAACTGTTCACCCCATCTGTGCCCTTCATAATTTTATAAATTTCTATTAGGTCGCCCCTCAACCTCTGTCTTTCCAGGGAGAACAGCTCCACTCAACTCACCTCATAGTTAATACCCTCCACCAGGCAACATCCTAGTAAACCTTTTCTGTACTCTTCCCAAAGCCTCCACATCCTTCTAGTAGTGTGGCGACCAGAACTGGATGCAGTATTCCGGATGTGGCCTGACCAACATAACTTCAACATCAAAAGTCAAAGTGACACGAAAGTCAGTGGAGTGCGGAAGGATGTTGCAGGTTACAGAGGGGCATAGATAAGCTGCAGACCTGGGCTGAGAGGTGGCAAACAGAGTTTAATGTGGAAAAGTATCAAGTGATTCACTTTGGTAGGAGTAACAGGAATAGGGAGTGCTGGGCTAATGGTAAAATACTTGGTAGTATGAGCAGAGAGATCTCAGTGTCCATGTGCATAGATCCCTGAATGTTGGCTCCCAGGTTGATAGGGTTGTTAAGAAGGCGTACGGTGTGTTAGCTTTTATTGGTAGAGGGATTGAGTTTCGGAGCCGTGATGTCATGTTGCAGCTGTATAAAACCCTGATGTAGCCGCACTTGGAGTATTGCGTACAGTTCTGGTCGCCCCTTTTTGGAAGGATGTGGAAGCATTGGAAAGGGTGCAGAGAAGATTTACGAAGATGTTGCCTGGTATGGTGGGAAAATCTCATGAGGAAAGGCTGAGGGACTTGAGGCTGTTTTCGTTAGGGAGGAGAAGGTTAAGAGGTGACTTAATTGAGGCATACAAGATAATCAGAGGATTAGATAGGGTGGACAGTGAGAGCCTTTTTCCTTGGATGGTGATGGCTAACACGAGGGGACATAGCTTTGAATTGAGGGGTGATAATTATAGGACAGATGTCAGAGGTAGGTTCTTTACTCAGAGGGTAGTAAGGGTGTGGAATGCCCTGCCTGCAGCAGTTGTTCAGTAATTCTTAAGTTTATAAAATGATGAGAGCAATAGAGTGAACATTCAAAGACTACTTCCTCAGGTGGATGTTGCTGTTACTAGGGGGCATAACTATGGTTCATGGTGGGAGATATAGGAGGGATGTCCAAGGTTGTGGACATTAAAGAGGAGGATGTGTTAGAACTTTTGAATTCTATCAAGGTAGATAAGTCGCCGGGACCAGATGGGATGTACCCCAGGATACTTTGGGAGGCCAGGGGAGTGATTGCAGAGCCCTTGGCGATGATCTTTGCGTCGTCAATGGAGACGGGAGAGGTTCCGGAAGATTGGAGGATTGCGGATGTAGTCCCTATTTTCAAGAAAGGGAACAGAGATAGCCCGGGAAATTACCGCCCGGTGAGTCTGACCTCAGTGGTTGGTAAGCTGATGGAGAGGCTTCTGAGGGACAAGATTTACGACCATTTGGAGAGGTTTGACATGATCAGGAATAGTCAGCATGGATTTGTCAAGGGCAGGTCGTGCCTTACGAGCCTAGTTGAGTTCTTCGATAATGTGACTGAACACATTGACGAAGGAAGTGCCGTGGACGTAGTGTACATGGACTTCAGCAAGGCTTTTGATAAGGTCCCCCATGCAAGACTTCTTGAGAAGGTGAGAGGGCATGGGATCCAAGGGCCTTTGGCCTTGTGGATCCAGAACTGGCTTGCCTGCAGAAGGCAGAGAGTGGTTGTGGATGGGTCTTTTTCGGAATGGAGGTCAGTCACCAGTGGGGTGCCCCAGGGATCTGTTCTGGGACCCTTGTTGTTTGTCATTTTCATAAATGACCTGGATGAGGAAGTGGAGGGATGGGTTAGCAAGTTCGCTGATGACACGAAGGTCGGCGGTGTTGTGGATGGTCTGGAAGGATGTCAAAAGTTGCAGCAGGACATAGATAGGATGCAGGAATGGGCAGAGAAGTGGCAGATGGACTTCAACGCGGATAAATGTGTAGTAGTCCATTTCGGCAGAACCAACGGGATGAACGAGTACACTATTAAGGGCAGGGGTCTTAGTAGCGTTGAAGAGCAGAAGGATCTCGGGGTCCGGGTTCACAGGACTCTTAAATCGGCCTCGCAGGTGGAGGAGGTGGTCAAGAAGGCGTATGGTGTACTGGCCTTCATTAATCGAGGGATTGAGTTTAGGAGTCGGGAGGTAATGCTGCAACTTTACAGGACCCTCGTCAGGCCTCATTTGGAGTACTGTGCGCAGTTCTGGTCGCCTCACTATAGGAAAGACGTAGAAGCTATTGAAAGGGTGCAGAGGAGATTTACAAGGATGTTGCCTGGACTGGGAGGCATGCCTTATGAAGATAGGTTGAGGGAGCTGGGACTCTTTTCCCTAGAGAGGCGAAGGTTGAGAGGCGACCTGATAGAAGTTTATAAAATGTTGAGAGGAATAGATAGGGTGGACTCTCAGAGGCTATTTCCCCGGGTTGAAATGGTCGCTACGAGAGGACACAGATTTAAGGTGCGGGGAGGGAAGTACAGAGGTGATGTTAGGGGTAAGTTTTTCACTCAGAGGGCGGTGAGTGATTGGAATCGGCTGCCGTCGTCGGTGGTGGAGGCGAACTCGCTGGGGTCTTTTAAAAGACTTCTGGATGAGTATATGGGGTTTAATGGGATTGGGGGTTATAGATAGGTCTATAGATTGGTGGGGTTGATGCGATCGGCGCAACTCGAGGGCCGAAGGGCCTGTTTGTGCTGTAATGTTCTATGTTCTATGTTCTAGATTCTTTATGCAGAGAGTGGTTGGAATGCACTGCCTGCTGTGATGTTGGAGTCAGATACTTTAGGAACGTTCAAGCGGTTATTGGAAAGGCACATGGAGCACTCCAGAATGATAGAGCTTGATAGCTTGATCTTGGGTTCGGACATAGCTCAGCACAACATCGAGGGCCGAAGGCCCTGTACTGTGCTGTAATGTTCTATGTTCTCGTAGTGGATTCGCCAACATTAAGGGCATTTAAATGGTCATTGGATAAACATGTGGATGATATTGGAATAGTGTAGCTTAGATGGGCTTAAGATTAGTTTCACAGGTTGGTGCAACATCGAGGGCCGAAGGGTCTGTACTGCGCTGGAATGTTCTATTTGGGGGCCTATAGTACAACCCTGTCAAAGTGATTTCCCCCTTATTTCCCAGTAATCTCACCTAACAGGGTAATCAAACCTGTGGGTTCAAAATGTGTATTTGCTTCTGTCTACACAAAGGAAGACATGAATAATGTACCAGAAATTCTGAGAGAAACAAATTTTGGTGAGGAGCTAGAAGAAGTCAGTATTACTAGAATTACAGTTTTGGGGAAATTGATTAGATTGAAGATGGATAAATCTCAAGGGCCTGATTATCATCATCCCAGAGTACTTAACAAAGTGACCCTGGAAATAATAGATCCATCGATGGTCATTTTCCAAAATTCTTTGGACTCTGGACTGGTTCATACAGATTGGAGGGTAGCTAATGTAAGCCCGCTATTCAAAAAGGGGAGCAGAGAGAAAACAGGGAACTATAGACCAGTGAGCCTAACATAGTGTTGGGGAAGTTGGTAGAGTCCGCTCTTAAGGATCTCATAGCTCAGCATTTGGAAAGCAGCGATATAATCAGACAAGTTAATGTGGATTTACAAAAGGGAAATCATGATTGATGAATCTATTGGAATTCTTTGAGGATGTAACTCGTAGAGTTGACCAAGGAGAACTGGTGGATGTGATTTATTTAGACTCTCAGAAGGCTTTCAACAAGGTCTCACATAGTGAACTGTAATGGGATTACAAGTGGTTTCTTGAGATGGATAGAAAGTTGGTTAGCAGATATGAAGCAAAGAATTGGCATAAATGGGTCTTTTTCCAATTGGCAGGCAGGGTCTAGTGGCATACCACAGGGATCTGTGCTGGGACCCCAACTGTTCACATTATATTTTAATAATTTGGAAGTGGGAACTAAATGTACTCTATCCACGTTTGCAGATGGCGCAAAGTTGAGTGGGAGGGTGAGCTGTGAGGAGGATGCAGAGATGCTTCTGTGTGATTTGAACAGACTGAGTGTGTGGGCATAGACATAACAGGTACAGTATAATGTGGATTAATGTGAGGGGATCAGTAATAGGAAGAAAGATTATTATTTGAATGTGTGTAAATTTAGATTAGTGGATGCTTAAAGACCTTGGTGTCCTTGTGCATCAGTCGCTGAAAATAAGTACACAGGTACAGCAGGCAGTAAAGGAGGCAAATGGCATTTTGTCCTTTATAGTGAGAGGATTTGAGTACAGGAATAGTTTTACTGGAATTGTACAGGGCATTGGTGAGGCCACACTTGGAGTATCGTGTGCAGTTTTGGTGTCCTTATGTGAGGAAGAATGTTCCTTGCGATAGAGAGAGAACAGCGAAGCTTACCAGGCTGATTGTTGGGATGGCAGGTCTGTCATGTGAGGAGAGACTAAGTCAGTTAAGATTATATTCATTGGAGTTTAGAAGAGTGAGGGGGATCTCATAGAAATTTATGAAATTCTAACAGGATTAAACAGGGCAGATTCAGGAAGAATATTCCCAATGGTGAACTAGGGATGATAGTTTGAGGATAAGGTATAAAGCTTTTAAAACTGAGGTGAGGAGAAATTTCTTCACACAGAGGATGGAGAATGTGTGGAATTCATTACCACAAACAGCAGTTGAGGCCAAAACATTGTGTGATTTCAAGAAGAAATTAGAGAGAGCTCTTGTAACTAAAGGGATCAAGAGATATGGGAGGAAGATGGGATCATGATTTTGAATTTGCTGATCAGCCATGGTCAAAATGAATGGCAGAGCAGGCTCGAAGGGCTGAATGGCCTCCTCCTGCCCCTATTTTCTATCTTGCTGTTGCTCTGAATCACTAATCAACCTTCCATTCAATTGACCTAACCAGTCATTGAACTGGTAATTCAGAGGCCTGGACTATTAATCCAGAGGTTTGATTAAATCCAACTGCAGTAACTGGGGAACTTAAATACAATTAATTCAATGAAATCTGGAATAAAAAGTTGTTATCATAATGATTGCCATGAAATTATTAGGTTATTATAAATACCCATCCAATTCACTGATGTCCTTCCGAAAAGGAAATCTGCCAGCCTTTTTATGTGTGGCTGCTTTGTGGCTCCTGACTCACAGCATTGTAGTTGACATCTAACTATGACATAACTTTGCAAGCCACTCAATTTTATCCAAGTCTCAAGGTTAGTGAGGGGTGGCCATTAAATGTTGACTTTACTAACAATGCTCACAACCTGTGAATGAATAAAGAACATTTGAATGTGCAAAACAGATGCATGTGCATGACAGACAGATTTCAAACTAACTATGAGGTTATCCATTAAGATCGATCTGAATACTTTTTAAAATGGTGAAAATCAAGGAATAGTTAACATCTAAAGAGATTTGGGGTCCATATGCCTGGATTACTAAAATGTAATAGTTGGAATGATAGCTTTTATATCTTGAATTGTGGAATATAAAGGGGGTCCATGGTGCCAAGTCTTCTCTGGCGGGGACCAGTACTGATTCTTGCCACTGTGATGTCACATTGGCAAGGGGGACGTTCCAGGAGACCAGAAGGTGATGTGTGAGAGTGGGTAAAAGGGGTCTTACTTTTATATTAACTTTGTGCCCTTTCTGGCAAAACAAGGTCGTGACATTCCTGTCTCACCATGCCTAGCGACTGGCATGGCGTGCTGGCAAGATCACACCCCGTATTTTGGAATTTATTAGATGCTCAGAAGGAAACTAGGTGTCCACGTATGAGGATTAATTCCATATAAACCAGGCTTGTCTTCCCTGCAATATTGAATATTGTGGGGATTGAACTGAGATTTTTAAAGTTTTGTAAGGAATTGATAGCATAAATAGGAGTTTAGGCCCAGGAAAGAACCTAAAAATCAGAGGTAGAGCATTTTGGAGAAGCATTCTCAAAGGAGTGAGAGTAATCTGGAATTCTTTCCCATACAAGTTAGTTGATGCAATCATAATTATTTAAGATCTGAGAATAATAGATTGTTGCTGGTCAAGGGAGGTGAGTGGATAGAGAAGTGTGAGGATGGATGGATTTTTGTGCAGAAGAAGATTAATCAGCCTGTGTTCTAGCTCCTGACCACTGTCCAGTGACCCCTGCGTTGGAGAGAGGGAGGAACTCAGCCAGGGTTCAAAACACCATAAGACATAGGAGCAGAATTAGACCACTCGGCCCATTGAGTCTGCTCCGCCATTCAATCATACTTGATATTTTTCTCAACCCTATTCTCCTGCCTTTTCCCTAGAATCCTGAACCACTTATTAATCAAGAACTTACCCACCTCTATCTTAAAGACACTCAATGACCTGGCCTCCACAGCCTTTTGCAGGAAAGAGCATCACTCTTTGGCTGAAGAAATACCTCCTCATCTCTGTTTTAAAGGATCGTCCCTTTAGCCTGAGGTTGTGCCCTCTGGTTCTAGTTTTTCTCACTAGTGGAAACATTCTCTCCATGTCCACTCTATCCAGGCCTCGCAGTATCCTGTAAGTTTCACTAAGATCCCCCCTCATCCTTCTAAACTCCATTGAGTACAGACCCAGAGTCCTCAACCATTCCTCACACGACAAGCTCTTCATTCCAGGGATCATTCTTGTGAACCTCCTGTGGACCTTTTCCAAGGCCAGCACATCCTTCCTTAGATATGGGGCCCAAAGTGCTCCAAATGGGGTCTGACCAAAGCCTTATACAGCCTCATTCCTGCTCTTGTATTCTAGCCTCTCAACATGAAAGCTAACATTGCATTTGCCTTCCTAACTGCCAACTGAACCTGTTAACCTGGAGAAAATCTTGAACAACGACTCCCAAGTCCCTTTGTGTTTCTGATTTCCTAAGCATTTCCCCATTGAGAAAATAGTCTCCATTACTTCTTTCACAGTGCATAACCTCACATATTTCCACATTGTATTCCATCACTTCTTTGCCCACTCTCCTAACTTGTCCAAGTCTTTTGAAAGCCCCTCTGCTTCCTCAATACTACCTGCCCCTCTGTATATCTTTGTATAATCTGCAAACTGAACAACTGTGGCTTCAGTTCCTTCCTCCAAATTGTTCATGTATATTGTGAAAAGCTGTGGTCACAGCACTGAGCCCTGAGGCATAAAACTAGTCACCAGCTGTCCTCCTGAAAAAGACCCCTTTATCCCCACTCTCTGCCTTCTGTCAGTCAGCCAATCCTCTATCCATGCTAGGATCTTACCCTCAACACCATGGGCACTTATTTAACAGTCTCCTATGCAGCACCTTGTCAAAGGCCTTCTGGAAATTTACAGGTCCCCCAGCAGTAATCAGAATGTGGGGTAGAAAATAAATCAGGAGATAGAAAAGGCAATATTACAATAATGGTGGGAGACTTCAATATGCAGGTGGACTGGAAAATTAGGAAGGTAGTGAATCCCAAGAAAAGGAATTTGTGGAATAGAACATACAGCACAGTACAGGCCCTTCGGCCCTCAATGTTGTGCCGAGCTAAGTCAATCCCAAGATCAAGCTATCCCCTCCCTATCATTCTGGAGTGCTCCATGTGCCTATCCAATAACTGTTTGAAAGTTCCTAAAGTGTCCGACCCCACTATCACAGCAGGCAGTCTATTCCACACCCCAACCACTCTCTGAGTGAAGAATCTACCTCGGACATCCCTCCTATATCTCTAATGTCTAAGAGATGGTTTTTTGGAGCAGTTTGTGACAGAGCCTACCAGGGAACAGGCAATTCTAGATTTGGTGATGTGTAATGAGGCAGACTTGAGGAGAGAACTTAAGGTGAAGGAATCCCTTAGGGAGCAGTGATCACAATATGATAGAATTTACCCTGCAGTTTGAGAGGGAGAAGCTGGAGTCAGACGTAACAGTATTAGAATTAAATAAAGGTAACTACAAAGACAGTGGAACAGCAATGGCAGGAGTTTTTGACAGTTATTCACTGGTTCTCCTTTATCTAACTTTCTTGTTACCTCCTCAAAGAACTCTATCAGATTTATCAGATATGACCTCCCTTTGACAAAGCCGTGCTGACTCAGTCCTACTTTATCACGCACTTCCAAGTACTCTGAGATCTCATCTTTAACAATGGACTCTTACGATCTTGTCAGTGTCTGAAGTCAGGCCTATAATTTCCCATCTCCTGCCTCCCTCCCTTCTTAAACAGCGATGTTACATTAGCTACTCCTCTGGTACCCTCTCTGCCTCCAGTGATTCCTGAAAGATCACCACCAATACCTCCACAATTTCCTCAGCTATCTCTTTTAGAACCCTGGGGTGCGGTCCACCAGGTCCAGATGATTCATCCTTCAGACCTTTCAGTTTCTCCAGAACCTTCTCCTTAGTGATGGCCACTAGATTCACCCCTTATTCTCCTGGAGTTCTGGCATCCCATTGGTGTCTTCCACTGTGAAGGCTGATCCAGTTCCTCTGCCGTTGCTTTGTTTCCTATTATTACTTCTCCAGCCTCATTTTCCAGTGGTCCAATGGCTATGTTTGCCTCTCTCTTACCTTTTAGAACATGGAACACTACAGCACAAACAGGCCCTTCGGCCCATAAGTTGCGCCGATCACATCAATACCTACCAGGCCATAACTATAACTCCCAATCCCATTAAGTCCCACATACTCATCCAGAAGTCTTTTAAAAGACCTCAGTGAGTTCACCTCTCCCACCACCGACGGCAGCTGATTCCACTCAATCACCACCCTCTGAGTGAAAAACTGACATAAGAACATAAGAAATAGGAGCAGGAGTAGGCAATCTAGTCCTTCGAGCCTGCCCTGCCATTCAGTAAGATCATGGCTGATCTGTCGCTGCTCAGTTCCACTTTCCCGCCCTCTCCCCATCACCCTTAATCCCCTCTCTTATCAAAAACCCATCAACCCGCGTCTTAAAAATATTTAGCGAGGCAGCCTCCACCACTTCAACGGGCAGAGAATTCCAGAGATTCACCGCCCTTTGAGTGAAGAAGTTCCTCCTCAACTCCGTTCTAAACCGCCCCCCTTTTATCTTGAGGCTGTGCCCCCTAGTCCTACTGTCTTTTTTGAGCCAGAAGAGTCTCTCCACCTCTATCCTATCCATCCCATTCATCATCTTATACGTCTCAATGAGATCTCCCCTCATTCTTCTAAACTCTAACGAGTACAAGCCCAGTTTATTCAGCCTCTCCTCATAGCTCAACCCCCTCAACTCCGGTATCAGCCCAGTAAACCTCCTCTGCACTCCCTCCAAGGCCAAAATATCTTTGCGCAGGTGCGGCACCCAAAACTGCACACAGTACTCCAGCTGCAGCCTCACCAATGCCCTATACAGCTGCAGCAAGACCTCCCTACTTTTATATTCAATCCCCCTCGCTATGAAGGCCAGCATCCCATTCGCCTTCCTGACCACCTGCTGCACCTGCAAGCTGGGTTTTTGCGACTCATGCACAAGGACCCCGAGGTCCCTCTGCACCGTCGCCTGCTGCAGTTTTTCGCCCCGTAAGTAATAGTCCTTCCTACCATTCTTCCTACCAAAGTGGACCATCTCACACTTGCCAACATTAAATTCCATTTGCCATTTCCTGGCCCATTCGCCCAGCCTATCTAGATCCTTCTGCAGACTCTCCACACCCTCCGCACAATTTGCCGTTCCCCCAATCTTGGTGTCATCAGCAAATTTCGACACCCTACACTCGGTTCCCTCCTCCAGATCATCTGTATAAATGGTAAAAAGCTGAGGCCCCAGCACCGACCCCTGGGGCACTCCACTAGTCACCATCTGCCAATCCGAATAGCACCCATTGACCCCCACTCTCTGCCTCCTATTTGCCAACCAATCCTCTATCCATGCTAACACCCTACCTCCAACTCCATGTCCCTCTACCTTCTGCAATAACCTCTTGTGAGGTACTTTATCAAACGCTTTCTGAAAATCTAGAAAGACCACATCCACCGGCTCTCCTCTATCCACCGCACTAGACACATCCTCATAGAACTCCAGAAAATTTGTCAGACACGACTTCCCTTTAATGAAACCGTGTTGCGTCTGCTCTATCAAGCAATTCCCCTCAAGATGCCTCGCTATTTCCTCCTTAATGACAGATTCTAACATTTTACCTACCACAGACATTAAACTAACTGGCCTATAATTCCCCGCCTTTTGCCTGGCACCCTTCTTAAACAACGGCGTAACATTAGCCGTTTTCCAATCATCCGGCACTTCCCCGGAATCCAGTGGCGTCTGGAAAATAACCACCAAGGCATCCACTATCACCTCTGCCATTTCTTTCAGAACCCTTGGATGCATTCCATCCGGTCCTGGGGACTTGTCCACAATCAGCCCCTCCAGTCTGTCGAGCACCGCCTCTCTAGTAACAGTAATGTCATTAAGACCCTCCAGTCCTACCACCTTTCCATCGCTAACACCCGGCAAATTATTCATGTCCTCCTCCGTGAAGACAGAAACAAAAAAGTTATTCAATACCTGAGCCATATCCCCATCCCCTACCACTATGTCCCCTTTCTCATCCTCTAAAGGACCAACATTCACCCCAGTCAGCCTCTTCCTTTTTATATATTTATAAAAACTCTTGCTATCCTTTTTTATATTAAGTGCTAGCCCAGCTTCATAGTTTCTCCTACCCTTCTTTATCAACTTCTTTGTCAATCTTTGTTGACATTTAAACCTCTCCCAATCCTCTTCTCGCCCACTACTCTTAGCTACTCTAAATTCCTCCGCTTTTAGTTTAACACTTTCCTTCACCTCCTTCGTTATCCACGGCTTATTACCTCTCCTCCTACTATCCTTTTTGACCATCAGAATAAACTTCCGCTGAGCATCAAGAAAGATCTCCTTAAAGATCCTCCACTGCTCCTCAACAGACCCTCCCTCCAACGCACTCCCCCAGTCCACATTCGCCAATTCTTCTCTCATCCTACCATACTCCCCTCTATTCAAACAGAGGACGCGTGTCCGGGAACCCACTTTCTCCTCCTTCATCTGCACCAGAAACTCCACCATACAATGATCACTCTCCCCAAGAGGATCCTTCACCGCAAGGTCCCTAATTCTACCCGCCTCATTACATAGCACCAGATCCAAGATAGCTCGCTCCCTCGTCGGCTCCAACACACACTGTTCGAGGAAACTATCCCAGCAGCATTCCAAGAACTCTTCCTCGAGCCCCCCGCGTCCAACATGGGTCGACCAATCAATATGCAGATTGAAATACCCCATAACTAGATACGCAGAGAGACCTGGGGGTGCAGGTGCACAAGTCCCTGAAGGTGTCGGTGCAGGTGCAGAATGTGATGAGGAAAGCGTATGGCATGTTAGCCTTCATAGGAAGGGGTATAGAATATAAGAGTAGGAGTCTGATGTTGCAGTTGTATAGAACGTTGGTTAGGCCTCACTTGGAGTACTGCGTCCAGTTCTGGTCGCCGTACTACCGGAAGGATGTAGAGATCCTGGAGAGAGTGCAGAGGAGATTTACCAGGATGCTGCCTGGTATGGAAGGGCTGTCTTACGAGGAAAGATTGAACGAACTTGGGCTGTTTTCCCTTGAGGGATGTCAGCTGAGGAGGGATCTAATAGAGGTTTATAAGATTATGAATGGGATAGATAGAGTAAATGGTGGTAAGCTTTTTCCGCTATTAGAAATGGATAGAACGAGGGGTCACGGGCTTAGGGTGAGGGGGGCTAGGTATAAGACAAATATTAGAGGGCAGTTTTTCACGCAAAGGGTAGTGGGGGTGTGGAATGCACTGCCGAGTAAGGTGGTGGAAGCAGGCACGCTAGGGTTGTTCAAGAGTCACTTGGACAGCCACATGAGCGGTCTACATATAGGGGGATATAGCAGGCCTTACTAAACATTGTAGGCTTGGGATTCCGTTTTTGCCTCAGGGATGTTACAGTCTTTGCCTGTTTAATAATGAATTTTTTGTATCCACAGGCATTTAAGTCCACCTTGTTGACCAGCAAGGGGCATGCATGCAGCAGGTTGTAGTGGGCTGCTCTTGGATGTTGCTTCGGGAGTTGCCTATTGCTTCATGTCGTTAGTGTGTTTAAACTGGACCATCTCAAGGGCAACATGACAGCTCAGAGACTATCTCTGTTGCTGTGCGGACACATGGATTTGGGCCTGTGTCTGTGGGAGTTTGCGCGTTCTCCCCGTGGTTGCGTGGGTTTCCTCCGGGTGCTCCAGTTTTCTCCCACATCCCAAAGATGTGCTTTTAGGCTGATTGATTGGGTAACAAATTGTCCCTATATTGGACCTCCCTGATCCTCGCACATTAGGCGTAGACTAAAATCATGAATAGGTCACTGAGACAATGGGACGGCGGCGCGGGCTCGTTGGGCCGAAGGGCCTGTTTCCCGTGCTGTGTTGTTCTTTATTCTTTGTATAACTACGGCCGTCCCATTCCTGCACGCCGCACTTATTTGCGCGTTAACAGCCCGCCCCACCTCCAGATCATTATTCGGGGGCCTATAGACGACACCCACCAGCGTCTTCCTCCCTTTGCTGTTCCTAATCTCCACCCACAACGATTCCACCCTCTGCTCCTTGGCTCCAATATCATCCCTTGCTACCACCCTGATGCTATCCTTAATCAGCAGAGCTACGCCCCTCCCCTTTTCCCTCCTGTCTATCCTTCCTAAACACTTGATAGTCCTGTACATTCAGCTCCCAGTCCCTGTCACCCTGCAGCCACGTCTCTGTAATGGCCACCAGATCGTATCCATTTGTGTCGATCTGCGCCACCAGCTCATCCACTTTATTCCGAATGCTTCGTGCATTCAGATAAAGCGCTTTCATCCCAGCCTTCACCTGGACCCTATTTGCCGTAACGCCACCAACTATACTCACGCCCCCTACTCCCTCTATTATTGGGACATCCTCGGCCTCTTCCCTTACCTGTACCCTCTCCTTAACTTTAGACCTTGTAACATCACCTACCCTTGCACCCTTCCCCCCCCTGTCTACTCAAAGGGTGGTGAATCTGTGGAATTCTCAACCCGTTGAAGTGGTGGAGGCTGCCTCTCTAAATATTTTTAAGAAGCGGGTTGATGGGTTTTTGATAAGAGAGGGGATTAAGAGTTATGGGGAGAGGGCGGGAATGTGGAACTGAGCCAAGACAGATCAGCCATGATCTTATTGAATGGCGGGGCAGGCTCGAAGGGCCAGATGGCCTACTCCTGCTCCTATTTCTTATGTTCTTACAGTTCTCTTTACTCGATTCGCTAGCACTCTGGTCCCAGCACGGTTCAGACCAACCCCATCCCGCCCGAACAGGTCCCACCTGACCCCTAACATTTCCTCTGTACCTGCTCCCCAGCACCTTAAACCTGTGTCCATTTCAGCCCTGGGAAATAGCCTCTGAGAGTCCACCCTATCTATTCCTCTCAACATTTTATAAACCTCTATCAGGTCACCTCCCAACCATCATCTCTCCAGGGAAAAGAGTCCCAGCTCCCTCAACCTATCTTCATAAGGCATGCCTCCCAGTCCAGGCAACATCCTTGTAAATCTCCTCTGCACCCTTTCAATAGCTTCCACATCCTAAATACATATTTTATATATAAATAAATATATATTTTATATATTGAAAAAATCTATTCCTATCTTCTTTTATATTACTAGCTAGTTTACACTCATATTTCATCTTCATTCCTCTTATTGCTTTTTTTAGTTGTACTCTGCTTGCTTTTCGAGGTTTCCCAATCCTCTGGTTTCCCACTAATCCTCACCACGTTATATGCTTTTTCTTCTATGCTGTCCATGACTTCTCTCATCAGCCATGGATGTTTCATCCTCCCCTTAGCATGTTTCCTCCTCCTTGGGATGAATTTCTGTTGTGTCTCCCGAATAGCTGTCAAAAACCCTGTCCCACTGTCTTTCCGCTCCCTTTCCAATCAACTCTGGACGAAATGGGATTGGTTTAGATTAGTGGGTTAGTGTTGTTTTTTATTTAAAAGCTGGTCGGCGCAACATCGTGGGCCGAAGGGCCTGTTCTGCGCTGTTATGTTCTATGTTCTAACTCTGGCCAGCTACTCCTCATGTCTTTGTAGTTACCTTTATTTAATTCTAATAGTGTTACGTCTGACTCCAGCTTCTCCCTCTCAAACTGCAGGGTAAATTCTATCATATTGTGGTCACTGCTCCCTAAGGTTTTCCTTCACCTAAGTTCCCTAATCAAGTCTGCCTCGTTACACATCACCCAATCCAGAATTGCCTATCCCCATAGGCTCTGTCACAAGCTGCTCCAAAAAACCATCTCTTACACATTCCACAAATATCTTTTCTTGGGATCCACTATCTTCCTAATTTTCCCAGTCCACCTACATATTGAAATCTCGCATCATTATTGTAATATTGCATTTTCTATCTCCTGATTTATTTCCTGCCCCACATCCTGCCTACTGCTCAGGGGGCCTGTACATAACTCCCATCAGGGTCTTTTTACCTTTGCAATTCCTCAACTCCACCCCACAGAGATTTTATGCCTTCTGATCCGATATCACTTCTTGCTATCGATTTAACTTCATTTCTTACTAACAATGCAACTCTGCCCCTTGCCATTTGCCTGTCCTTCCGATAGGACACATATCCTTGGATATTTAGATCCCAGCCTTGATCCCCTTGCAGCCATGTGTCTGTGATGCATCCTGCTCCTGATCACTCTAGAGAGAGGGGAAATCAGCCAGGGTTCCTGCTCCTGATCACTGTCCATGACCTCTGGGTTAGAGAGAGAGGAAATTAGCCAGGGTTCCTACTCCTGATCACTGTCCAGTGATCCCTGGGTTAGAGAGGGAGGGGGGAAATAAGAACATAAGAACATAAGAAATAGGAGCAGGAGTAGGCCATCTAGCCCCTCGAGCCTGTCCCGCCATTCAATAAGATCATGGCTGATCTGAAGTGGCTCAGTTCCACTTTCCCGCTTTCTCCCCATAACCCTTAATTCCCTTGTCTGTCAAAAACCTACCTCCCCGTGACTTAAATATATTTAGCAAGGCAGCCTCCACCACTTCAACAGGCAGAGAATTCCAAAGATTCACCACCCTTTGAGTGAAGAAGTTCCTCCTCAACTCCGTTCTAAACTGCCCCCCCCCCCCCCCCACCTTATCTTGAGGCTGTGCCCTCTAGTCCTGCTGTCCTTTCTGAGCAGGAAGAATCTCTCTACCTCTACCCTATCCATCCCCTTCATTATCTTATACGTCTCTATAAGATCCCCCTCTCATCCTTCTAAACTCCGACGAGTACTGACCCAGTCTATTTAGTCTCTCTTCATAGTCCAACCCCCTCATCTCCAGTATCAGCCTAGTGAACCTCCTCTGCACTCCCTCCAAGGCCAAAATATCCTTGCGCAAGTGCGGTGACCAAAACTGCGCACAGTACTCCAGCTGCAGCCTCACCAATGCCCTATACAGCTGTAGCAAGAGGTTCCTGCTCCTGATCACTGTCCAGTGACCCCTGGGTTAGAGAGAGAGGAAATCAGCCAGGGTTCCTGTTCCTGATCACTGTCCAGTGACCCCTGGGTTAGAGAGAGAGGAAATCAGCCAGGGTTCCTGTTCCTGATCACTGTCCAGTGACCCCTGGGTTAGAGAGAGAGGAAATCAGCCAGGGTTCCTGTTCCTGATCACTATCCAGTGATCCCTGGGTTAGAGAGAGAGGAAATCAGCCAGGGTTCCTGTTCCTGATCACTGTCCAGTGACCCCTGGGTTAGAGAGAGGGGAAATCAGCCAGGGTTCCTGTTCCTGATCACTGTCCAGTGATCCCTGGGTTAGAGAGAGAGGAAATCAGCCAGGGTTCCTGTTCCTGATCACTATCCAGTGATCCCTGGGTTAGAGAGAGAGGAAATCAGCCAGGGTTCCTGTTCCTGATCACCGTAGGAATGGAAAACACTGTGAAGCAGTTTAAGTGAGAGAGACGATGGCTTCAGTGTTCCCTGTCAAACAGAAATGAATGAGCTAAATAGAAAGAATGTCAAATATGGTAATGCCAGCCAGTCTATTGGAAGATTGTGGAAGAGAGTGTGATATTGTAGATGGTCAGCACCTGTGAATTTTGTACCCAGCAAGTGTTGACTTTCTGGGGAAATGAAATGAAATAGTTTAAGAAAATAGTCATTTAAAATAGGTATTAGAGACTGACAGATTCTGTTTTTAAGTGTTACAAACACTCTTCATGTGTTTTAAGTTGCCTGATATAAACTCTGGTTTTCTGTGATCTGCCTGCATTATATAAGAGCAATTTCCAGCACAGGACTCTCCTTGGAGCACAGACTTTTCCCACTGCGCAACTCTTGAGTAAACCCGTCTCTGCTGTACTCAGGCCCATCCCCCCACTTTCCCACAGTGGTTCAGAGTCAGCAGGTTCTCACACACACCTCCCATGGGGCCAGGAAGAGGGCATGTCAGTCTGTCTGCTTCTCTGTGAGCCTGTGAACTACTCGCCTCTGCTCTCTCACCAGCTGCCCCTGTCTCACTTTCTCTCCAAGCAGATCTCCTGTTGTGCTATGCCCGTTCTTTCAAACAGAAAATTGTTAGAAACAACATATCAAATCTCCAAGGCAGGAGTGCTGTTCACGATTGAGGCACTATCGTCTTTGCTTAACACCCAGCGCAATCCAACACATAACAACTCCAGGAATGGCCCTACTGGTCCGACCAGTCTCCCACATCCAACTTTCACCCACTGCACAAGTAGTTTGCACAACTCTGCCATATCTGCCCAAGCTCAGTCCATCAGACCATTACTTAACTGACCCTGCTTGAACCGACCATAGCACCGTGTATATGTCAACTTCTCTGTAAAGTAGAAAGAATAACAACTACTGTGCCAGTTATAAAGATTCGCAGTTGCTATGTAATTTAGAGATTAACAGCCCTTGTGTGTCCTAGAGGGAACAGCGACCCCTGTATATTGTAGAGATTAGCAATCTCGGTGTAGATTCAAGATTTAATAGCCTTTGCATGTATGAAGTAGAACTGTAGTACTGTATAATAAAGATTAGCAGCCCCTGTATGTTGTACAGATATTAATAGCCCCTATGTATATCACAGAGAATAGCAGTCCCTGTGCGTATTACGGAGAAATGATGTGGCGATGCTGGTGTTGGACTGGGGTAAACACAATAAGAAGTCTCACAACACCAGTTTAAAGTCCAACAGGTTTATTTGGTAGCAAAAGCCACTAGCTTTCGGAGCACTTGCTGCTCCTTCGTCGGGTTAGTGGGAGTTCTATTCGCAAACAGGGAATATAAAGACACAAACTCAATTTACAAAATAACGATTGGAATGTGAGTCTTTACAGGTAATCAAGTCTTAAAGGTACAGACAATGTGAGTGGAGAGAGGGTTAAGCACAGGTTAAAGAAATGTGTATTGTCTCCAGACAGGACAGTTAGTGAGATTTTGGAAGCCCAGGCAAATCATGGGGGTTACAGATAGTGCGACATGAACCCAAGATCCCTGTTGAGACCGTCCTCATGTGTGCGGAACTTGGCTACCAGTCTCTGTTCAGCGACTCTGCGCTGTCGTGTGTCATGAAGGCCGTCTTGGAGAATGCTTACCCGAAGGTCAGAGGCTGAATGCCTGTGACCGCTGAAGTGTTCGCCAACAGGAAGGGAACAGTCTTGCCTGGTGATTGTCGAGCAGTGTTCAGTCATCCGTTGTCATAGCGTCTGCATGGTCTCCCCAATGTACCATGCTTCAGGACATCCTTTCCTACAGTGTATCAGGTAGACAATGTTGGCCGAGTTGCAAGAGTTTGTACCGTGTACCTGGTGAATGGTGTTCTCACGTGTGATGATGGTATCCATGTCGATGATCCGGCATGTCTTGCAGAGGTTGCTGTGGCAGGGTTGTGTGGTATCGTGGTCACTGTTCTCCTGAAGGCTGGGTAGACAATGATCCGTTTGAGGTTGTGCAATGATCTGTTTGAAGGCAAGATGTGGGGATGGCCCTGGCGAGATATTTGTCTTCATCGATGACATGTTGAAGACTCCGGAGAAGATGTCGTAGCTTTTCCAGGGAAGTACTGGATGACGAAGGGTACTCTGTTCACCATGTCCTGTGTTGTCTTCTGAGGAGGTCGGTGCGTTTTTTTGCTGTGGCGCATCAGAACTGTTGATCGATGAATCAAGCACCATACCCTGTTCTTATGAGGGCATCTTTCAGCGTCTGGAGGTGTATGTTGCGATCCACCTTATCCGAGCAGATCCTGTGTATACGGAGGGCTTGTCCATAGGGGATGGCTTCTTTAATGTGTTTAGGGTGGAAGCTGGAGAAGTGGAGCATTGTGAGGTTATCTGTGGGCTTGCGGTACAGTGAGGTGCTGAGGTGACCAGTTGCAATCGGTTGCACTCTTGGACACACGCATCTCCATCAAGGACAGTCAACATATTATAGAGAACAGCAGTCCTTGCACATATTACAGAGAACAGCGTTCGCTGCGTACATTACAGAAAACAGCGTTGAAGGAGCAGCAAGCGCTCCGAAAGCTAGTGGAGTTCGCTACCAAATAAACCTGTTGGACTTTAACCTGGTGTTGTGAGACTTCTTACAGTATCACAGAGAACAGCGATCCCTGCGGTTGGACTAAAACCTGGTGTTGTCAGACTTTTTACTGTATCCCAGAGAACAGCGATCCCTGCGTACATTACAGAGAACAGCGATCCCTGCGTATATCAGAGAACAGCGATCCCTGCGTATATCAGAGAACAGCGATCCCTGCTTACATTACAGAGAACAGCGATCCCTGCGTACATTACAGAGAACAGCGATCTCTGCATACATTACAGAGAACAGCGATCCCTGCGTATATTACAGAGAACAGCGATCCCTGCGTACATTACAGAGAACAGCGATCCCTGCGTATATTACAGAGAACAGCGATCCCTGCGTATATTACAGAGAACAGCGATCCCTGCATACATTACAGAGAACAGCGATCCCTGCGTATATTACAGAGAACAGCGATCCCTGCGTATATTACAGAGAACAGCGATCCCTGCGTATATTACAGAGAACAGCGATCCCTGCGTATATTACAGAGAACAGCGATCCCTGCGTATATCAGAGAACAGCGATCCCTGCATATATTACAGAGAACAGCGATCCCTGCGTACATTACAGAGAACAGCGATCCCTGCATATATTACAGAGAACAGCGATCCCTGCGTATATTACAGAGAACAGCGATCTCTGTGTATATTACAGAGAACAGCGATCCCTGCGTACATTACAGAGAACAGCGATCCCTGCATACATTACAGAGAACAGCGATCCCTGCGTATATTACAGAGAACAGCGATCTCTGTATATATTACAGAGAACAGCGATCTCTGTGTATATTACAGAGAACAGCGATCCCTGCATACATTACAGAGAACAGCGATCCCTGCGTATATTACAGAGAACAGCGATCCCTGCGTACATTACAGAGTAAAGAGTCTGACAACACCAGGTTTTAGTCCAACCGATTTATTTGATAATATTCTCACAAGCTTTCGAGGGGGCTGCCTCTTTGTCAAGTGAATGGAGAGTTCTGGCCTCAGACAGACAGAGAATACAAAGTACAGACAGTACTGTCTGTACTTTGTATTCTCTGTCTGTCTGAGGCCAGAACTCTCCATTCACTTGACAAAGAGGCAGCCCCCTCGAAAGCTTGTGAGAATATTATCAAATAAATCGGTTGGACTAAAACCTGGTGTTGTCAGACTCTTTACTGTGTTTACGCCAGTCCAACGCCGGCATACCCACATCATGTCTACATTACAGAGAACAGCGATCTCTGCATACATTACAGAGAACAGCGATCCCTGCGTATATTACAGAGAACAGCGATCCCTGCATACATTACAGAGAACAGCGATCCCTGCGTACATTACAGAGAACAGCGATCCCTGCATACATTACAGAGAACAGCGATCTCTGCATACATTACAGAGAACAGCGATCTCTGCATACATTACAGAGAACAGCGATCCCTGCGTACATTACAGAGAACAGCGATCCCTGCGTATATTACAGAGAACAGCGATCCCTGCGTACATTACAGAGAACAGCGATCCCTGCGTATATCAGAGAACAGCGATCCCTGCTTACATTACAGAGAACAGCGATCCCTGCGTACATTGCAGAGAACAGCGATCCCTACATATATTACAGAGAACAGCGATCCCTGCGTATATTACAGAGAACAGCGATCCCTGCGTACATTACAGAGAACAGCGATCCCTGCGTATATCAGAGAACAGCGTTCCCTGCGTGTATCACAGAGAACAGCGATCCCTGCGTACATTGCAGAGAACAGCGATCCCTGCGCATATTACAGAGAACAGCGGTATCTGTGAAAATTGTAGTGAATAACAACCTTTTGAATATTACAGAGATTTGCAGCCCCTGTGTATTATAGACAATAATCCCTGTATGTGTAACAGACAATAGCAGCCTCTGTGTGTGCGTGTCTATTGCAGTTTTGCAGCCCCCTGTCTATATTCCAGAAATTAGTCGTTCATATCTTTATCATAGAGATTAGTTGCCCTTTTGTACAATAAATTGATTGGTAGTCCCAACGAATTTGGTGGAGAGATTTGCAGCTCCTGCGCGTACAAAAGATATAAAAATCTTTTGTGTCTATAAAGGAGAATAGCCACTAATGCAGATATGGACTGATTCCCGGAATTCTTTCTGCACCCGTTCAAATATCTTCACCTCCTTCCTAAAGTGTGGTATTCAGAATTGGACAAAATACTCCAGGTATGGCCTCACTAACACCCTATACAATTGTAGTAAAACATCTCTGTTCCTATACTCAAATCCTCTTGTTATGAAGGCCAACATGCCATTTACCTTCTTTACTGCCTGTTGTGAATGCACACTTACTTTCAGCGACTGATGCATGAGGACAGCAAGG
Organism: Prionace glauca; assembly: GCA_037974335.1. NCBI lineage: Eukaryota > Metazoa > Chordata > Chondrichthyes > Carcharhiniformes > Carcharhinidae > Prionace > Prionace glauca. The sequence continues at coordinate 48,193,792 of CM075745.1, forward strand.
TCTCACCGAGTGTCCACCTCCCTCAATTTACACCCATTCAAATAATAATCTGCCTTCCTATTATTGCTACCAAAATGGATAACCTCACATTTATCCACATTGTACTGCATCTGCCATGCATATGGCCACACACTTAGCCAGTCCAAATCACACTGAAGCATCTCAACATCCTCCTCACATATACTACTACATTTAGTTCCCTCTTCCAAACCATTACTATATAATGTGAACAGTTGGGGTCCTAGCACAGATTCCTGTGGTACCCCAAGAGTCACTGCCTGCCAATCACACAAAGATCCATTTATGCAACTCTTTGCTTCTTATCTGCTAACCAGCATTCTATCCATCTCAAGATACTCAGTTAACTTTACATAGTAGCCTACTTTGTGAGACCTTATCAAAAGCCTTCTGAAAGTCTCAATAAACCACATCCCACCAGTTCTCCTTCTCAACTCTATTAGTTACATCCTCAAAGAATTCCAATAGATTTGTCAAGCATGACTTCCCCTTTGTAAATCCATGCTGACTTTGTCTGATTAAACCACTGCTTTCCAAATGCTGAGCTATGAAATCCTTGATAATAGAACATAGAACATAGGCCACTCGGCCCTCGATGTTTTGCCGAGCTTTGCCCAAAACCAAGATCAGTCTATCCCATTCCCGATCATTCTGGAGTGCTCCATGTGTCTATCCAATAACCGCTTGAAAGTTCCTAAAGTGTCCGACTCCACTATCACAGCAGGCAGTGTATTCCACACCCCAACCACTCTCTGAGTGAAGAACCTACCTCGGACATCCCTACTGTATCGCCCACCACGAACCTTATAATAATGCCCCCTAGTAACAGCTACATCCACCCGAGGAAATAGTCTCTGAACATCCACTCTATCAATCCCCCTCATCATCTTATAAACTTCGACTAAGTCGCCTCTCATCCTTCTCTGCTCCAAAGAGAAAAGCCACAGCTCCCTCAACCTTTCCTCATAAGACCTACCCTCCAAACCAGGCAGCATCCTGGTAAATCTCCTCTGCACTCTCTCCAATGCTTAAGAACATAAGAACACAAGAAATAGGAGCCATCTAGCCCCTCGAGCCTGCCCTGCCATTCAACAAGATCATCGGTGGTGGAGGCGAACTCGCTGGGGTCTTTTAAAAGACTTCTGGATGAGTATATGGGGTTTAATGGGATTGGGGGTTATAGATAGGTCTATAGATTGGTGGGGTTGATGTGATCAGCGCAACTCGAGGGCCGAAGGGCCTGTTTGTGCTGTAATGTTCTATGTTCTATGGCTGATCTGAAGTGGCTCAGTTCCACTTTCCCGCTTTCTCCCCACATCCTTCTTATAATGAGGAGACCAGAACTGCACACAATATTCCAAATGTGTCTCAAATGTGGTTCCTGTACAGTTGCAGCATAACCCCACAGCTTGTAAACTCAAACCCCCTGTTAATAAACACTAACACTGTATAGGCCTTCTTCACACTTGAGTGGCAACCTTCAGAGATCTGTGGATATGAACCCCAAGATCTCTCTGTTCCTACACATTCCTCAGAACCCTGCTGTTGACCCTATAATCTGCATTCAAGTTTGTCCTACCAAAATGAGTCACCTCACACTTATCAGGGTTAAACTCCATCTGTCACCTTTCGGCCCAGCTCTGCATCCTATCAATGTCTCTTTGCAGCCTGCAACAGCCCTCCACCTCATCCACTACTCCACCAATCTTGGTGTCATCAGCAAATTTACTCACCCACCCTTCAGCCCCCTCCTCCAAGTCATTGATTAAAATCACAAATAGCAGAGGACCCAGCAGTGACCCCTGTGGTACACCATTGGTAACTGGTCTCCAGTCTGAAAATTTTTTATCCACCACCACCCTCTGTCTTCTATGATACCGCCAGTTACTTATCCAATCAGCCAAATTTCCCTCTATCCCACACCTCCATACTTCCTTCATGAGCCTACCATGGGGAACCTTATCAAATGCCTTACTAAAATCCATGTATATGACATCAACTACTCTACCTTCATCTACACACTTAGTTACCTCCTGAAAGAATTCAATCAAATTTGAGAGGCAAGACTTACCCCTCACGAATCCATGTTGACTAACCCGGATTAAGCTGCATCTTTCCAAATGGTCATAAATCCCATCCCTCAGGACTTTTTAATTAACTTACTGACCACCGAAGTAAGACTAACTGGCCTATAATTACCAGGGTCATTCCTATTTCCTTTCTTGAACAGAGGAACAAATTCACCACTCTCCAGTCCACTGGCATTATCCCCGTGATGTGGAAATGCCGGCATTGGACTGGGGTAAATACAATAAGAAGTTGTTGTGAGACTTCTTACTATCCTCATGGACAGTGAGGACCCAAAAATCAAAGCCAAAGACTCTGCAATCTCATCCTTTGCCTCCCAAAGAATCCTAAGATATATCCCATCTGGCCCAGGGGACTTATCGGCCCTCAGGTTCTTCAAAATTGCTAATATATCTTCCCTCAGAACATCTACCTCCTCCAGCCTATCAGCCTGTATCACGGTCTCATCCTCAAAAACATGGCCCTTCTCCTTGGTGAATGCTGAAGAAAAGTATTCATTCATCATCTCTCTTTTCCTTTCTGACTCAATGCTCAAGTTCCCACTACTATCCTAACCTCATCCTGTCATTCTTTTATTTCTCACATAAGAATAAAAAACCTTGGGGTTTTCCTTGATCTGACCCACCAAGGACTTCTCATGCTCCCTCCTGACTCTCCTAAGCCCTTTTTTTAAACTCATTCCTTGCTACCTTGTAGCCCTCAAGCGACCCAACTGAATCTTGTTTTCTCATCCTTACATACACTTCCTTTTTTCTCTTGACAAGACATTCAACCTTTTTTCGGAATGGAGGTCAGTCACCAGTGGGGTGCCCCAGGGATCTGTTCTGGGACCCTTGTTGTTTGTCATTTTCATAAATGACCTGGATGAGGAAGTGGAGGGATGGGTTAGCAAGTTCGCTGATGACACGAAGGTCGGCGGTGTTGTGGATGGTCTGGAAGGATGTCAAAAGTTGCAACAGGACATAGATAGGATGCAGAAATGGGCGGAGAAGTGGCAGATGGACTTCAACGCGGATAAATGTGTAGTAGTCCATTTCGGCAGAACCAACGAGATGAACGAGTACACTATTAAGGGCAGGGGTCTTAGTAGCGTTGAAGAGCAGAAGGATCTCGGGGTCCGGGTTCACAGGACTCTTAAATCGGCCTCGCAGGTGGAGGAGGTGGTCAAGAAGGCGTATGGTGTACTGGCCTTCATTAATCGAGGGATTGAGTTTAGGAGTCGGGAGGTAATGCTGCAACTTTACAGGACCCTTGTCAGGCCTCATTTGGAGTACTGTGCGCAGTTCTGGTCGCCTCACTATAGGAAAGATGTAGAAGCTATTGAAAGGGTGCAGAGGAGATTTACAAGGATGTTGCCTGGACTGGGAGGCATGCCTTATGAAGATAGGTTGAGGGAGCTGGGACTCTTTTCCCTGGAGAGGCGAAGGTTGAGAGGCGACCTGATAGAAGTTTATAAAATGTTGAGAGGAATAGATAGGGTGGACTCTCAGAGGCTATTTCCCCGGGTTGAAATGGTCGCTACGAGGGGACACAGATTTAAGGTGCGGGGAGGGAGGTACAGAGGTGATGTTAGGGGTAAGTTTTTCACTCAGAGGGTGGTGAGTGATTGGAATCGGCTGCCGTCGTCGGTGGTGGAGGCGAACTCGCTGGGGTCTTTTAAAAGACTTCTGGATGAGTATATGGGGTTTAATGGGATTGGGGGTTATAGATAGGTCTATAGATTGGTGGGGTTGATGTGATCGGCGCAACTCGAGGGCCGAAGGGCCTGTTTGTGCTGTAATGTTCTATGTTCTATGTAACCTCCTTTGTGAACTATGGTTCCCTCACTCGGCCATTTCCTCCCTGCCTGATAGGGACACACCTATCAAGGACACACAGTATTTGTTCTTTGAACAAACTCCACTTTTCACTTGTGCCCATACCTGACAGTTTCTGTTCCCACCTTATGCTCCCTAATTCTTGCCGAATCACATCATAATTACTCCTCCCCCAATTATAAACCTTGCCCTGTCACATGGTCCAATCCCTCTCCATTGCAATAATGAAATGAAGTCCAGCAACTTCCCTCGTAATGATGTTAGGTTCACTGGTCTATTGTTCCTTGTCTCTACTCCCTTTTGAATAGTGGGCTTACATTAATCTGTAGGAACCAATCCAGAGTCCAAAGAATTCGGAAAATGATCACTGCCTTAAGTATTATGGGATGAAGATTATCAGACCCTGGAGATTTTTCCACCTTTAGTCGCATCAATTTCCCCCAAAATATTTCTCTACTGATACTGATTTCCTTCAGCTCCTCATTAAAACGTGTTTCTCTCAGAATTTCAGGTACATTATTCATGTCTTCCTTTGTGAAGACAGAGCAATGTACAAATTTAGTTCCTCAGTGATATCTTTGGTCCCAGTTATGAATTTCCCATTCTCAGGGCCATGTTTGTTTTTTCAATCATTTTCTTTTTACATACCGATAGAAATTTTATTGTTTTTATGCTCCCCACTAGCTTACTTTCATATTCTGTTTTCTCCTTCTTAGAACATAAGAACATAAGATGGTTGTTAATCAATTCTTAATCAATTCCTTGGTCCCCAATCCTCAGGTCTATAGTTTTTGTTTTGCAAATTTGTCTGTTTCTCTTTGATACTATTTCTAATTTCCTTTGGAAGCCATGGTTTGGCCACAGTTTCCTCACCACTCTTGTGCCAAATTAACAACTTCTGGACTTCACCTATTCATTCTATAAATGTCTGCACTATCTGTACACTGCCCTTCCTTTCAGTGATGTTTTTCAGTCTCACATGGCCAATTCATCATTACCTTTATTGAGATTCAGGACCCTGGTCTCAGAATCAACTATGTCACATAAGAAATAGGAGCAGGAGTAGGCCATCTAGCCCTTCGAGCCTGCCCACCATCCAATAAGATAATGGCTGATCTGAAGTGGATCAGTTCCACTTTCCCGCTTTCTCCCCATTACCCTTAATTCCCTTGTCTGTCAGAAACCTATCTACCTGTGACATAAATATATTCAGCGAGTCACTATCCACCTTGACAAAGAATTCCATCATATTACGGTTACTCATTCCCAAAGGTTTTAGATTGTCAACTAATCCTTTCTCATTGCACAGTACCCAGTCCAAAATGGCCTGTTGTTTTGTTGGTTCCTTAATGTATTGGCCCAGAAAACCATCCCGTATACACACCAGAAATTCCTCCTCTATTTCACTGTAACTAACTTGACTCTCACAATCTATATGCAGATTAAACTCACCCATAATCACAGGTATCCCTTTAAAACATTGCATCTTTGATTTCCTGTTTAATGTGCTTCCCAATATTATCACTGCAGTATACAGTAAACACAAATGTTTTTTTGCCCCTCAGTCTTTCTTAACTCAACCCATGCAGATTTCACATTGTCTGTGCCAATATCTTTCCTCAGTATTGTATCAATATTTTCTTTAATCAACAACGCAACTTCACCACCTTTTACTTTCTGTCTGTCCTTCCTAAAAACTAAAACAGCCTCAATGTTTAATTCCCATCCTTGGTCATCTTGGAGTTATGCCTTTGTAATGCCAATTATATCATACCCCTTTACATCTATCTGCACAACTAATTCATTCATTTTGTTTTGTATGCTCAGAATGTTCAGGTACAAAATTTAGCATCCGAATTAATGCGTTTTTAATCCCTTTCTCAACCTCCCTGCTATCTTCAGCAATTTGTGCATGTAAACCCCTCCAGTCTCTTTGATGCTGTGCTTTGTTTAGAATGTGCTTTATATTCCTCTTTATGTTCTCAATCAAAATGTACAACATTATATTTCTCCGTATTAAATTGATCTGCCAGGTACCTGCCCATTTCAACGATCTATCTAGGTCCTCTTGAGGCTTGTCACTATTCTCCTCACTATTCACAATACTTCAAGGTTTTGTGTCATCCACAGATTTTGAAATTATGCCCAGCACATCCCAGTCTGCCATTCATATAGTTCAAAAAAAGCAGTGATCCTTGTACCAATCCCAACAAAATACCATTGTATGCTTTCCTCCAGTCAGAAAAATAGCCACAAACTACTGTTCTTTTTATTCTTTTGAATTCCCATGTACATCACATTAACTACATTATCCTCATCATCCCTCTCTGTAATTCATTATGAGGTTCAAGACAATTTTCCTCATTAAAGAACAAAGAAAATTACAGCACAGGAACAGACCCTTCAGCCCCCCAAGCCTACACCAAACATGCTGCCCAACTTAACTAAAACCCCCTACCCTTCCGGGGTCCATTTCCCTCTATTCCCATCCTATTCATGTACTTGTCAAAATGCCCCTTAAAAGTCACTATTGTATCCACTTCCACTACCTCCCCTGGCAACGAGTTCAAGCACCCACTACTCTCTGTGTAAAACATCTCCTTTAAACCTTGCCCCACGCACCTTAAACCTGTGCCCCCTAGTAATTGACTCTTCCATCCTAGGAAAAAGCTTCTGATTATCCGCTCTGTCCATGCCTCTCATAATCTTGTAGACTTCTATCAGGTCTCCCCTCAACCTCCATCAATCCAGTGAGAACAAACCAAATTTCTCCAACCTCTCCTCATAGCTAATGCCCTCCATACCTGGCAACATCCTGGTAAATCTTTTCTGTCCAAAGCTCCACATCCTTCTGGTAGTGTGGTGACCAGAACTGAACACTATATTCCAAGTGTGGTCTCACTAAGGTTCTATAAAGCTGCAACATGACTTGCCAATTTTTAGTATGTTTCTAGTCTGTAAAGGGAAAAGGCATTGCTGGAACTGCTTCTGGGTAATAAAGTGAATTACATGTCAGGAAGGAATTTTTTAGAGAGCAGTGATCATTGTATCATAAAGTTAACCTTGGAAAAGGAGCAATCTAAAGTAAAAATACACCATTTGAAAAGGCCCAATTTTAGTGGGGTCCGAATGGATTTGTCCCAGGTAAATTGGAATCATAGATTAGCAGGCAAATGAAACAAAGGACTGTTTTTAGAGGAGGTGGTTTGGGTACAGTCAGTGCACATTCTCACTATGGGAAAGGTTAAACAAGTCAATCCTGAGCTCCCTGGATGACAGAAAATAGAGTAAGATAAAGCAGTAACAGGCAGAATATGACAGAGGTCAATTTGATCAAATAAAAGGGATGCAGGCTGAATATGGAAAGTTCAGAGAAACAGGATATCAGAGAGACAAAAAGAGAAGGTATGAGAAAAAAAACTGGCAATTATAAAAAAGGAAATCCAAACATTTTCTGTCTCAGAACTGACTCAATCCATTGATCAAGAAAATGATCTACTTTTTTGTTTCTCTGCCCTTTGCACTATTGCTAACCCAGTCTGTAATACCATCATCAAAGTTCCCCATTATGACTACTCTATAGTTTTAGCACCTTGCTGTAATTTTCCTGAAAATTTGCTGCTCTTTATCTTCCCCACTGGTTGATGATTTATGGAAAATATCCAGTAGCATAATTGCCCCTTCTGCTTTCTTAACTCTAACTCAACGTTGACCCCTCCAGGACATTCTCTCCCTCAACACTGCAATATTACTCTTCAGCTTGACATTCAGCCCTCCTTTCCTTCCCTCCCTATCTTCCTTAACAGTTAATATGTGGGAATATTTTATCCCCAGTCATTTTTGAGCCAGATGTCCATTATTGCAATATCATCTATATAATCCTATGTGGCCACTTGCGCCTGGAACTCACCAACAGTTTTTTAGAGAATACATGGAGCATGAATATAAATGCACTATAATTTAGACCTTTTTTGATCTTCACTCATGCCTTAGTATTTTGAACTCTCGTGTTACCTGCCTTTCCCAGTGCATTTTGCACCTTGCTTTCCTTCCTTATTTTAAATCCGGGTTCCCATTCCTCCACCAAGAAAGCTATAGAGAATAGCAGCCCCTGCGTATATTAAAGAGATGACAAGCCCCTGTATACATTATGATCATTCGCTGCCATTGCGTAAATGATAGAGATAGTAACACAGTGATATTGCAATTAGCAGCTCTTGTACATATTACATAGAATATTGGTCACTGCTTAGAGTCATAGAGGTTTACAGCATGGAAACAGGCCCTTTGGCCCAACTTGTCCATGCTGCTGCCCTTTTTTTTAAATGCCTAAACTAATCCCAGTTGCCCATATTTGGCCCATATCCCTCTATATCCATCTTACTCATGCAACTGTCAAAATGCTTTTTAAAAGACAAAACTGTACCCGCCTCTACTACTACCTCTGGCAGCTTGTTCCAGACATTTACCACCCTCTGTGTGAAAATATTGCCCCTCTGGACACTTTTGTATCTCTCCCCTCTCACCTTAAACCTCTAGTTTTAGACTCCCCTACCGTTGGGAAAAGATATTGACTATCTAGCTGATCTGTGCCACTCTTTATTTTATAGACCTATAGAGGTCTATAAAAGATCACCCCTCAACCTTCTATGCTCCAGAGAAAAAAGCCCTAATCTATCCCCAACCTCTCCTTATAACTCAATCCACCAAGTCCCGGTAGCATCCTACTAAATCTTTTCTGTACTCTTTTTAGTTTAATCATATCCTTTCAACCAGAACTGTACACAGTATTCCCAGTGTGGCCTTACAATGTCTCGTACAACTTCAACAAGACGTCCGAACTCCTGTATTCACTGTTCTGACCAATGAAACAAAACATGCTGAATGCCTTCTTCACCACTCTGTCCACCTGTGACTCCATTTTCAAGGAGCTACGAACCTGTACCCCTACATCTTTTTGTTCTGTAACTCTCCTCAATGCCCGACCATTAGACATGTAAATCCTGCCCAGATTCAATCAGAGTGGTGAAGGAGGCATTTGCCATGCTTGGTTTCATCAGTCAGAACATTGAATACAGGAGTTGGGACGTCTTGTTGAAGATGTCAGGGGTAGGTTCTTTACCCAGAGGGTGGTGAGGGATTGGAATGCCCTGCCTGCTGCAGTTGTAAATGCGCCTAGTTTGGGGGCATTTAAGAGATCCGTGGATAGGTTTATGGATGGAAAGGTTAGAGTGTCATTGCTTTTTAACTGGTCGGCGCAACATCGTGGGCTGAAGGGCCTGTTCTGCGCTGTAATGTTCTATGTTCTATATGTACAAGACATTGGTAAGACCACACTTGGAATACTGTATGCCCTATGGAATCACCCTATGATCACCCTGTGGAATAGCAATCCCATACAATAGAGAAGATCCCCTTGAGTATATTACTGAGATTAGCAGCCCCTTTGTTGATTAGTGAGAATAGCAGAATTTGGGCACAATCTTCCCAAACAAATTCTAAGTTTCATAAAAGTTTGGAAATGGGAGTGTTCTGCGCTGGTTTTTTGGACGAGTTCGGAATGGTAATCTTCTGGCACTCTATCAGTTCTTTTTGACAATTGGAAGCTTTTGTGCTGGGTTTGGGGCATAAACACACCAGGGAAGCAGAGTTCAGACCACTTGGATTCCATTGTAAGGGGAGCTGTGTTCTGACAACCGACTGCAAGACCACCTCCAACGTCCCTCCTCCCCAATGGACACTGGATTCATCAGGACCTGGGCACTGCCAGGTTGTCCAGTCAGCACTGCCCAGCCATGCCCCCAACCATCCAGGAACTTCAATATTCCCTGATCTCCCTGGTGTGCCCATGGCATCTGGACCCCACTCATGCACAGCACAAGTGATTCTCACTGACGTGACATCTCATTGGCCAGGGAGGAAACATCCAGGCCAAACTCATTAACTATGTGTTAACTCTACACAAATGGAAGGGTGCAAAGTTGCTCACACCACCAAACAGGTCCACCCCCATTGGCTCACACCACAAACAGGTCCACCCCCATTGGCTCACACCACAAACAGGTCCACCCCCATTGGCTCACACCACCAAACAGGTCCACCCCCATTGGCTCACACTGGCAAACAGGTCTGCCCCCATTGGCTCACACCACAAACAGGTTCACCCCCATTGGCTCACACCACAAACAGGTCCACCCCCATTGGCTCACACTGGCAAACAGGTCCACCCCCATTGGCTTACACCACAAACAGGTCCACCCCCATTGGCTCACACCACAAACAGGTCCACCCCCATTGGCTCACACCACAAACAGGTCCACCCCCATTGGCTCACACCACCAAACAGGTCCGCCCCCATTGGCTCACACCACAAACAGGTCCACCCCCATTGGCTCACACCACAAACAGGTCCACCCCCATTGGCTCACACCACAAACAGGTCCACCCCCATTGGCTCACACCACCAAACAGGTCCACCCCCATTGGCTCACACCACAAACAGGTCCACCCCCATTGGCTCACACCACAAACAGGTCCGCCCCCATTGGCTCACACCACAAACAGGTCCACCCCCATTGGCTCACACCACAAACAGGTCCACCCCCATTGGCTCACACTGGCAAACAGGTCCACCCCCATTGGCTCACACCACAAACAGGTCCACCCCCATTGGCTCACACCACAAACAGGTCCACCCCCATAGGCTCACACTGGCAAACAGGTCCACCCCCATTGGCTCACACCACAAACAGGTCCACCCCCATTGGCTCACACCACAAACAGGTCCACCCCCATTGGCTCACACTGGCAAACAGGTCCACCCCCATTGGCTCACACCACAAACAGGTCCACCCCCATTGGCTCACACTGGCAAACAGGTCCACCCCCATTGGCTCACACCACAAACAGGTCCACCCCCATTGGCTCACACTGGCAAACAGGTCTGCCCCCATTGGCTCACACCACCAAACAGGTCCACCCCCATTGGCTCACACCACAAACAGGTCCACCCCCATTGGCTCACACCACAAACAGGTCCACCCCCATTGGCTCACACCACCAAACAGGTCCACCCCCATTGGCTCACACTGGCAAACAGGTCTGCCCCCATTGGCTCACACCACAAACAGGTTCACCCCCATTGGCTCACACCACAAACAGGTCCACCCCCATTGGCTCACACCACAAACAGGTCCACCCCCATTGGCTCACACCACAAACAGGTCCACCCCCATTGGCTCACACCACAAACAGGTCCACCCCCATTGGCTCACACCACCAAACAGGTCCACCCCCATTGGCTCACACCACAAACAGGTCCACCCCCATTGGCTCACACCACAAACAGGTCCGCCCCCATTGGCTCACACCACAAACAGGTCCACCCCCATTGGCTCACACCACAAACAGGTCCACCCCCATTGGCTCACACTGGCAAACAGGTCCACCCCCATTGGCTCACACCACAAACAGGTCCACCCCCATTGGCTCACACCACAAACAGGTCCACCCCCATTGGCTCACACTGGCAAACAGGTCCACCCCCATTGGCTCACACCACAAACAGGTCCACCCCCATTGGCTCACACCACAAACAGGTCCACCCCCATTGGCTCACACTGGCAAACAGGTCCACCCCCATTGGCTCACACCACAAACAGGTCCACCCCCATTGGCTCACACTGGCAAACAGGTCCACCCCCATTGGCTCACACCACAAACAGGTCCACCCCCATTGGCTCACACTGGCAAACAGGTCTGCCCCCATTGGCTCACACCACCAAACAGGTCCACCCCCATTGGCTCACACCACAAATAGGTCCACCCCCATTGGCTCACACCACCAAACAGGTCCACCCCCATTGGCTCACACCACAAACAGGTCCACCCCCATTGGCTCACACTGGCAAACAGGTCTGCCCCCATTGGCTCACACCACAAACAGGTCCACTCCCATTGGCTCACACCACAAACAGGTCCACCCCCATTGGCTCACACTGGCAAACAGGTCTGCCCCCATTGGCTCACACCACAAACAGGTCCACTCCCATTGGCTCACACCACAAACAGGTTCACCCTCATTGGCTCACACCACCAAACAGGTCCATGCCCATTGGCTCACACCAGAAACAGGTTCATGCCCATTGGCTCACACCGGAAACAGGTTCATGCCCATTGGCTCACACCGGAAACAGGTTCATGCCCATTGGCTCACACCGGAAACAGGTTCATGCCCATTGGCTCACACCGGAAACAGGTTCATGCCCATTGGCTCACACCGGAAACAGGTTCATGCCCATTGGCTCGCACCGGAAACAGGTTCATGCCCATTGGCTCACACCGGAAACAGGTTCATGCCCATTGGCTCACACCGGAAACAGGTTCATGCCCGGAGCTGACCTGATTTTTAGTCTCTCCCACCATCTTCTCAGCTCGCCACACTAATCGATTGGAGCAACAAACCAGTAAGATCACGCCCCTTGTTTCAGTTGCAAAAAGCAGTCCCTTTGTATTTTAATAAGATTAGCAGTCTCTGTTAATATTCCAGATTATCAGATCCCATGTATACTATTAAATATGAGATTGAGAAGGTTGCAGATTGGGTGAGTTACAGAATGAAGAATGAGATTTTATAATACGCACTTAAATCCACAAATCTAGATGATAGATTTTGACCATCACCAGATAATAGAGTTCTTAGAATTTGGTAAAATTCCTGGATGCTGAGGCCAAAGCCAGCCTTGGGACTGGGCAAATCATTAACAAATGATCTGTGGGGCAGTATAAATGCATCTTTAGAACATAGAACATTACAGCGCAGAACAGGCCCTTCGGCCCACGATGTTGCACCGACCAGTTACAAAACAATGACCCACTAGCCTAAACCAAACCCTTTCCATCCATAAACCTATCCACGGATCTCTTAAATGCCCCCAAACTAGGCACATCTACAACTGCAGCAGGCAGGGCATTCCAATCCCTCACCACCCTCTGGGTAAAGAACCTACCCCTGACATCCGTCCTATAACTACCACCCCTTAATTTAAAGCTATGCCCCCTCGTGCTAGCTTTCTCCATCCGAGGAAAAAGGCTATCACTGTCCACCCTATCCAAACCTCTGATCATCTTGTATGTTTCAATAAGGTCCCCTTGCAGCCGTCTTCTTTCTAATAAAAACAACCTCAAATCCCTCAGTCTCTCCTCATAGGACCTCCCCTCCATACCAGGCAACATCCTGATAAACCTCTTTTGCACCCTCTCCAAAGCCTCCACATCCTTCCTTTAATGTGGGGACCAGAACTGCACACAGTACTCCAAGTGCAGATTAATTGAGAACAGCCATAGGCTCTTAAACTGCAGAATGACTGCCTCCTGAAGATCTCAACTTTGTGGATGCAGTGCAGCATGAACAGTTGCTGTGGGCTGAAGCTGCTAACTGTACTTCCTGTACATGTGGTTGTGTCCTGGAGTTCCCACATGACACAGAATGTGCATACAACAGCACTGTGATGTGCTGCCCTGTGTCTATTTATTGAGACAATTAACAATTTTGTTTTTGTTTCACCTGCCATGTTAGCAAAAGGAAAAAGTAAAATTCTAATCTTTCTGCTATTCTTGATTTTTATTTTATTGTTTTCAGATTCAATTAATGTATGTTGCTGTATTCACTGAGGTCCATACGTCACCCTGGGCCTTTAATCCCATTCTGTTTATACTCCTCTGAACACTTCTACGCAGTCCATCTCTTCAGCCAGTATACTGTCTTTTCAGGTGCTTCACAGAGATATTATCAAACATTGAGCCACATGAGATATTAGGAGAATTTATGAAAGCTTGGTCAAGCAAACAGATTTTAAAGAACCTTTTAAAGGAGCAGAGAAAGGTGGAGAAGTTTAGGGAGCGAATCCCAGAGCTGAAATCCTTTACAGACGAGGATATGACCAGTGAGGGAACAATTAACATTGAGTTGCCCTAGAAACCAAAACTAAAGAAGCACACATACCTCAAAGGATTGTCACATTGGAGGAAGTTTTGGAGATAGAATCAGAATTTTACAGCACAGATTGAGGCCATTCAGCCCATCTTAACAACATCGGCCCCTGAAAGAGCTGTCTAGCTAGTCCCATTCTCCAACCCAATCTCCATAGCCCTCTAAATTCATAATTTTCAAGTATGTATCCAGCTCCATTTTGAAACCTCCACCACTTTCCCAGGCAGCACATTTCAAATCCCAATAACTTCCTGAGTAAAGAAGCTTCTCCACATCTCACTCCTAGCTCTCTTGCTGACCATCTTCAACTTATGACCCCCTATCGACAAGTGAAAACAGGATGTCCTCTACCCTGTCCAAATTGTTCAGAATTCTGAACACCTCAATAAGATCACCTCTTAATGTTCTCTGCACCATGAAGATTAAGCCTAATTTCTCTTAACCTTTCCTTGTGTCTAAAGTTCCTCATTCCTGGTGTCATTCCAGTAAATCTCCTTTGCACTCTCTAGGTCTTTAACATCGTTCCTTAAATGACGTGCCCAGAACTGAACTGAATACTACAATGGTCAGACCAATGATTAATAGAGATGTAGCTTTTATACTCTGTGCCTCTATTTATAAACTTTCCTGGCCACCTTCAGAGACTGATGCAACCCCTAGGTTCCTTTGCTCCTGTACTCCCCTCAAAGTTATACCATTGAGCCTGGATTATCTCCCCATCTTCTGCCAAAATGCACTACCTGATGTTTTGCTGCATTGAAATTCATCTGCCAGGTGTCTGCCCATTTACCGAATTTGTCAATGTCCCCCTAAAGTCACTAAGCATTATCTTCACAATTCACTGTTCTCAACAACTTTGTATCATCTGTAAGTTCAGAGATTTGGAGATAAGTAGGGACAAAATCCTGGGAGAACTTAAAAACAAGAATAAGAATTTTAAAATTCAGGCTTTGCCGATCTTAGGGATAGTGCAGGTCAGTGCTAGGATATGGTCAGCTGAGCTTTAGATGAGTTTGAGTTTATGCAGAATAGAATATGACAGACAAGCTGGGAAAGTGTTGGAGTATTAAATGTAAAAATAACAAAGGCATGGATGAAGTTTTCAGCAACGAGTGAGTTGTGGCAGGGGCAGAGTTGAGTGCTGTTATAAAGTTGAAAATAAGCAATCTAACTGATAACGTAGAAATGTGGTCAGGAACTCGCCACGAGATTGAATACAACATCAAGGTTGCGTGCAGGTTGATTCAGCCTCAGGCACTAGCCAAGGATTGGGATAGAGTTGGTAGCTCAGGAACAGAACTTGTGTGGAAAAGAAATTGAAATTGGAATCTCGGGTTCCACTCTCAAGAATGCTCAGGTACAAAGTCAGAATCTGAGATATGAGTAGCCCTGACACTCCTCAACATATACACAAGTGAGGCTGCCTGACTGGACAGGCAATCATTACCAGTCTTTTTGGCAGAACAGCAGACTGCCATGTGCAGTACAGTTGGATGTGTCTGAAGTCTTGGAGCTCAATTTCCCTCCGTCATCCTTCGAACGCTCTTGGAGCTTTAGCCTAGCAGGGGATTGTAGCTATGTCAAATACCCTAGACCGGCAGAGCAGTCCTCTCCTCGGGGCGATCCACTACAACCGAGCACTGAGCTTCGGGGGGGAGGGGGGGCTGCCCATGGAGCTGTGAGGGAAGGGGGAAACCCACCTAGCCAGCCAGGTCATCCGAATCGACCTTAGCAATTGATGGTCTCTCAGAGGGCGCAGCCAGATCACCCTCACACCCAAAGGTAATCATTACCTCAATCAGGGAGCTCATACTACAGCGGCTAACCTCACTCACTGAGATCATTACACTTGTCATTCAAGTTGGGTTTTTTTTTCAGAACTTCAATGTATTAGTTGTGAAACTATTAAAAGTGTTTGACTGACTGTTAAGACTCATACAGGCGAGTAGCAGAGTTTGTTTACTCTCCAGTTGGCACAGGCAGTGAGAGTGGGGGCTGGGAACTGATAGAATGAACTTGTCAACTGACCAGTACTGGGAATATTGGATGGGGAACCACAAGAATGGACAGGTCAGTGCAACCAATAAAAGGTGAGTAAAGGTGGGGCATTGAAAAGATGGATGGGTCAGGAAAGCAGTGCTGAGAGTGTGGGATTAAGGCGATTGTAAGTCCTGCGAAGTAGACAAAGCAGAGTTGGTAACTCGATTCCTGCACTAATTTGTATTTGTAGTTGTTTGTATGAACTGCAATTACAATAACTCCCTGTAATGTTAGTTTACTAGAAACTACTGTGTTATTTTCACATCGATCCACCCTCTCTCTAATCTCATGGTGCAATCTATGCAGCCTATCTGGTTCCAGTGGCCAGAGGCCATTTTCCCTGGATTAGATCCAAGATCAATCTCAACCCTGAGTGTGGGAATCACAAGCAAATAATTTTCACCGCAATCTGTTTCTACCACAGAGATACTTTCCTCAGTTGCAGGTAAGATGTGGTCTCCACCTCCTAATCAGGTTGACGCTTGTCAATGTTCCGACTCACTCGTTCTAGCTTGTCCAACTCCTCTGCAAACAGCAGCTAGTGTGGGAAGAATTTTCTTATTTTGATCCAAAAATATTCTGCTTTCTTATCGTTTCTAAAAATTGCAGCTACAGCCAAGATAAAACAGCATTAAAGAATCTCCAGTTAGCTCCTCACTGGGGCCTCTGGTATCACAGATTCACTGGGAGCTCTCTGGTAACACAGACTCTTGATGGGGATCTCTGATATCACAGACCCTGTCCCTGGTTTCACTGACTCTGTCCCTGGGGGTCTCTGGTGTCACTGACTCTGTCCCTGGGGGCCTCTGGTGTCACTGACTGTCCCTGGGGGCCTCTGGTGTCACTGACTCTGTCCCTGGGGGTCTCTGGTGTCACTGACTGTCCCTGGGGGTCTCTGGTGTCACTGACTCTGTCCCTGGGGGTCTCTGGTGTCACTGACTCTGTCCCTGGGGGCCTCTGGTGTCACTAACTCTGTCCCTGGGGGTCTCTGGTGTCACTGACTCTGTCCCTGGGGGTCTCTGGTGTCACTGACTGTCCCTGGGGGCCTCTGGTGTCACTGACTCTGTCCCTGGGGGTCTCTGGTGTCACTGACTCTGTCCCTGGGGGTCTCTGGTGTCACTGACTGTCCCTGGGGGCCTCTGGTGTCACTGACTCTGTCCCTGGGGGTCTCTGGTGTCACTGACTCTGTCCCTGGGGGTCTCTGGTGTCACTGACTGTCCCTGGGGGTCTCTGGTGTCACTGACTCTGTCCCTGGGGGTCTCTGGTGTCACTGACTGTCCCTGGGGGTCTCTGGTGTCACTGACTCTGTCCCTGGGGGTCTCTGGTGTCACTGACTCTGTCCCTGGGGGTCTCTGGTGTCACTAATTTCTGTCCCTGGGGGTCTCTGGTGTCACTGACTGTCCCTGGGGGCCTCTGGTGTCACTGACTGTCCCTGGGGGCCTCTGGTGTCACTGACTGTCCCTGGGGGCCTCTGGTGTCACTGACTCTGTCCCTGGGGGTCTCTGGTGTCACTGACTCTGTCCCTGGGGGTCTCTGGTGTCGCTGACTCTGTCCCTGGGGGTCTCTGGTGTCACTAATTTCTGTCCCTGGGGGCCTCTGGTGTCACTGACTCTGTCCCTGGGGGTCTCTGGTGTCACTAATTTCTGTCCCTGGGGGTCTCTGGTGTCACTGACTCTGTCCCTGGGGGTCTCTGGTGTCACTGACTGTCCCTGGGGGTCTCTGGTGTCACTAATTTCTGTCCCTGGGGGTCTCTGGTGTCGCTGACTCTGTCCCTGGGGGTCTCTGGTGTCACTGACTCTGTCCCTGGGGGTCTCTGGTGTCACTGACTCTGTCCCTGGGGACCTCTGGTGTCACTGACTCTGTCCCTGGGGGTCTCTGGTGTCACTGACTCTGTCCCTGGGGGTCTCTGGTGTCACTGACTCTGTCCCTGGGGGCCTCTGGTGTCACTGACTCTGTCCCTGGGGGTCTCTGGTGTCACTGACTGTCCCTGGGGGTCTCTGGTGTCACTGACTCTGTCCCTGGGGGTCTCTGGTGTCACTGACTCTGTCCCTGGGGGTCTCTGGTGTCACTGACTGTCCCTGGGGGTCTCTGGTGTCACTGACTCTGTCCCTGGGGGTCTCTGGTGTCACTGACTGTCCCTGGGGGTCTCTGCTGTCACTGACTCTGTCCCTGGGGGTCTCTGGTGTCACTGACTCTGTCCCTGGGGGTCTCTGGTGTCACTGACTGTCCCTGGGGGTCTCTGGTGTCACTGACTCTGTCCCTGGGGGTCTCTGGTGTCACTGACTCTGTCCCTGGGGGTCTCTGGTGTCGCTGACTCTGTCCCTGGGGGTCTCTGGTGTCACTGACTCTGTCCCTGGGGGTCTCTGGTGTCACTGACTGTCCCTGGGGGTCTCTGGTGTCACTGACTCTGTCCCTGGGGGTCTCTGGTGTCACTGACTCTGTCCCTGGGGGTCTCTGTTATTACGGTGTCACTTGGCACTGTCTGTTATGATTGCTTGTGGTGATTTTCAGTTGATTTTCCTGTTATTGTGCTACACAGTGTTATATGTTGAATAGTTTCTGAAGCTTCACCGATTCAACTGTGTGAGAGCAGAAGTTGAAGAAGCAGAAATGGTTTGTGGAGACGCCAAGCATTGGGAAATGTTTGAAGATTTGTCAGTCGAGATACAGAGTTGGGCTGTTATTCACGGACACAATAAGTGTTGGTGCCAGGGCAGACCTGGATACTGGCCAGTAATTACAAGCGTGTGAATTTCACACTGTCTGAGTGATTCAGCTCAAATAAAACAGTAATCATACCAAGCCCCAAGATGGTCCTGAGAAACTGATAGCTTCAGACTTGGAAACAGATGCTCCTTACCCAGGGACGTCAGTTCCAGAAAGAGAGATCACATGTCAACCGTGACTGAGGCTCACTTGCTGTCGTGTCAGAAAGTTGTGTGTTCCAGTTCCCCTCCAGCGATTTGAGCTTATAGTTCAGCTTTACACTTTTAGGGAAGTACTGAAGGAATGCTGTGCTGTCAGTGGTGCTATCTTTGTAACAATGGCTGCATTTCAGTCATACTTCAACAACTCACAGCAACAGGGATCCAGGTTCGATTCTGGTCTCGGGTCACAGTCTTGTGGAGTTTGCACATTCTCCCTGTGTCTGCATGGGTTCCGTCCGGGTGCTACGGTTTCTTCCCACAGTCTGAAATATACGCAGGGTTAGGTGGATTGGCCATGCTAAATTACCCCTTAGTATACCAAGATTTGTACGCGAGGGGCATTAGTGGGGTAAATGCATGGGGTCACAGGAATCGGTCCTGGTTGGGATGGGTTGGTTTAGGCTGAATGGGTCAAATGAACCCCTTCAGCCAGGAGGAATTCTGTGACACGATTCTATAACTTGAACCTTCTGAGATTGTGAAAAGTGCTCTGTCGATGCAATTCTTTCATGAACAGTGGGCTGTTGAGCCACAATCTAAAGGGAAGTATTTGAAGTGACTGATTCATACACAGGATAATGTTTACAACAGTTTAGTTCTGGTGAGAAAAATTTAGATTGTCATTTCAGCTTATCCTTATCCCTAACATCCCTAGCCATGTCGCTGAGAACCCCTACGGACATTCCTGAAACTGAAACTATGGAAATAGGAGTGGGAAGAGGCCATTCAGCTCCTCCAGCCTGCTTTTCCATTCAATCTGATCACAACTGATCTTCTTTCTCAATGCCATTCTCCTGTTCTCTTCCCCATATCATTGGAGCCTTTGTGTCTTGAAATGTATTTCCTTCTCAAGTATATTCAGTGACTTGGCTTCTATAGCCTTGTAGTAGAGAATACCACAGATTCAGTACTCTACCAACGAACATAGAGACAGGAGTGCAGGCTATTCAGCCTGTGGAACTTTTTCCTCCATTTAATACGATCGTGGCGTATTGGACACATCAGTGCTTTTTGCCGATTATCCCCATAACTCTACGTTAATCAGAATCTATCAGTCTCTGCTTTATACATGCTCAATAACTGATCTTCCACAACCCTCTGGCATAAGAATTCCAAAAATTCATAATCCTATGTGGAAAGAAATTTCTCCTCATTTTAGTCCTGAGTGGCTTCTCCCTTGTTTTGAATTATGCCCTCTGGTTCTACACTCCCCATGCAAAGGAAACATCTTTACCTGCATCTACCTGTCTATTCCTTTGAGTAATTTGTAAGTTTCAATGAAATCCCCTCTCAATCTTCAAAACTCATGGGGATACAGGTCCAGTTTGTCCAATCTCTCTTCATAAGACAGTCTCTCATCCCTGGAACAAGGCTGGTGAACCTTTATTGCTTTTCCTCTTTGGCAATATTATTCTTTTTGAGGTAAGGGGATCAAAACTGCAAACAGTTCTCCAGCTGCAGTTTGACTAAGCTTTTGCACAACTGAAGTAAGACCTTACAACTCCTGTGCTCAAATCCTCTTGTGATAAAGGCCAATATTCCACTAGCCTTCCTAATAACTTGTTGTACCTGCACATTAGCCTTCAGTAACATACGGACAAGGACACTCAGGCCCCTTTGCACATCGACACTTTGTAATTTCTTACCGTCTACTCTTACATCTACATCTCCTTCTTACTCTGCACGTCTGTTCCTTCTATCAAAGTGGATCACCTCACATTTTTCCACATTACATTCTATCTGCCATGTCCTTGCCCTCTTACTAAATCTGTCCAAATCCTCCAGATAATCCTCCACGTCACATCTTCCTCACAACACCTTCCCACCGAGCTTTGTGTCATCCACAAACTTGGAAACGAAAAAGAGTGGCTGAAGTAAACATTGGCCCTTTAGAGGATGAGAAGGGGGATGTAATAACTGGAAATGAGGAAATGGCTGAGGCATCGCACAGGTATTTTGTGTTGCTCTTCACAGTGGCAGACACAAATAACATGGCAAAAATTGATGACAGGAAGGCTATGGCAGTGAGGGCCTAGAAACTATCATTATCACGAAAGAGGTGGCAAGTTGGACAAGTTAGTGGGGCTAAAGGTAGACAAGTCTCCTGGTCCTGACGGAATGTATCTCAGGGTATTAAAAGAGATGGCAAAGGAAATAGCGAATGCACTAGTGGTAATTTACCAGAATTCGCTGGACTCTGGGGTGGTTCTCACAGTTTGGAAAACAGCAAACATGATGCCACTGTTTAAAAAAGGAGGTAGACAAAAGGGGGATAACTATAGGCCGGTTAGCTTAACTTCTGTAGTAGGAAAAATGCTCGGATCTATCATCAAGGAAAAAAATAGCGAGACATCTGGATGTAAATTGTCTCATTGGGAAGACACAGCATGGGTTCGTGAAGGTCAGGTCACGTTTGACTAATGTAGTGGAATTCTTTGAGAACATTACATGTGCAGTGCACAGTGGGGAACCTGTGGATGTGGTGTATCTGGATTTCCAGAAGGCATTTGACAAGGTGCCGCACCAAAGGCTGCTACATAAGGTAAAGGTGCATGGTGTTATGGGCAATGTATCAGCATGGATAGAGGATTGGTTAACAATTCGATTACGTTCACCTTAGTGATGGAAAGAGATAGGCATGAACCTCGGGTCAGTAGTTTCAGCTGGGGGAAGGGTAATTATGAGGCTATTAGGAGAGAATTAGGAAGCATTGGTTGGAATGGGAGATTACAGGGACTGGGAACATCCGAGATGTGGAGATTTTTCAAGGAGCAGCTATTGCGGGTCTGTGATAAGTATATCCCTGTCAGGCAAGGAGGATTTGGTAGGCCCAGGGAACCGTGGTGCACCAAAAAAGTTGATTCGTTGGTTGGGAAGAAAAAGGAGGCTTATGTTCAGATGAGGCTTGAGGGCTCAGGTAGTGCATTAGAAAGTTTTAGATTGGCTAGGAGGGAGTTGAAGAGGGAGTTAAGAAGGGCTAAAAGAGGACATGAGATGACTTTGGCTGATAGGATTAAGGAGAACCCTAAGGCGTTTTACAGGTATGTCAAGAACAGAAGGTTGGTTAGGACAAGATTAGGGCCAGTTACAGACAGTAGAGGGAAGTTGTGTGTGGAACCGGAGGAGATTGGAGAGGCGTTGAACCAATATTTCTCTTCGGTGTTCACGCAAGGGGACATGAATAGAACATAGAACATTACAGCACAAACAGGCCCTTCGGCCCTCGAGTTGCGCCGATCGCATCAACCCCACCAATCTATAGACCTATCTATAACCCCCAATCCCATTAAACCCCATATACTCATCCAGAAGTCTTTTAAAAGACCCCAGCGAGTTCGCCTCCACCACCGACGACGGCAGCCGATTCCATTCACTCACCACCCTCTGAGTGAAAAACTTACCCCTAACATCACCTCTGTACTTCCCTCCCCGCACCTTAAATCTGTAGCTGAGGAGGACACTGGGGTGCAGGGGTGTAAAATAGATAGTATTGCAGTTGATACGGGGGATGTGCTGGATATTTTAGAGGGTTTGAAAATAGATAAGTCCCCTGGTCCGGATGGGATTTACCCTAGGATTCTTTGGGAGACAAGAGGGGTGATTACGGAGCCTCTGGCTCTGATCTTCAGGTCGTCGTTAGTCTCTGGTATAGTACCAGAAGATTGGAGGACAGCAAATGTTGTCCCATTGTTTAAGAAGGGGAGAAGGGACTTCCCTGGGAATTATAGACCGGTGAGTCTTACTTCTGTGGTGGGTAAGGTTTTGGAAAGGATTATTAGAGACAGGATTTATAGTTATTTGGAAAGTAATGAGTTGATAAGAGACAGTCAGCATGGTTTTGTAGCGGGTAGGTCGTGCCTTACTAACCTTATCGAGTTCTTTGAGAAAGTGACCAAAGAGGTGGATAGGGGTAAGGCAGTTGATGTGGTGTATATGGATTTTAGCAAGGCGTTTGATAAGGTTCACCATGGTAGGCTTCTGCAGAAAATGCGGATGTATGGGATTGGGGGTGATCTAGGTAATTGGATCAGGAATTGGCTAGCAGATAGGAGACAGAGAGTGGTGATTGATGGTAAATATTCGTCATGGAGTTATATTCGGTTACAAGTGGTGTGCCTCAGGGATCTGTTTTGGGGCCACTGCTGTTTGTAATTTTTATTAATGATCTGGATGAGGGTATAGTTGGGTGGATTAGTAAGTTTGCTGATGACACCAAAGTCAGAGGTGTGGTAGATTGTGAGGAAGGGTGTCATAGTTTGCAGGATGACTTAGAAAGGTTGCAGAGCTGGGCTGAGAGGTGGCAGATGGAGTTTAATGTGGAGAAGTGTGAGGTAATTCATTTCGGTAGGAATAACAGATGTGTTGAGTATAGGGCTAACGGGAGGACTTTGAATAGTGTGGAGGAGCAGAGGGATCTAGGTGTATGTGTACATAGATCCCTGAAAGTTGGGAATCAAGTAGATAAGGTTGTTAAGAAGGCATACGGTGTCTTGGCATTTATTGGTAGGGGGATTGAATTTAGGAGTCGCAACGTCATGATGCAACTGTACACAACTCTGGTGCAGCCACACTTGGAGTTTTGTGTGCAGTTCTGGTCCCCACATTACAGGAAGGATGTAGAGGCTTTGGAGAGGGTGCAGAGGAGGTTTACCAGGATGTTGCCTGGTATGGAGGGGAGATCCTATGAGGAGAGACTGAGAGATTTGGGGTTGTTTTCGCTGGAAAGAAGGCGGCTAAGAGGGGATCTCATCTCATTCGGCAGAACCAACGGGATGAACGAGTACACTATTAAGGGCAGGGGTCTTAGTAGCGTTGAAGAGCAGAAGGATCTCGGGGTCCGGGTTCACAGGACTCTTAAATCGGCCTCGCAGGTGGAGGAGGTGGTCAAGAGGGCGTATGGTGTACTGGCCTTCATTGATCGAGGGATTGAGTTTAGGAGTCGGGAGGTAATGCTGCAACTTTACAGGACCCTTGTCAGGCCTCATTTGGAGTACTGTGCGCAGTTCTGGTCGCCTCACTATAGGAAAGATGTAGAAGCTATTGAAAGGGTGCAGAGGAGATTTACAAGGATGTTGCCTGGACTGGGAGGCATGCCTTATGAAGATAGGTTGAGGGAGCTGGGACTCTGTTCCCTGGAGAGGCGAAGGTTGAGAGGCGACCTGATAGAAGTTTATAAAATGTTGAGAGGAATAGATAGGGTGGACTCTCAGAGGCTATTTCCCCGGGTTGAAATGGTCGCTACGAGGGGCCACAGATTTAAGGTGCGGGGAGGGAGGTACAGAGGTGATGTTAGGGGTAAGTTTTTCACTCAGAGGGTGGTGAGTGATTGGAATCGGCTGCCGTCGTCGGTGGTGGAGGCGAACTCGCTGGGGTCTTTTAAAAGACTTCTGGATGAGTATATGGGGTTTAATGGGATTGGGGGTTATAGATAGGTCTATAGATTGGTGGGGTTGATGCGATCGGCGCAACTCGAGGGCCGAAGGGCCTGTTTGTGCTGTAATGTTCTATGTTCTATGTTCTATGTTCTAAACATATAAGATGATTGGAGGTTTAGACAGGGTAGATAGTGATAGCCTTTTTCCTAGGATGGAGAAAGCTAGCACGAGGGGGCACGACTTTAAATTAAGGGGGGGTAGTTATAGGACAGATGTCAGGGGTAGGTTCTTTACCCAGAGGGTGTTGAGGGACTGGAATGCCCTGCCAGCTGCAGTTGTAAATGCACCTAGTTTGGGGGCGTTTAAGAGATCTGTGGATAGGTTTATGGATGAAAAGGGATTGGTTTAGGCTAGTGGGTCATTGTTTTGTAACTGGTCGGCGCAACATCGTGGGCCGAAGGGCCTGTTCTGCGCTGTAATGTTCTATGTTCTATGTTCTGTGTTCTAACAGAAAGCAAAGAGTGGGGGAAACTGGATGTTTTTCTGGTTGGTGATCAATGACTAGTGGTGTGCCTCAGGGATCAGTGATGGGACTGCAATTGTTTACAATTTACATAGATGATTTAGAGTTGGGGACCAAGTGTAGTGTGTCAAAATTCACAGATGACACTAAGATGAATGTGCAGAGGACGCTGAAAGTCTGCGAAGGGATATAGATAGTCCAAGTGAATGGGCGAGGGTCTGGCAGATAGAGTACAATGTTGGTAAATGTGAGGTCATCCATTTTGGTAAGAATAACAACAAAATGGACTATTATTTAAATGGTAAAAAATTGCAGCATGCTGCTGTGCAGAGGGACCCGGGTGTCCTTATGCTAGAATCAGTTGGTTTGCAAGTGCAGCAGGTGATTAAGTCGGCAAATGGAATTTCGACCTTCATTGCTAGAGGGATGGAGTTTGAAAACAGCGAGGTTATGTTGCAGCTGTGTAAGGTGCTGGTGAGGCCACAATTGGAGTACCATGTACAGTTTTGGTCTCCTTAGTTGAGAAAGGATATACTGGCACTGGAGAGGATGCAGAGGAGATTCACTAGGTTGATTCCGGAGTTGAGAGAGTTGGATTATGAGGAGAGACTGAGTAGACTGGGGCTATACTCATTGGAATTCAGAAGAATGAGGGGAGATCTTATAGAAACATAAGATTATGAGGGAAAGAGACAAGATAGAAGTGAGGAAGTTGTTTCCACTGGCAGGTGAAACTAGAACTAGGGAGCATTGCCTCAAAATAAGGGGGAGCAGATTTAGGACTGAGTTGAGGAGGAACTTCTTCACACAAAGGGTTGTGAGTCTGTGGAATTCCCTGCCCAGTGAAACAGTTGAGGCTCCCTCATTGACTGTTTTTAAGGCGAGGATAGATAAATTTTTGAACAGTAAAGGAATTAAGGGTTATGGTGAGCGGGCGGGTACATAGAACATAGAACACTACAGCGCAGAACAGGCCCTTTGACCCACGATGTTGCGCCCACCAGTTAAAAAACAATGACCCACTAGCCTAAACCAGTCCCTTTTCGTCCATAAACCTATCCACGGATCTCTTAAACGCCCCCAAACTAGGCGCATTTACAACTGCAGCTGGCAGGGCATTCCAATCCCTCACCACCCTCTGGGTAAAGAACCTACCCCTGACATCCGTCCTGTAGCTACCACCCCTTAATTTAAAGCCATGCCCCCTCGTGCTAGCTTTCTCCATCCGAGGAAAAAGCCTATCACTGTCCACCCTATCTAAACCTCTAATCATCTTATATGTTTCAATGAGATCCCCTCTTAGCCGCCTTCTTTCCAGCGAAAACAACCCCAAATCTCTCAGTCTCTCCTCATAGGATCTCCCCTCCATACCAGGCAACATCCTGGTAAACCTCCTCTGCACCCTCTCCAAAGCCTCCACATCCTTCCTGTAATGTGGGGACCAGAACTGCACACAGTACTCCAAGTGCGGCCGCACCAGAGTAGTGTACAGTTGCAACATGACGCTGCGACTCCTAAATTCAATCCCCCTACCAATAAACGCCAGGGTAAGTGGAACTGAGTGCACAAAAGGATCAGCCGTGATCTTATTGAATGGAGGAGCAGGCTCGAGGGACCGAATGGCCTACTCCTGCTCCAAGTTCTTATGTTCAGACTGCGGTGTCGAGAGGCAGTATCAGACAATGTTACTAAGGATCTAAGAGGCAGTGTCGGGCAATGTAACTCAGGTTTCACGAGGCAGTGCCAGGTAACGTTACTGAGGTGTTGAGGAGTTGTATCAGGCTCTGTTACTGAGGGTACAAGAGGCTTGTTGGGCACTGTTACTGAGATGTCGAGACGCAGTGTTGGGCACTGTTACTGATTTGTTGAGATGCAGTGTTGGGCACTGTTACTGATTTGTTGAGAGACAGTGCCAGTCAATGTTACTGAGGTTTCGAGAGTCATGTTGGACACTTACTGAAGGTCCAAGAGGCAGTGTAGCATAACATTACTGAGATATCGAGAGACAGTGTAACGCAATGTTACATGTTGTCACAAGTCAGTGTCGGGCAGTGTTACTGAGGTGTCTAGAGGCAGTGTCGGGAATAATTACTGAGAGTGCAGGAAGCAGTGTCAGGCACTGTGGCTGAGTTGTTGAGAGGCAGTGCGGGTAATGTTACAGAGGTGTCGAGAGGCAGTGTCAGGCAATGTTCCTGACAGTCCAAGAGGCAGTGTCGGGCACTGTTAATGAGGTGTCAAGAAGCAGTTTTGGGCAATATTATTGAGGCATTGAAATGCAGTGTTGTGCAATGTTCCTGAGGTGTCAAGAGGCAGTGTCGGGCACTGTTACTGAGGTGTTGAAAGGGAAAGATACTTGTGAATCAGATGGATGTTTGCGACACTTTGCAATTTGTTCGTCCCATCCAGCCCTGATGGTGGCTTTTTATTCCAGATCATCATCGATTAAATTTAAGTCCTACAACTGTTGTGGTGAGGATTGAACTCATCTCTGGATCATTAGTCTGGATCTCTTGATCTCTTGTCCAACAGCATTACAATTATGCAGCACTGCAATGCACTAAGGTATTGTTTGTCATGAAACTTCTGCCCACTCATTGCTCCATTCTGGAGAAGTTGTACTCTGTACTGAAGCCAGTGGAGAGGTGGGAGAAGTGGTGGTGAGGTAGAGCTGGGTATATCAACATGATGAACCTGACTTTGTGTTTCTGGAATTGTCACAAAGGGATAGTTTGTGAATGAGAAATAAAAGGAGGCAAAAATAGGCCCTTGAGGGACTCCAGTTGTAACAATCTGAGCCTGGGGACAATCATCAATGCAGGTGATTCTTTGAGCTGTGAACACATCAAAATGGAAGCAAGTAGCTACAATTATACCTGGCTGGGTGATGGAGGTGTTTAACACAAACTTGCAGTTTGATCTCTGTAAAAGCTTTGACTCCCTCACAACAGTTAAACATTTTGGTCCCTTTTGAAATTTCCAAACATCAAATTTTACTTTTTCTCTGTTTTTATCATTCCATCCCTTTCTCTCCGCTTAGTTCTCTTCTGGTTGAGAAAAGGTTTTTATAAGAACATAAGAACATAAGAAATAGGAGCAGGAGTAGGCCATCTAGCCCTTCGAGCCTGCCCCGCCATTCAATAAGATCATGGCTGATCTGTCGCTGCTCAGTTCCACCTTCCCGCCCTCTCCCCATAACCCTTAATCCCCTCTCTTATCAAAAACCCATCAACCCGCGTCTTAAAAATATTTAGCGAGGCAGCCTCCACCACTTCAACGGGCAGAGAATTCCAGAGATTCACCACCCTTTGAGTGAAGAAGTTCCTCCTCAACTCCGTTCTAAACCGCCCCCCTTTTATCTTGAGGCTGTGCCCCCTAGTCCTACTGTCCTTTTTGAGCGGGAAGAGTCTCTCCACCTCTATCCTATCCATCCCATTCATCATCTTATACGTCTCAATGAGATCTCCCCTCATTCTTCTAAACTCTAACGAGTACAAGCCCAGTTTATTCAGTCTCTCCTCACAGCTCAACCCCCTCAACTCTGGTATCAGCCTAGTAAACCTCCTCTGCACTCCCTCCAAGGCCAAAATATCTTTGCGCAGGTGCAGCGCCCAAAACTGCACACAGTACTCCAGCTGCGGCCTCACCAATGTCCTATACAGCTGCAGCAAGACCTCCCTACTTTTATATTCAATCCCCCTCGCTATGAAGGCCAGCATCCCATTTGCCTTCCTGACCACCTGCTGCACCTGCAAGCTGGGTTTTTGCGACTCATGCACAAGGACCCCGAGGTCCCTCTGCACCGTCGCTTGCTGCAGTTTTTCGCCCCGTAAGTAATAGTCCTTCCTACCATTCTTTCTACCAAAGTGGACCACCTCACACTTGCCAACGTTAAATTCCATTTGCCATTTCCTGGCCCATTCGCCCAGCCTATCTAGATCCTTCTGCAGACTCTCCACACCCTCCGCACAATTTGCCGGTCCCCCAATCTTGGTGTCATCAGCAAATTTCGACACCCTACACTCGGTTCCCTCCTCCAGATCATCTATATAAATGGTAAAAAACTGAAGCCCCAGCACTGACCCCTGGGGCACTCCACTAGTCACCATCCGCCAATCCGAATAGCACCCGTTGACCCCCACTCTCTGCCTCCTATTTGACAACCAATCCTTTATCCATGCTAACACCCTACCCCCAACTCCATGTCCCTCGACCTTCTGCAATAACCTCTTGTGAGGTACTTTGTCAAACGCCTTCTGAAAATCTAGAAAGACCACATCCACCGGCTCTCCTCTATCCACCGCCCTAGACACATCCTCATAGAACTCCAGTAAATTTGTCAGACACGACTTCCCTTTAATGAAACCGTGCTGCGTCTGCTCTATCAAGCAATTCCCTTCAAGATGCCTCGCAATTTCCTCCTTAATGACAGATTCTAACATTTTACCTATCATAGACATTAAACTAACTGGCCTATAATTCCCCGCCTTTTGCTTGGCACCCTTCTTAAACAACGGCGTAACATTAGCTGTTTTCCAATCATCCGGCACTTCCCCGGAATCCAGCAACGTCTGGAAAATAACCACCAAGGCATCCACTATCACCTCCGCCATTTCTTTCAGAACCCTCGGATGCATTCCATCCGGTCCTGGGGACTTGTCCACAATCAGCCCCTCCAGTCTGTCGAGCACCGCCTCTCTAGAAACAGTAATGTCATTAAGACCCTCCAGTCCTACCACCTTTCCATCGTTAACACCCGGCAAAGTATTCACGTCCTCCTCCGTGAAGACAGAAACAAAAAAGTTACTCAATACCTTAGCCATATCCCCATCCCCTACCACTAGGTCCCCTTTCTCATCCTCTAAAGGACCAACATTCACCCTAGCCAGCCTCTTCCTTTTTATATATTTATAAAATATATAAAATATTTATAAAATATATAAAATATATATATTTATAAAATATATATCTTCCTTTTATATATTTATAAAAAATCTTGCTATCCTTTTTTATATTAAGCACTAGCCCAGCTTCATAGTTTCTCCTACCCTTCTTTATCAACTTCTTTGTCAATCTTTGTTGACATTTAAACCTCTCCCAATCCTCTTCTCGCCCACTGCTCTTAGCTACTCTAAATTCCTCCGCTTTCAGTTTAACACTTTCCTTCACCTCCTTCGTTATCCACGGCTTATTACCTCTCTTCCTACTATCCTTTTTGACCATCAGAATAAATTTCCGCTGAGCATCAAGAAAGATCTCCTTTCAAGATCCTCCACTGCTCCTCAACAGACCCTCCCTCCAACGCGCTCCCCCAGTCCACATTCGCCAATTCTTCTCTCATCCTACCGTACTCCCCTCTATTCAAACAAAGGACGCATGTCCGGGAACCCACTTTCTCCTCCTCCATCTGCACCAGAAACTCCACCGTACAATGATCACTCTCCCCAAGAGGATCCTTCACCACAAGGTCCCTAATTCTACCCGCCTCATTACATAGCACCAGATCCAAGATAGCTTGCTCCCTCATCGGCTCTAACACACACTGTTCAAGGAAATTATCCCGGCAGCATTCCAAGAACTCTTCCTCGAGCCCCCCACGTCCAACATGGGTCGACCAATCAATATGCAGATTGAAATCCCCCATAACTACGGCCGTCCCATTCCTGCACGCCGCACTTATTTGCGCATTAACAGCCCGCCCCACCTCCAGATCATTATTCAGGGGCCTATAGACGACACCCACCAGCGTCTTCCTCCCTTTGCTGTTCCTAATCTCCACCCACAACGATTCCACCCTCTGCTCCTTGGCTCCAATATCATCCCTTGCTACCACCGTAATGCTATCCTTAATCAGCAGAGCTACGCACCCCCCTTTTCCCTCCTGCCTATCCTTCCTAAACACTTGATACCCTTGGACATTCAGCTCCCAGTTCCTGTCACCCTGCAGCCACGTCTCTGTAATGGCCACCAGATCATATCCATTTGTGTCGATCTGCGCCGCCAGCTCATCCACTTTATTTCGAATGCTTCATGCATTCAGATAAAGTGCTTTCATCCCAGCCTTCACCTGGACCCTATTTGCCGTAACGCCACCAACCATACTCACGCCCCCTACTCCCTCTATTATCCCTTAATATGTAAAAGCTTATAGAGACAAAGGTGTTTCTAGGATGAAGTCTTACGTTCCAGCTGGGCAGGGTTAGCTGAGCCTTGTCCATCTGATTTAGTTTAACAATTTTAATGGCCGTTTATCAATGTTCTAATGACCAAATTGTCTGATTGAGGCTAGAGCATTCGATTAGTGGTTACACCTCTTAACATTCCAAAGCAGCTGGCCACAATTGGCGGTCATTCTTTACCTTTGAAGTTTCCTTAAAAGTCTTTGTGTTTATTTCACACCAATGTGCCTACATTTGTCCCCTCTGTCTACTTTGCAGCCCACGCTCTGAACAGGTTTATAACTTTTGTAATTTCAGGCTCCCTCACTGTCACATTTTTAGCTGTGTGACACTTTACATTTAGCTTTTTATTGAGAGGTTGTGAACTTCCCAAAATCCTAGCAATTGATTCTGAGTTTTCCCAGAGTAATGTGGTTTGGGATCACTCCTATAATTCCATCAACATACAATTGGTATCTGATCTTCTCCTTTCAAATATACACTTCAAAGACTCACCCTTTTCTCTTTTGTATCTCCAACCTTCCTTGAATCAATTATTGCATTCAAAAAAATCTGTGCCAACATTCCCTGGAACTCCTTGCCAGTCAGTGTTTTATAATGTGTTTTAACATCTCTGCCACTCAGTAAGGGCGAATCTTTCTTCTTTCCCTCCAGACTTGCCAATTGCAATATTCTCCTGACTGGATCCACCTTGCACTCTCTGTCAACCTACATTCATCCAAAATCATGCTGATCTTATCCTAACTCAGACCAAATGCCAATTCGCCCATCAACTTGAATCAGCTCATGCTACTCCAAAAGCTCAAATTTACAATTGCTGTCCCATTATTTAAATCCTTTTATTGTTTTGCCTCTGCCTATCTCTAGCATCTCCTCCAGTTCTACCAGCCTATCTATAAATGCTCCTTTCCTCTCATTCAAACTTCTTGGACATTCTGCCCTCTCTTTGCCTCACCCTTCAACACTTTGGCCCCACCTTCTGGAATGTCCTTCCAAACCACCTCCACCATCCCCACAGCTGTACCACCCTCATTATTATCGAATCACAGAATGCCTGAATCCCTACATGCAGAAGGAGGCCATTCAGCCCATCCAACCTGCACCGACAACAAGCCCACCCACTCCCTATGCCTGTAACCCCAGGTATTTACCCTGCTAATCCCCTTGTCACTAATGGGTAATTTAGCATGGCCAATGATATAACACACACATCTTTGAAACATACCTGTTCAGAAATATAGCAAATAGAGATAGGAGTATGTCATTTTGTCCTTCTAGTCTGCTTCCCCTTCCCCCATTCAGTATGATCATGGCTCCTTCCCTATCTCAATGCCATACTCCAGCATTCTCCACATACCCCTTGACACCTTTAGAGTCCAGATATCTATCTGTTTCCTTCTGAAGTATATTCAGTGATTTGGCCTTAGCTTTCTATGGTAGAGAATGCCATAGGTTCACCACTCTCCGAGTGAAGAGATTTCTCTTCATCTCAGTCCTAAATGTCCTACCCCATATCCTGAGGCTGTGACCCATTGTTCTAGAACCCCCAGCCAGAGCAAACATCCTTGTGTCCAGTCTATCCAGCCCTGTTAGACTTTTATACCTTTCAATGAGAGCCAGTCTTATTCTTCTGGATTCCAGTGAATACAGGCCCAGTTGACCCAATCTCTCCTCTGAGGACATTCCTGCCACCTCAGGAATCAGTTTGGTGGACCTTCACTGCACTCCCCCAAGGGCGAGTATATGGTTCAAAGAAAGAAGAATACAGCACAGGAACGGGCCTTTCAGCCCTCCAGGCCTGTGTCGATCATGGTGCCCTAACTAAGCTAAAAAAAAACCTTCTGCCCTTAGTTGATCCATATTCCTCTCTTCCTTCACTATTCATGTATCCATCCAGATGCCTCTTAAATGTTAGTAATGTGCCTGCTTCCACCACATCCTCTAGCAGCAAGTTCCAGGTATCCAACACTCTCTGCGTGAAAAGCTCTCCCTGCACATCTCCCTTAGGTTTTCCCCCTTTTAGCTTGAACCTGTGCTCTTTCGTAGTTGACACTCCCATCATTGGAAAAAGCCTCTGACTATCCACCCTGTCTGTGCTTCTCATAATTTTGTAGACCTCTATCAGGTCTCCCATCAACCCCCATCTTTCCAGTGAAAACAATCCTAATTTATTCAACTTCTCCTCACAGCTAACACCCTTGAGACCTGCAACATCCTGGTGAACCTTCTTTGCACTCTTTCCAAAGCTTCTTCTGATAGTGCAGTGACCAAAACTGCATGCAATACTCCAAATGCAGCCTAACCAAGGTTTTATTTAGCTACAACATGATTTCCCAACTCAGTTCCCCAGCTGATGAAGGCAAATTTGCCTTATTAATCATCTTGGCCCCCTGTGTTGCCACTTTTAGGGAACTGTGGACCAGGACGCCCAGATCCCTCTGTACGATAATGTTTCTAAGGGTTCTACCATTTACAGTATAATTCACACCAAAATTTGATCCTCTAAAATGCATCACCTCACATTTGTCTGGATTAAAGTCCATCTATCTGTTTCCTGTTGTATTCTCTGACAATCCCTGGCACTATCCGCAACTCCATCAATCTTTGTGTTATCCGCAAACTTACTAACCAGACCCCCCACAATTTCCTCCAGATCAATTATATATACTAGAAATAACAGATGTCCCAGCCTGATCCCACAGAACACCACTAGCTACAGATGTTCATCCTGAAATACACCCTTCTACTCTCTATCTGCTATAACCAAGCCAGTTCTGTCTCCATCTAGCCAGCCCACCCCCAAATCCCATGTGATTTTACTTTTTGTACCAGTCTGCATTGTGGGACTTTGTCAAATGCCTTATTAAAGTCCATATAAACTACATCAACAGCCCTTCCCACTTCAAAAAACTCAATCAAGTTGGTGAGACATGAGCTTCCCCAGACAAAATCATGCTGTCTGTCACTAACTAGTACATTTTCTTCCAAGTATGCACATATCCTGTCCCTCAGTATCTTCTCCAAAAGCTTCCCCACCACTGATGTCAGGCTCACTGACCTATAATTCCCTGTATTATCCCTGCCTCCTTTGGAATCATGGAATCCCCACTGTGCAGAAGGAGGCTATTCAGTCCATCGAGTCTGCACTGATCACCATCCAACCCAGGCTCTATCCCCATAACCCCAGGAGTTTATGCTAGCTAGTCGCCCTGACATTAAGGGGCAGTTCCTGCTGTGGGAGTTCATGTAACTGAAGCTGATTCTCAACCCCACATGGGAATAAGTTATAGCTGGAAAGCTCCCCTCCACCCCAATCAGCAGCTCCATAGCCTGCCCTGTTAGAATATGAAGGGCAGCATCGCTGCAGGGGCAATGCTGTCCCACAGCTGGAGGGATTACAACATCTGCACAAAACTCAGCTTCAACCAAAGTGGTTGGATAGTGAAACACAGCAGCTACAACTTAGTTGTTCAATGCAAACTGACCATTGATGTGAATGCAAAATGAATGAGCTGTATGTGTATAAATGCAGATATTGTTTAATGGTGGATCTGAGTGTATAATTGTAAATTGGAGCACTATCTACGTCCCCGAGTTTGAAAGGATTTGGAATCCAGTCCTGATTGGAGTCAAACATTTGCATGTTAACCTTTGGCTTAGAGTTGCTGACTCCTTGAATCTTTGCCCAATAATGAATTGCAGCCTCTGTAATATTTCATTCACAGGGAATGATGCAACAGTGGCCAATGCATTCTCACAAGTGTTAATGCCAAATGAGGTGCATTCTCACTGTGCTCAATTCTATCCTCACTTCTGTCTGAAAAGCCTTTAAATGTGATTCTCAAACAAGTTGCTTAGAAAGGTGCAGGAAGCAAAAATCACAGCTGAGTGAGATCAGGCCACCATTCTACTAAACTCCCAGAGAAATGGTGATATGTGACAAGACATCCTGCATCTCTCATTTACTGAGCCCTTCCAGCAATTCTCACAAGTGTGCTACTTAAGTCACTTCTCTACAGTTCACTGGCTTACCATCTGGCAAGTGTCAAAATGTAGTTTACAATAAAATACTGAGCTCTGTTAGTCAGAGCCCTCTTTGAAAGTAACATAATTTTTTGTTACTGACATTTTCAGTGTAATTTCTGATGCTACAGCTAATATTCTCCTCACAGGCATCTCATGAGCTATCAGCAATCATTACACCAGTGGAACCGTCCCCCATTGAGAATCAGTGTGTGGAACTGTACCCGAGTGAGAGTCAATAAGGCATACGGTGTCTTGGCGTTTATTGGTAGGGGAATTGAATTTAGGAGTCGCAGCGTCATGATGCAACTGTACACAACTCTGGTGCGGCCGCACTTGGAGTTTTGTGTGCGGTTCTGGTCCCCACATTACAGGAAGGATGTGGAGGCTTTGGAGAGGGTGCAGAGGAGGTTTACCAGGATGTTGCCTGGTGTGGAGGGGAAATCCTATGAGGAGAGACTGAGAGATTTGGGGTTGTTTTCGCTGGAAAGAAGGCGGCTAAGAGGGGACCTTATTGAAACATATAAGATGATTAGAGGTTTAGACAGGGTAGATAGTGTTTTTCCTCGGATGGAGAAAGCTAGCAAGAGGGGGCACGACTTTAAATTAAGAGGGGGTAGTTAGAGGACTGATGTCAGGGGTAGGTTCTTTACCCAGAGGGTGGTGAGGGATTGGAATGCCCTGCCAGCTGCAGTTGTAAATGCGCCTAGTTTGGGGGCGTTTAAGAGATCTGTGGATAGGTTTATGGACGAAAAGGGATTGGTTTAGGCTAGTGGGTCATTGTTTTGTAACTGGTCGGCGCAACATCGTGGGCTGAAGGGCCTGTTCTGCGCTGTAATGTTCTATGTTCTATGTTCTAATGTGTGGAACTGTACTCCAGTGAGAATCAGTGTATGTGGAACTGTACTCCAGTGAGAGTCAGTGTGTGTGGAACTGTTCCCCAGTGAGAGTCAGTGTGTGTGGGACTGTATCCCAGTGAGAGTCAGTGTGTGTGGAACTGTACCCCAGTGAGAGTCAGAGTGTGTGGAACTGTTCCCCAGTGAGAGTCAGTGTGTGTGGAACTGTCCCCCAGTGAGAGTCAGTGTGTGTGGAACTGTACCCCAGTGAGAGTCAGTGTGTGTGGAACTGTACCCCAGTGAGAGTCAATGTGTGTGGAACTGTTCCCCAGTGAGAGTCAGTGTGTGTGGAACTGTCCCCCAGTGAGAGTCAGTGTGTGTGGAACTGTCCCCCAGTGAGAGTCAGTGTGTGTGGAACTGTCCCCCAGTGAGAGTCAGTGTGTGTGGAACTGTTCCCCAGTGAGAGTCAGTGTGTGTGGGACTGTATCCCAGTGAGAGTCAGTGTGTGTGGAACTGTCCCCCAGTGAGAGTCAGTGTGTGTGGAACTGTTCCCCAGTGAGAGTCAGTGTGTGTGGGACTGTATCCCAGTGAGAGTCAGTGTGTGTGGAACTGTTCCCCAGTGAGAGTCAGTGTGTGTGGAACTGTTCCCCAGTGAGAGTCAGTGTGTGTGGAACTGTATCCCAGTGAGAGTCAGTGTGTGTGGAACTGTTCCCCAGTGAGAGTCAGTGTGTGTGGAACTGTCCCCCAGTGAGAGTCAGTGTGTGTGGAACTGTTCCCCAGTGAGAGTCAGTGTGTGTGGGACTGTATCCCAGTGAGAGTCAGTGTGTGTGGAACTGTCCCCCAGTGAGAGTCAGTGTGTGTGGAACTGTTCCCCAGTGAGAGTCAGTGTGTGTGGGACTGTATCCCAGTGAGAGTCAGTGTGTGTGGAACTGTTCCCCAGTGAGAGTCAGTGTGTGTGGAACTGTTCCCCAGTGAGAGTCAGTGTGTGTGGAACTGTACCCCAGTGAGAGTCAGTGTGTGTGGAACTGTACCCCAGTGAGAGTCAGTGTGTGTGGAACTGTACCCCAGTGAGAGTCAGTGTGTGTGGAACTGTCCCCCAGTGAGAGTCAGTGTGTGTGGAACTCTGCAAGAAGTCTCACAACACCAGGTTAAAGTCCAACAAGTTTATTTGACAGTAAACCCACAAGCTTTTGGAACATTGTTCCTTCGTCAGGTGAGTGGAAAATTCTGATCAAAAACAGGGCATATAAAGGCACACACAGTTTCCAGAATACTGATTAGAATGTGAGTCTTTACAGCTAATCTGCTATTCAAATCTTAAAGGTAGACTCAATGTGAGTAGTGATAGCATTAAGCATAGGTTAAAGAGATTGTCTCCAGACAGGACAGTTAGTGAGATTTTGCAAACCCAGGCAAGTCATGGGGGTTACAGATAGTGTGACATGAACCCCAGATCCCTGTTGAGACCGTCCTCATGTGTGCGGAACTTGGCTATTAGTCTCTGCTCAGCGACTCTGAGCTGTCGTGTGTCGTGAAGGCCGCCTTGGAGAATGCTTACCCGAAGGTCAGAGGCTGAATGCCCGTGACCGCTGAAGTGTTCGCCAACAGGAAGGGAACAGTCTTGTCTGGTGATTGTCGAGCGATGTTCATTCATCCGTTGTCGTAGCGTCTGCATGGTCTCCCCAATGTACCATGCTTCGGGACATCCTTTCCCGCAGCGTATCAGGTAGACAATGTTGGCCGAGTTGCAAGAGTATTTACCATGTACCTGGTGGATGGTATTCTCATGTGTGATGATGGTATCCATGTCGATGATCTGACATGTCTTGCAGAGGTTGCTGTGACAGGGTTGGGTGGTATTGTGGTCACTGTTCTCCTGAAGACTGGGTAGTTTGCTGCGAACAATGGTCTGTTTGAGGTTGCGTGGTTGTCTGAAAGCAAGAAGTGGGGGTGTGGGAATAGCCCTGGAGAGATGTTCGTCTTCATCAATGACATGTTGAAGACTCCGGAGAAGATGTCGTAGCTTCTCCGCTCCGGGGAAGTACTGGATGACGAAGAATACTCTATCCACCGTGTCCCGTGTTTGTTTTCTGAAGAGGTCAGTGCGGTTTTTCACTGTGGCGCATCGGAACTGTCAATCGATGATTCGAGCGCCATATCCTCTTCTTATGGGGGCATCTTTCAGCATCTGAAGGTGTCTGTTGCAATCCTCCTCATCCGAGCAGATCCTGTGTTTATGAAGGGCTTGTCCATGGGGGATGGCCTCTTTAATGTGTTTAGGGTGGAAGCTGGAGAAGTGGGGCACTGTGATGTTATCTGTGGGCTTGCGGTACAGTGAGGTACTGAGGTGACCGTCCTTAATGGAGATGCGTGTGTCCAAGAATGTAACCGATTCTGGAGACTAGTCCATGGTGAGTCTGATGGTGGGGTGTAATTTGTTGATGATGTCATATAGTTGTTTCTGTGATTGTTCACCATGAGGCCAAATGAAGAAAATGTAACTGACATACCTAGTGTATAGCATTGGTTGAAAGTCCTGTGCAGTAAAGAAGTCTTGTTCAAAGCTGTACATGAAGATACTGGCATATTGAGGTGCAAAGTTGGTCCCCATGGCTGTTCCGTGTGTCTGGATGAAGGACGGGTTGTTGAAGGTGAAGACATTGTGATCCAGGATGAAGCAAATGAGTTGTAAAATTGTATCTGGAGATCAGCAGTTGTCGGCATTGAGTACTGAGGCAGCTCCAGCAATGCCATCGTTGTGGGGGATGCTGGTGCAAAGCACCGAGACACCCGTTGTGACGAGCAGTGCTCCTGGTTCAACTGCTCCATGTGTACCGAGTTTCTGTAGGAAGTCCAGCGTGTCGCGACAAAAGCTGGGGGCTCTTTGTATAATGGGCTTCAGGATGCCCTCAACATAGCTGGAGAGGTTCTCGCACAGGGTCTCATTGCGTGATACGATGGGGCAGCCCGGTCTGTTTGCCTTGTGTATCTTTAGGAGACAGTAGCGATCTCCAACGCGGGATGAGAGCACAGAGGGTGCTCTGAAGGTCTGGATCAAAGGTCTTGATCAGAG
Organism: Prionace glauca; assembly: GCA_037974335.1. Classification (NCBI taxonomy): domain Eukaryota; kingdom Metazoa; phylum Chordata; class Chondrichthyes; order Carcharhiniformes; family Carcharhinidae; genus Prionace; species Prionace glauca. The sequence continues at coordinate 48,232,679 of CM075745.1, forward strand.
TGTTGAGTTGGTGGGTGTGTTCTTTGGTCGGATCTGCGGGTAACTGTCTGTTGTGTTCCTCGTTATTCAGTTGTCGGTACATTTCTTTGCAGTAATGCATTCTGTTCAGTTTGACGGTGGCCCCTCCTTTGTCTGCTGGATTGATGACAATGTTGCAGTTGGTCTGGAGAGGTGCTTGGCATTGCGTTGTGCTTGGGTGATGTTCTCTGTGTGGAACTCTGACCCAGTGAGAGTCAGTGTGTGTGGAACTGTACCCCAGTGAGAGTCAGTGTGTGTGGAACTGTACCCCAGTGAGAGTCAGTGTGTGTGGAACTGTACCCCAGTGAGAGTCAGTGTGTGTGGGACTGTACCCCAGTGAGAGTCAGTGTGTGTGGAACTGGGTCCCAGTGAGAGTCAGTGTGTGTGGGACTGTATCCCTGTGAGAGTCAGTGTGTGTGGAACTGTACCCCAGTGAGAGTCAGTGTGTGTGGGACTGTATCCCAGTGAGAGTCAGTGTGTGTGGGACTGTACCCCAGGGAGAGTCAGTGTGTGTGGAACTGTATCCCAGTGAGAGTCAGTGTGTGTGGGACTGTACCCCAGGGAGAGTCAGTGTGTGTGGAACTGTACCCCAGTGAGAGTCAGTGTGTGTGGAACTGTCTCCCAGTGAGAGTGTGTGTGTGTGGAACTGGGTCCCAGTGAGAGTCAGTATGTGTGGGACTGTACCCCAGGGAGAGTCAGTGTGTGTGGAACTGTACCCCAGGGAGAGTCAGTGTGTGTGGAACTGTCTCCCAGTGAGAGTGTGTGTGTGTGGAACTGGGTCCCAGTGAGAGTCAGTGTGTGTGGGACTGTATCCCAGTGAGAGTCAGTGTGTGTGGGACTGTATCCCAGTGAGAGTCAGTGTGTGTGGAACTGTATCCCAGTGAGAGTCAGTGTGTGTGGGACTGTATCCCAGTGAGAGTCAGTGTGTGTGGGACTGTATCCCAGTGAGAGTCAGTGTGTGTGGAACTGTATCCCCAGTGAGTCAGTGTGTGTGGGACCCGTACCCCAGTGAGAGTCAGTGTGTGTGGAACTGGATCCAAGTGAGAGTCAGTGTGTGTGGAACTGTACCCCAGTGAGAGTCAGTGTGTGTGGAACTGTACCCCAGTGAGAGTCAGTGTGTGTGGAACTGTACCCCAGTGAGGGTCAGTGTGTGTGGAACTGTACCCCAGTGAGAGTCAGTGTGTGTGGAACTGGGCCCCAGTGAGAGTCAGTGCGTGTGGAACTGTACCCCAGTGAGAGTCAGTGTGTGTGGAACTGTATCCCAGTGAGAGTCAGTGTGTGTGGAACTGTACCCCAGTGAGAGTCAGTGTGTGTGGAACTGGGCCCCAGTGAGAGTCAGTGTGTGTGGAACTGTACCCCAGTGAGAGTCAGTGTGTGTGGAACTGTACCCCAGTGAGAGTCAGTGTGTGTGGAACTGTACCCCAGTGAGAGTCAGTGTGTGTGGAACTGTACCCCAGTGAGAGTCAGTGTGTGTGGAACTGTATCCCAGTGAGAGTCAGTGTGTGTGGAACTGTCCCCCAGTGAGAGTCAGTGTGTGTGGAACTGTCCCCCAGTGAGAGTCAGTGTGTGTGGGACTGTATCCCAGTGAGAGTCAGTGTGTGTGGAACTGTACCCCAGTGAGAGTCAGTGTGTGTGGAGCTGTACCCCAGTGAGAGTCAGTGTGTGTGGAAATGTACCCCAGTGAGAGTCAGTGTGTGTGGAACTGTACCCCAGTGAGAGTCAGTGTGTGTGGAACTGTACCCCAGTGAGAGTCAGTGTGTGTGGAACTGTATCCCAGTGAGAGTCAGTGTGTGTGGAACTGTCCCCCAGTGAGAGTCAGTGTGTGTGGGACTGTATCCCAGTGAGAGTCAGTGTGTGTGGAACTGTATCCCAGTGAGAGTCAGTGTGTGTGGAACTGTATCCCAGTGAGAGTCAGTGTGTGTGGAACTGTCCCCCAGTGAGAGTCAGTGTGTGTGGAACTGTACCCCAGTGAGAGCCAGTGTGTGTGGATCTGTACTGCAGTGAAAGTTAGGATGTGTGGAACACATACTCCAGTGACAGGAGTGTGCGTGGAACCTGTCGCCTAGTGAAAGCAAATGTGTGTGGAAGTCATACCCCAGTGAGAGCCAGTATGTGCGCAACTGTACCTCAGTGACCAGAGTTGGGAGTACTGGTGTACTGGTGCATGTTATTCACTTAGACTTTAAGAATGTTTTTGAAGGTCTCCAGCAGCAGATTACAATGTGAAGAATTGTTTGTGGAGTCTTGAGGTAGACCGATTGAAGTTTAGCGTACAGGAAGCAGAGGTCTTTTTCTGATTGGCAGGCAGTGACTAGTTGGGTACTGCAGGGATCTGTGCTGGGACCCCTATATTAACATTTTAGACGAGGGAACTAAATGTATTATTTCCAAATTTGCAGATGATACAAGTTGGGTGGAAGGGTGAGCTATGGGTGGAATGCAGAGATGTTTCAGTGTAATTTGGATAGGCTGAGTATGTGGGTACATGGATGGCAGATTTATGTGAGATTTTCCACTTTGGTAGCAATAGGAAGGCAGTATTTGTATTTGAATGGGTGTAAATTGAAAGAGGTGGATACTCAGAGAGACCTTGGTATCCTCATGCATCAGTTGTTGAATGTAAGCGCACAGGTACAGCAGGCAGTAAAGAATGCAAATGGTATGTTGTTCTTCATAATGAGAGAATTTGAGGTGAGGAATAGTAATGTTTTATTGCACTTGTACAGGACATTGGTGAGGCCACACCTGGAATATTGTGTACTGTTTGGTGTTGTTATCAGAGGAAGGATGTCCTTGCTATGGAGGGACTACAAACAAAGTTTACAGACTGATTCCTAGAATGGCAGGAAAGTATGAGGAAAGTTAGTTAGGATTATATTCATTGGAGTTTTGAAGAGTGAGAGGGGATCTTATAGAAAGTTATAAAATTCTGACAGGGTTACATAGGCTGAATTCAGAAAGTATGTTCCCAGTGGTGGGGGAGTACAGTCCAGTTTGAAGATAAGGAGTAGCCTTTTAGGATTGAAGTGAGGAGAAATTTATTCATTCAAAAAGTGATGAGTATGTGGAATTCATTACCACAGAATGTAATTGGAGCCAAAATATTGTGCGATTCGTTGAACATTTCAAGAATAAATTAGATATAGCTGCAGAGGCAAAAGGGATCAAGAGGTATGGGAGAAGTGGGGATCAGCATATTGAATTCGATGGTCAGTCATAATCAAAATGAATGGTCTTTGAACATTTCCCATGCACTCCCCCCAACTTGCCTCCCCATTTTCCACCCCCCCCACATTGCTCCTAACCTCACCAGGATATCACAAGCAGCATGTTACACAGTAAGAGGTCTGCCTATCGTTGGGTTAATACCAGTGGAGGCAGTATCAGTATCAGTCTCCTATGAGGAGAGACTGAGGGATTTGGGGTTGTTTTCGTTGGAAAGAAGGCGGCTAAGAGGGGATCTTATTGAAACATATAAGATAATTAGAGGTTTAGATAGGGTGGACAGTGAGAGCCTTTTTCCTCTGATGGAGAAAGCTAGCACGAGGGGACATGGCTTTAAATTAAGGGGGGGTAGCTACAGGACGGATGTCAGGGGTAGGTTCTTTACCCAGCGGATGGTGAGGGACTGGAATGCCCTGCCTGCTGCAGTTGTAAATGCTCCTAGTTTGGGGGCGTTTAAGAGATCTGTAGATAGGTTTATGGATGAAAAGGGATTGGTTTAGGCTAGTGGGTCATTGTTTTTGTAACTGGTCAGCGCAACATCGTGGGCCAAAGGGCCTGTTCTGCGCTGTAATGTTCTATGTTCTATGTTCTATGTTCTAATGTTGTTAATTGGCTTCTCAAGGGTCCCAATTGAGATCAGACCTTCTTGTCCTGGCTTTTGTTTTGGCATATTAGAAGATAGAGTGGTTACACGCCACCTCCCCAGTTCCAAACATTCCAGGGGAAAAGATGTAACATTCTCCCCAGTGAATGACATTATCACCTGCCTCATCCACACCTTCCCCAGTTCCATTGATTGGAAGGGCTGATACTGGAGTCAATCTCTTGAGTTTTTAGTGCTGCAGGATGCATGTAGTTGGGATCACAAGTGTTATGCTCAGAACCATCTGCCTCTTTGTTTGCAGCTTCTTCAGTGGGAGCTGAGGAGGGTCTGGAATCCAAATAATCCTCATTTGTTGTTTCTGTGTTGCCAGGTCTGTAATGGGGCAGAGTATCTGAAACTGTCTATGGAGGAGATGGTACAAGTTGTGCAGTTAAACGCTGGCTCAGAGACAACAGAATGTTCAGGTAACCCCGAACGGTGAACTACAGCTGGAATGTGGGAGAAGGTTGGGGGAGGGGGGGGCTGAGTTGAGTTGTGTTGAGTTGGTGGGATGGGGTAGGGACTATGTGAGTGGGGTGGTGGAATAGGAGGATGGGATGGGGGTGAAGTGGATGGGGTGGGGTAGAGGGTGGTGTGCTTTTGGGGGTGGGGAAGGGGTTAAGTGAGTGGGTAGGGTGAGGTGGAGGTTGATTTTCCAGAGGTAGAGAGGGTGGAGGAATGATGTGGGTTTCTCAGTTTTGTAGACTGGGGGAGATCTGACATCAGCTTTCCAAGGTTTGGGTCTGGAAGTGCACAATATACTGGAGCGTGAGAAGGTATTGGTGCTGACTTGGGAATTCAGTGTAAAGGGGGAAGGAGATGCTGCTTTTTATGTATTTTTTTCAGCTTCCAGAAGCTGGTGATTGCTCAAACCTTTAACTAAGTAAACCAGCGGATGACTGATGAGTTTTTAAGGTTTAATCCCTCTAAACATGTGCTGTCATTTAAACCAATACTGGGGAGATATGAGTAAGCATTAAATGTATCACATTACTTGCTAAACTACTGATATAACAGATAACATTTAAGTTATAGTTCTAAACTTGAAACCTAATTATTGAAATAAAACACAACAAAGGTGGCACAGTATATGATGTGTTCCAGTTATAGCATGTGGGATCTTGCAGGTACCAGTATGATTCACAGCAACCACATCTGCAATGTCTGCAGCTCAAGGAACTTAGTCTCCAAAGCTTGACTCCAGTCCATCAACTTGGAGCCAATGATGCAGAGTGCAAGGAGAATATTATATGGACACTTTCTTCCAGGAGGCAGTCATGCTTCTTAGGCTGGGTGCCTCGTATTTTTCGGGGATAGGAGGGATTGACATAAAATGACGCAGATATGGAGGTGAAGAAGGTAACAATAGTGCAGCCTCAGCTCCTGCAATTGTTCAACAGTTCGAGATTCCAGCTGCTGGTGCAAACAGAAGTGAGCACTGCGGGGAGAATAAACAAACTAACAGTGGTACAGGGAACTACCAAAGTGGGGGAGTAAAAAGAATGCAGTTGTAGTCGGGGGCAGTATTATTTGGGGGTTAGATACATAGAACATAGAACATTACAGCGCAGAACAGGCCCTTCGGCCCACGATGTTGCGCCGACCAGTTACAAAACAATGACCCACTAGCCTAAACCAATCCCTTTTCATCCATAAACCTATCCACAGATCTTTTAAACGCCCCCAAACTAGGTGCATTTACAACTGCAGCTGGCAGGGCATTCCAGTCCCTCACCACCCTCTGGGTAAAGAACCTACCCCTGACATCTGTCCTATAACTACCCCCCCTTAATTTAAAATCGTGCCCCCTCGTGCTAGCTTTCTCCATCCTAGGAAAAAGGCTATCACTATCTACCCTGTCTAAACCTCTAATCATCTTATATGTTTCAATGAGATCCCCTCTTAGCCGCCTTCTTTCCAGCGAAAACAACCCCAAATCTCTCAATCTCTCCTCATAGGATCTCCCCTTCATACCAGGCAACATCCTGGTAAACCTCCTCTGCACCCTCTCCAAAGCCTCTACATCCTTCCTGTAATGTGGGGACCAGAACTGCACACAAAACTCCAAGTGCGGCCGCACCAGAGATGTGTACAGTTGCATCATGACGCTGCGACTCCTAAATTCAATCCCCCTACCAATAAACGCCAAAACTCCGTATGCCTTCTTAACAACCTTATCTACTTGATTCCCAACTTTCAGGGATCTATGTACACATACACCTAGATCCCTCTGCTCCTCCACACTATTCAAAGTCCTCCCGTTAGCACTATACTCAACACATCTGTTATTCCTACCGAAATGAATTACCTCACACTTCTCCACATTAAACTCCATCCGCCACCTCTCAGCCCAGCTCTGCAACCTTTCTAAGTCATCCTGCAAACTATGACACCCTTCCTCACAATCTACCACACCTCCGACTTTGGTGTCATCAGCAAACTTACTAATCCACCCAACTATACCCTCATCCAGATCATTAATAAAAATTACAAACAGCAGTGGCCCCAAAACAGATCCCTGAGGCACACCACTTGTAACCGAACTCCATGACGAATATTTCCCATCAACCACCACTCTCTGTCTCCTGTCTGCTAGCCAATTCCTGATCCAATTACCTAGATCACCCCCAATCCCATACATCTGCATTTTCTGCAGAAGCCTACCATGGTGAACCTTATCAAACGCCTTGCTAAAATCCATATACACCACATCAACTGCCTTACCCCTATCCACCTCTTTGGTCACTTTCTCAAAGAACTCGATAAGGTTAGTAAGGCATGACCTACCCGCTACAAAACCATGCTGACTGTCTCTAATCAACTCATTACTTTCCAAATAACTATAAATCCTGTCTCTAATAATCCTTTCCAAAACCTTACCCACCACAGAGGTAAGACTCACCGGTCTATAATTCCCAGGGAAGTCCCTTCTCCCCTTCTTAAACAATGGGACAACATTTGCTGTCCTCCAATCTTCTGGTACTATACCAGAGACTAACGACGACCTGAAGATCAGAGCCAGAGGCTCCGCAATCACCCCTCTTGCCTCCCAAAGAATCCTAGGGTAAATCCCATCTGGACCAGGGGACTTATCTATTTTCAATCCCTCTAAAATATCCAGCACATCCCCCGTATCAACTGCAATACTTTCTATTTCACACCCCTGCACCCCAGTGTCCTCCTCAGCTACATTCCTGTCCCCTTGCGTGAACACCGAAGAGAAATATTGGTTCAACGCCTCTCCAATCTCCTCCGGTTCCACACACAACTTCCCTCTACTGTCTGTAACTGGCCCTAATCTTGTCCTAACCAACCTTCTGTTCTTGACATACCTGTAAAACGCCTTAGGGTTCTCCTTAATCCTATCAGCCAAAATCATCTCATGTCCTCTTTTAGCCCTTCTTAACTCCCTCTTCAACTCCCTCCTAGCCAATCTAAAACTATCTAATGCACTACCTGAGCCCTCAAGCCTCATCCGAACATAAGCCTCCTTTTTCTTCCTAACCAACGAATCAACTTTTTTGGTGCACCACGGTTCCCTGGGCCTACCAAATCCTCCTTGCCTGACAGGGATATACTTATCACAGACCCGCAATAGCTGCTCCTTGAAAAATCTCCACATCTCGGATGTTCCCAGTCCCTGTAATCTCCCATTCCAACCAATGCTTCCTAATTCTCTCCTAATAGCCTCATAATTACCCTTCCCCCAGCTGAAACTACTGACCCGAGGTTCATGCCTATCCCTTTCCAACACTAAGGTGAACGTAATCGAATTGTGGTCACTATCCCCAAACTGTACACCAATACCATTCTCTGCAGCTAAGAGCATGAGTCCCAAAGGCTGTGTTACCTACCTGGAGCCAAGGTTAGGGACATCTCAGGAGTGGAGAAGAGCCTGTGTGAGGGGAAGGTTCCAGTTGTTGTAGTTTACGTGGATACCATTGACATTGGTAGAACTATAAAGAGATTCTGCTGGGGTTTAATGGGATTGGGGGTTATAGATAGGTCTATAGATTGGTGGGGTTGATGTGATCGGCGCAACTCGAGGGCCGAAGGGCCTGTTTGTGCTGTAATGTTCTATGTTCTATGTAAACATGAACAACTCGATAGTAAATTAAAAGGCAGAACTACAAAGGTAATAAGCGCTGGATTACTACATAGGCCACAAAAGGTAAATTCAATGAGAAAGTTGTGTCAGTGGAAATCATGAATATCAATTCATGGAGAGCCAGCACCAGTACGGGGGAAAGACTATTAAGGGAGGCAAAGGCCCAGTGGTATTATTGCTGCACTATTAATCTAGATGCTCAGCTAATGTTCTGGGGACTCAGGTTCGAATCCCACCATGGCAGGTGGTGGAATTTGAATTCCGTTAAAGAGTATCTACTAATGACCATGAATCCATTGTTGATTGTTATAAAAACCCATCTGGTTCACTCATGTCCTTTATGGAAGGAAATGTGCCATCCTTACCTGGTCTGGCCTACTCCACCAATGTGGCTGACTCTCAACTGCCCTCGGGCAACTAGAGAGGGCAATAAATGCTGGCCAGCCAATGACACTCATGTCCCACAAATAATTTTTTTAAAAGAAAGCTGCACCATTGGAGCTTTGCTGGCATAAAGAGGACTTTAAATTAAATAGTTGTGTAGAGAATCCAAGTGAGGGATGTTTTGTAAAGTTAATGAGAAAGGACAATGCAACAAAACAGGATAGTGATAGAGGTAACAATAACCAGAGGGTGACAAGGAAGGACAGAGCAGCAAACATAAGAGTATACCAGCAATCATAGTCAGAATTGGGAAGAAAAGTATAAAGACAAAAGGTGCCTTATTTGAATGCACACAGCCTTCATAACAAGGAATTAATCAACAGGAAATACTTTAAAAATTAAATGAGCATAATATGATAGCCATTAGAATCACATAGCAACATGTTGGGAGCTGAATATTTGAGATATGATGTTTCAGAAGAGAGGAAGAAAGGTAAAAGAGGTGGGGTAGCTCTGTAAAAATGAATATCAGTGCAGGACTGAAAATGACCTTGGATTAGAGGTTCAAGACTTAGAATCATTTTGGGAACAGAAAATAAATGAAAACGAAATAAATCACTCGTGGAAGTAGTTTATAATCTCTCTCTGCAGGAACAGTCTCTCTCTCTCTCTCTCTGCTGTGATAGCCCCTCTCTCTCTGCAGTAACTCTCTCTCTCTCTGTAGTACCACTCTTTCTGCAGTAACCCTCTCTCTCTCTCTGCAGTAACAGCCTCTCTCTCTCTCTCCAGTAACAACATCTCTCCCTCTCTCTCTGCAGCACCAGCCTCTCTCCCCGCTCTCTGCAGTAACAACCTCTCTCTCACTGTGCAGTAAGTCTTTCTCTCTTTCTCTCTCTGCAAAAACACCCTCTCCCTCTCTATCTCTGCAGTAAAACTTCTCTCTCTTTCTGCAGTAACAGCATCTCTCTCTCTGTCTCTGCAATAACAGCCTCTCTTGCTCTCTCTCCCTCAATCTCTCTTAAAATAAGTTTAAAATAAGTTTAAAGCACTTTGTTCTTTGTAGAACTGTTTAAAGCATTTATTTATTGTATTTACTGCTTTAAGAATTCTGAGGGAGTGGTTAGCAGGCAGTTGTGGGCCATCAGCTTTAAATCAGCGCCAGGTTTAAAAGGAGGCCTGGTGTAGACAGCGGGCAGCGTCTGAGCGGGCAGTGGAGTGAGTGGGAAGCAGAGTGTAAGTTCGCTGATGACACTAAGGTCGGTGGTGTTGTGGATGGTCTGGAAGGATGGCAAAAGTTGCAGCAGGACATAGATAGGATGCAGGACTGGGCGGAGAAATGGCAGATGGACTTCAACGCGGATAAATGTGTAGTCGTCCATTTCGGCAGAACCAACGGGATGAATGAGTACACTATCAAGGGCAGGGGTCTTAGTAGCGTTGAAGAGCAGAAGGATCTAGGGGTCCGGGTCCACAGGACTCTTAAATCGGCCTCGCAGGTGGAGGAGGTGGTCAAGAAGGCGTATGGTGTACTGGCCTTCATTAATCGAGGAATTGAGTTTAGGAATCGGGAGGTAATGCTGCAACTTTATAAGACCCTCGTCAGGCCTCATTTAGAGTTTTGTGCGCAGTTCTGGTCGCCTCACTATAGGAAAGATGTAGAAGCTATTGAGAGGGTACAGAGGAGATTTACAAGGATGTTGCCTGGACTGGGAGGCATGCCTTATGAAGTTAGGTTGAGGGAGCTGGGACTCTTTTCCCTGGAGAGACGAAGGTTGAGAGGCGACCTGATAGAAGTTTATAAAATGTTGAGAGGAATAGATAGGGTGGACTCTCAGAGGCTATTTCCCCGGGTTGAAATGGTCGCTACGAGAGGACACAGATTTAAGGTACGGGGAGGGAAGTACAGAGGTGATGTTAGGGGTAAGTTTTTCACTCAGAGGGTGGTGAGTGAATGGAATCGGCTGCCGTCATCGGTGGTGGAGGCGAACTCGCTGGGGTCTTTTAAAAGACTTTTGGATGAGTATATGGGGTTTAATGAGATTGAGGGTTATAGATAGGTCTGTAGGTTGGTAGGTGTGGATATGATCGGCGCAACTCGTGGGCTGAAGGGCCTGTTTGTGCTGTAGTGTTCTATGTTCTATGTTCAAAGTGAGCTATTAGGGCTTAATATCAAAAAGGGCTTGAAGGAAAAAAGGACAGGTGAGTTCGTTTGAAAAACAAGGGGAAAAAAAACAAAAAAAACAAAAAAAATTTTTTCCAAAAGTACTACAGTGAATAATGGAGGGGCATGTGATGTGTGGTTTCTGTATGATGTGGGAACTGGTGGACCCCAGGGTCCATCCCAGTGACCATGTCTGCAGTAAGTGCAGGTTGCTGGAGGAGCTCCAGCTCAAGGTGGATGAGCTGGCCTCTGAGCTACAGACACTGAGGCGCATCATGGGGAGAGAGGGTGCCATTGTCAATGGGGTGCAAGTGACATCCACCCCCCCCACACTGGCTAACTCTAAGGGTCAGGAACAAGAGGGGGCTGCTGGGAGGAGGAAGGGGGGTGAGGAGCGGAGGAAGGAGGGTGGGGAGCGGAGGCCTCAGCCTCTTAATCTGCATAACAGGTTTGAGGTTCTTACTTCCAGGCTGGATGAGAACGAGGCAGGTGAGGTTAGTGAGCAAACTGCGCACGGTACAGTGATGCAGCAGGACATAGGCAAAGAGAGGGGGAAAAGGAACGTAGTAGTGATTGGGGATAGTGGGGTGAAGGGTATTGACACTGTCCTTTGTCACAATGACAAAGTGCACAGAAGGGTGTGTTGTCTGCCTGGTGCTCGGGTACGGGATGTTGCAGCTGGGCTGCAGAGGAATCTGGAGTGGGAGGGTGAGAACCCGGTTGTTGTGGTACATGTGGGTGCCGGCGACGTAGGCAAAATGCGGACTGAGGATCTGGGGAGGGAGTATGAAAAGCTGGGAATGGAATTAAAAAGTAGAACCGACAAGGTGGTCGTCTCTGGGCTACTGCCTGAACCGAGGGCAGACGGGCGTAGGGTTGACAGGATTAAGGAAGTGAATGGGTGGCTCAGGGATTGGTTTGGGAGGAATGGGTTTGAATTTATGGGACATTGGCACCAGTATTGGGGGAGGTGGGACCTGTTCGGGCGGGATGGGGTTGGTCTGAACCGTGCTGGGACCAGAGTGCTGGCGAATCGAGTAAAGAGGACTGTAGACAGGGCTTTAAACTAATTGGGGGGGGGGGAGGGTGCGAGGGTAGGTGATGTTACGAGGTCTAAAGTTAAGGAGAGTGTACAGGTAAGGGAAGAGGCCAAGGATGTCCCAATAATAGAGGGAGTAGGGGGCGTGAGTAGGGTTGGTGGCGTTACGGCAAATAGGGTCCAGGTGAAGGCTGGGATGAAAGCGCTGTATCTGAATGCACGAAGCATTCGGAATAAAGTGGATGAGTTGGTGGCGCAGATCGACATAAATGGATACGATCTGGTGGCCATTACAGAGACGTGGCTGCAAGGTGACAGGGACTGGGAGCTGAATGTACAGGGCTATCAAGTGTTTAGGAAGGATAGGCAGGAGGGAAAAGGGGGGCGCGTAGCTCTGCTGATTAAGGATAGCATCACGTGGTAGCAAGGGATGATATTGGAGCCAAGGAGCAGAGGGTGGAATCGTTGTGGGTGGAGATTAGGAACAGCAAAGGGAGGAAGACGCTGGTGGGTGTCGTCTATAGGCCCCCGAATAATAATCTGGAGGTGGGGCGGGCTGTTAACGCGCAAATAAGTGCGGCGTGCAGGAATGGGACGGCCATGGTTATGGGGGATTTCAATCTGCATATTGATTGGTCGACCCATGTTGGACATTTTAGCAAGGCGTTTGATAAGGTTCACCATGGTAGGCTTCTGCAGAAAATGCAGATGTATGGGATTGGGGGTGATCTAGGTAATTGGATCAGGAATTGGCTAGCAGATAGGAGACAGAGAGTGGTGGTTGATGGGAAATATTCGTCATGGAGTTCGGTTACAAGTGGTGTGCCTCAGGGATCTGTTTTGGGGCCACTGCTGTTTGTAATTTTTATTAATGATCTGGATGAGGGTATAGTTGGGTGGATTAGTAAGTTTGCTGATGACACCAAAGTCGGAGGTGTGGTAGATTGTGAGGAAGGGTGTCATAGTTTGCAGGATGACTTAGAAAGGTTGCAGAGCTGGGCTGAGAGGTGGCGGATGGAGTTTAATGTGGAGAAGTGTGAGGTAATTCATTTCGGTAGGAATAACAGATGTGTTGAGTATAGGGCTAACGGGAGGACTTTGAATTGTGTGGAGGAGCAGAGGGATCTAGGTGTATGTGTACATAGATCCCTGAAAGTTGGGAATCAAGTAGATAAGGTTGTTAAGAAGGCATACGGAGTTTTGGCGTTTATTGGTAGGGGGATTGAATTTAGGAGTCGCAGCGTCATGATGCAACTGTACACATCTCTGGTGCGGCCGCACTTGGAGTTTTGTGTGCAGTTCTGGTCCCCACATTACAGGAAGGATGTAGAGGCTTTGGAGAGGGTGCAGAGGAGGTTTACCAGGATGTTGCCTGGTATGGAGGGGAGATCCTATGAGGAGAGATTGAGAGATTTGGGGTTGTTTTCGCTGGAAAGAAGGCGGCTAAGAGGGGATCTCATTGAAACATATAAGATGATTAGAGGTTTAGACAGGGTAGATAGTGATAGCCTTTTTCCTAGGATGGAGAAAGCTAGCACGAGGGGGCACGATTTTAAATTAAGGGGGGGTAGTTATAGGACAGATGTCAGGGGTAGGTTCTTTACCCAGAGGGTGGTGAGGGACTGGAATGCCCTGCCAGCTGCAGTTGTAAATGCACCTAGTTTGGGGGCGTTTAAAAGATCTGTGGATAGGTTTATGGATGAAAAGGGATTGGTTTAGGCTAGTGGGTCATTGTTTTGTAACTGGTCGGCGCAACATCGTGGGCCGAAGGGCCTGTTCTGCGCTGTAATGTTCTATGTTCTATGACGCGGGGGGCTCGAGGAAGAGTTCTTGGAATGCTGCTGGGATAGTTTCCTCGAACAGTGTGTGTTGGAGCCGACGAGAGAGCGAGCTATCTTGGATCTGGTGCTATGTAATGAGGCGGGTAGAATTAGGGACCTTGCGGTGAAGGATCCTCCTGGGGAGAGTGATCATTGTATGGTGGAGTTTCTGGTGCAGATGGAGGAGGAGAAAGTGGGTTCCCGGACACGCGTCCTCTGTTTGAATAGAGGGGAGTATGGTAGGATGAGAGAAGAATTGGCGAATGTGGACTAGGGGAGTGCGTTGGAGGGAGGGTCTGTTGAGGAGCAGTGGAGGATCTTTCAGGAGATCTTTCTTGGTGCTCAGCGGAAATTTATTCCGATGGTCAAAAAGGATAGTAGGAAGAGAGGTAATAAGCCGTGGATAACGAAGGAGGTGAAGGAAAGTGTTAAATTAAAAGTGGAGGCGTTTAGAGTAGCTAAGAGTAGTGGGCGAGAAGAGGATTGGGAGAGGTTTAAATGTCAACAAAGATTGACAAAGAAGTTGATAAAGAAGGGTAGGAGAAATATGAAGCTGGGCTAGCGCTTAATATAAAAAAGGATAGCAAGAGTTTTTATAAATATATAAAAAGGAAGAGGCTGGCTAGGGTGAATGTTGGTCCTTTAGAGGATGAGAAAGGGGATCTAGTGGTAGGGGATGAGGATATGGCTAAGGTATTGAATAACTTTTTTGTTTCTGTCTTCACGGAGGAGGACGTGAATAATTTACCAGGTGTTAGCGATGGAAAGGTGGTAGGACTGGAGGGTCTTAATGACATTACTGTTACTAGAGAGGCGGTGCTCGACAGACTGGAGGGGCTGATTGTGGACAAGTCCCCAGGACCGGATGGAATGCATCCGAGGGTTCTGAAAGAAATGGCGGAGGTTATAGTGGATTCCTTGGTGGTTATTTTCCAGACGTCGCTGGATTCCGGGGAAGTGCCGGATGATTGGAAAACGGCTAATGTTACGCCGTTGTTTAAGAAGGGTGCCAGGCAAAAGGCGGGGAATTATAGGCCGGTTAGTTTAACGTCTGTGGTAGGTAAAATGTTAGAATCTGTCATTAAGGAGGAAATTGTGAGGCATCTTGAAGGGAATTGCTTGATAGAGCAGACGCAGCACGGTTTCATTAAAGGGAAGTCGTGTCTGACAAATTTACTGGAGTTCTATGAGGATGTGTCTAGGGCGGTAGATAGAGGAGAGCCGGTGGATGTGGTCTTTCTGGATTTTCAGAAGGCGTTTGACAAAGTACCTCCCAAGAGGTTATTGCAGAAGGTAGAGGGACATGGAGTTGGGGGTAGGGTGTTAGCGTGGATAGAGGATTGGTTGTCAAATAGGAGGCAGAGAGTGGGGGTCAACGGGTGCTATTCGGATTGGCGGATGGTGACTAGTGGAGTGCCCCAGGGGTCGGTGCTGGGGCCTCAGCTTTTTACCATTTATATAGATGATCTGGAGGAGGGAATCGAGTGTAGGGTGTCGAAATTTGCTGATGACACCAAGATTGGGGGAACGGCAAATTGTGCAGAGGGTGTGGAGAGTCTGCAGAAGGATCTAGATAGGCTGGGTGAATGGGCCAGGAAATGGCAAATGGAATTTAATGTTGGCAAATGTGAGGTGGTCCACTTTGGTAGGAAGAATGGTAGGAAGGACTATTACTTACGGGGCGAAAAACTACAGCAGGCGACGATGCAGAGGGACCTCGGGGTCCTTGTGCATGAGTCGCAAAAACCCAGCTTGCAGGTGCAGCAGGTGGTCAGGAAGGCGAATGGGATGCTGGCCTTCATAGCGAGGGGGATTGAATATAAAAGTAGGGAGGTCTTGCTGCAGCTGTACAGGGCATTGGTGAGGCCACAGCTGGAGTACTGTGTGCAGTTTTGGGCGCCGCACCTGCACAAAGATATTTTGGCCTTGGAGGGAGTGCAGAGGAGGTTTACTCGGCTGATACCGGAGTTGAGGGGGTTGAGCTATGAGGAGAGGCTGAATAAACTGGGCTTGAGTTTAGAAGAATGAGGGGAGATCTCATTGAGACGTATAAGATGATGAATGGGATGGATAGGATAGAGGTGGAGAGACTCTTCCTGCTCAAAAAAGACAGTAGGACTAGGGGGCACAGCCTCAAGATAAAGGGGGGGGGGGGGCGGTTTAGAACAGAGTTGAGGAGGAACTTCTTCACTCAAAGGGTGGTGAATCTCTGGAATTCTCTGCCCGTTGAAGTGGTGGAGGCTGCCTCGCTAAATATTTTTAAGACGCGGGTTGATGGGTTTTTGATAAGAGAGGGATTAAGGGTTATGGAGAGAAAGCGGGAAAGTGGAACTGAGCAGCGACAGATCAGCCATGATCTTATTGAATGGCGGGGCAGGCTCGAAGGGCCAGATGGCCTACTCCTGCTCCTATTTCTTATGTTCTTATGTTCTCTCTCTCTCTCTCTCTGCAACAATGGTCTCTCTCTCACTTGTAACTGCACCTCTACTGTGTAAATGCTTTGCCTTGTAATACTGTCTCCCTGGGTACCGATTATCTGTGGAATAATACCTCAGTGGCATTGCAGACACCTTCATCTTGGCTGTTCGCTGTGGATATAGGCACATAATGTGGCAACTTCTGAGAGAGCCAGTTATACTTTGAGCCTAGAGATGGGACCTGAAACTGAGCCAGAGATAAAGCGTGTGCAGATTTCTGACCCAGCCCAAGGTCGGAAACTGAGTCCAGTTCTGGGGCCCCTTATTGTGTTATTACCCAGCATTAGGGCACGTGAACTGAGAATTTGAGTTCGGCACCAGCGTGATGGGGAGAGGCAACTGGTGTTGTTTCTGTATGGGAAACTAGAGGCAGCAAAGAGATGACCCTAGTGGAAGGATCCGGGATCCAGTATTTTACAGAAGCAAGTTAATATCAACATGTTTCTTCGATTCGACAAAAGGGCATGGGCACAAACTCGGGAAGGGTGAATTAAACAGGTATTTTCAGTTTAACTATTTGTCACCATAGAAGCGCTATGGTGCAGAAAGAGGCCATTCAGTCCATTGAGTCTGTACAATTCTTTAAAAGAGCACTCCACCCAGGCCTTCCCCTCCACCCCATCCAGCGACTCTGCACATTTACCTTGGCTAATCCCAACCAGCCCTTCGGAGCATCCAGAGGAAACCCATGCAGACGCGGGGGAACACACAAACCTCACACAGACAGTCACCTGAGGCCGGAATTGAACCCAGATGCCTAGCGTTGTGAGGCAGCAGAGCTTGCCACCATGCTGCCCATAAGTGGAAGCTGGTATGTGTGACTGTGATGTGTCTGTTGTTCATAACTTATTATTTCAGTAAATGGAAAACAGAGCATTATGAAAGGGATTGTCAAACATGCTTCCTCATCAGCAGCACTAACTAAATAGCTGCTAGGGTTGTTTTCCTGGTCTCTCGTTACGTTCCCTATATTCTCTGCTCTCAGTCTAACTGTGGAATTTATGTCTGAAAGCCTTGTACTCTTTACAAGGACCTTTCACAGCCATGTATGCTGGGTTAGCACATGCCCAAAGGGTGGCGATGACACAGAAGGAGGCCATTCATCCCATCAAGTGAATGCCAGAAATAATTTGTTCTTGGACACTTTAGCAAAAGAAATACAGATAATCACAGGTCATTAACCAGAGAGGCTTTTGTGTTTAGGGGAAGCTGAACTTTTACAGTTCAGACGCTGGTTTTGGGCAGGAATATTGGACTGACTCTACTCATCTGCTGGAACCTCTTTCAGCCCTGTAAAACCACAAATATTTTGCAGGCATTTCCACTGGTAATAAAGGTTGTCATTTTGTAAAGAAGTGTAGAACATAGAACACTACAGCACAAACAGGCCCTTCGGCCCACTAGTTGCACTGATCACTTGTATACCTATTAAGCCATAGACCTATCCATAACCCCCAATCCCATTATACTCATCCAGAACTCTTTTAAAAGACCCCAGCGAGTTTGCCTCCACCACCACCGACAGCAGCCGATTCCATTCACTCACCACCCTCAAGTTCTTCGAGTGTAGCTCATATTTCAGGAGAAGGGAACCCCTCCAAAGTTCTGCAAAGACGCTTGTGTCAGAGTTGCTCCAAAATGTATCCTTTAGTCTCTATCTTCTAATCGTAGTGAGTTAGAGCGTAGGACCTCTCCACTCTGTGAAACCTTTGGTGACGCTTCACAATGCACAATGATTAAGGGGATAGGATGGAGGGGAGGGGCTGAGTGGGATGTTCTTTCAGTGAGTCAGTGTGAACTCAATGGGCTGAATGGTCCCTTTCTGCACTGTAAAGTTTGTATGGATTCTATGGAATAAGTACTTCAAACTTTGTCCAGTCTTTATTCAAAAGGCACTGAAAAGTAGAAATAAGTAATATAAAAATCTCAACTAAGGTATGTCAGAGCAGCTTGTGTGTCTGGACATACAGTCTGTGGGAGTTTATAGACAGACTGTCCCAAGCAAATACATTGACAGGGCGCTGTTTCCCATTCAGAGTCATTGAACTATGGTGCAGTTTGTAGATACTCTGACACATAAAGGGAAGCAAAATATCATTCGGATTTTGTTCTCATGTGACGATACTGTGCTTTTAAGAAATGGATTTGTATCATGTTTCTTGTAAGGAGTATGCTTGGAATTCAGCCCGGCACGGTAGCACAGTGGGTTAGCACTGCTGCTTCACAGCTCCAGGGTCCTGGGTTCGATTCCCGGCTCGGGTCACTGCCTGTATGGAGTTTGCACATTCTCCTCGTGTCTGCGTGGGTTTTCTCCGGGTGCTCCAGTTTCCTCCCACAGTCCAAAGATGTGCGGGTTAGGTTCATTGGCTATGCTAAAATTGCCCCTTAGTGTCCTGGGATGTGTAGGTTAGAGGGATTAGCAGGTAAAATGTGTAGGGATATGGGGATAGGGTCTGGGTGAGATTGTGTTCGGTGCAGACTCGATGGGCCGAAGGGCCTGTTTCTGCACTGTAGGGTTCTATGCTGTTTTACACGCTGCCAGTTTATCTGTCAGGCTGTTCACATGCTGAGAATGCAGACCAATAATTGATTTGAGCTCAGGATGTGCTTGTTATAATCTGAGATTAAAACAAACACATTTTCTTTATTCAGTTTTTCCTGTTGCGTTTCAGAGGATTTTGATTAGGTTGATTGACAGATTCACAAGCTTAAGGGGAGGAGCTAAATTTATAGGGAAAAGCAGGGTCTGAAAGAAGCAAGAGTCTCTCTCTCTCTCTCTGGAGGCTTCTGTTTGGGACGTGCTGGGAGAAATAAGTCTCTCTTGTCCCTCTCTCTCTCTCTCTGTCTTTCTCTCTAGAGTTGTTCTGAGACTTGAGGAATGGCATCCCAAGTGTAAACACGTAGTCTGTATGTTGCTAATTTATTCTGAACAGGAGTTTAAATCTTGCAGGGGAATGCTGCTTGAATTAGAACTGATACAGATAGGTTAGCTGTTCAGAATTGTATCAGGTCACGTTTAACTATTACAGTCGGTAAATGTTAAGCTTTTTAAT
This sequence comes from Prionace glauca, assembly GCA_037974335.1. NCBI lineage: Eukaryota > Metazoa > Chordata > Chondrichthyes > Carcharhiniformes > Carcharhinidae > Prionace > Prionace glauca. The sequence continues at coordinate 48,251,607 of CM075745.1, forward strand.
TTGTTATCGTTAAACTGTATTGTTAAAATAAAGAGTGTTTGGATAAAAGCTTTCTAGTGTGTCAATAGAAACACATGTGGAATGAAACACCTTATCCTCACACTAATGAAAAAATAAAAAACTTTGGGGTTGTGTCAGACTTTATACCACTCTCTAGGGTTTCTGCTTTGGAACCCTAATATCAGAGCTTGGTCACGTCTCGTAGAGGAGCAATGCAGGATGGGAGCGGGTAGCCAATAGTGTAGAAAATAAGATGAACCCATGAAATAGAGAACAAAAGTCACAGAAAATGATCTTATTCAGTAGCTGCAATGTACCTGTTGCCAGTGAGGATACAGGTAAAGACAGCCAGAATGTGAGCCATGGCATCTTGAAGCAGGACTGAATTGTATCAGAGAGTGACTGGACTCTGTAATGCAGGATAGGGCATCTGAATACCATGAACATTTCCAGCTGGAAGGAACTGATGATCCCATTGGCTATGGAGTCTAGGATCAAGTCAATAGAGCACAACTGTTCACATCACTTATAGGATGCTCATCATGGGTTATGTAACTTGTAGCTTAGAGGCCCAGACTAATGCTCTGGGTCAAGAGGTCAATCTTAACACTTCAGATGTCGGAATTTAAATTCATTTGTAAACCTGGAATTGAAAAGCTAGCCTCGGTAATGGTGATGATGAAATCCCATCTGGTTCACTGATATCCTTCAGGGAAGGAAATCTACCTTCCTTATCCGGTCTGGCCTACATGTGACTCCAGAGCCACAGCAATGGGGTCGACTCTTAACTGCCCTTTGAAATTGCTGACAAATCACACGGTTTGAGCAGCAATTAAGAATGGGCAACAAATAGTGAACTTGCCGTGATGTCCACATCCAATGAAAGAATAAAATAAAACAGAATATAGAATCAGATCTTTCAGGAGCATGATGGCAGATTAGAACTGCCTTCCTCTAAAGGTAATTAATGCTTAATTATTCATTATTAAAAAGTGACTGATCGGGTTTTGTTTAAGAAAACCATTAAGGTGTATGAATTGAAGTGCATGAAGATAGATTGCAGATCAGCGTTGATCTCATTGAATGGATGAATAGGCGCAAAGGGTTAAATGGCCTTTTCCTTTTCCTGTGTTCTTAGAATATCCTTGGGTACCATTGAGGGTTGGTGTCCACCCTGGGATAGACTGCACTCATGTCTGGAAGGGGATGATACTGCTGGGTTACAGTTCCACAGGCATCCAACATTTTCCAGGAATGCAGGTTGTCCAGAAACTGAGTGTGACTAAACACATTGACAAAGGAAGACCAGTAGCTGTGGTTTATATGGACTTCAACAAGGTGTTTGATAAGGTCCCCCATACAAGACTTATTGAGAAAGTGAGGGGACATGGGATCCAAGGGGACATTGTGGATCCAGAACTGGCTTGCCCACAGAAGGCAGAGAGTGGTTGTGGATGGGTCTTCTTCTGCATGGAGGTCAGTCACCAGTGGAGTGCCCCAGGGATCTGTTCTGGGACCCTTGCTGTTTGTCATTTTTATAAATGACCTGGATGAGGAAGTGGACAGATGGGTTGGTAAGTTTGCCAATGACACGAAGGTTGGAGGTGTTGTGGATAGTCTGGAGGGATGTCAGAAGTTGCAGCGTGACATAAATAAGATGCAAGACTGAGCAGAGAAGTGGCAGATGGACTTCAACCCGGATAAATGTGTGGTGGTCCATTTTGGCAGGTCCAATGGGATGAAGGAATATAATATTAAGGGTAAAACTCTTAGCAGTGTGGAAGATCAGAAGGACCTTCGGGTATGGGTTCATAGGACTCTCAAATTGGCTTCTCAGGTAGAGGATGTGGCTAAGAAGGCGTATGGTGTACTGACCTTAATCAATCGAGGGATTGAGTTTGGGAGTTGGGAGATAATGCTGCAACTGTATAAGACCCTTGTCAGACCCCACTTGGAGTACTGTGCGCAGTTCTGGTCACCTCATTACAGGAAGGATGTGGAAGCCATTGAAAGGGTGCAGAGGAGATATACAAGGGTGTTGATTGGATTGGGTGGCATGCCTTATGAGGATAAGTTGAGACAGCTCGGTCTTTTCTCCTTGGAGAGATGAAGGATGAGAGGTGACCTGATAGAGGTGTAGAAGATGTTGAGAGGTGGATCAGGTGGATTCTCAGAGGCTTTTTCCCAGGGCTGAAATAGCTGCCACAAGAGGACACAGATTTAGGGTGCTGGGGAATAGGTACAGAGGTAAGTTTTTCACTCAGAGGGTGTTAGGTGCGTGGAATGGGCTGCCAGCAATGGTGGATTCCATAGAACCACAGAAACAGGCCTTTTTGGCCCTTCTTGTCTGTGCCGAACTATTTTTCTGCCTAGTCCCACTGACCTGCACCCAGACCATATCCGTCCACACCCCTCTCATCCTGTTCCTGTCCAAGATTTTCTTAAATGTTAAAAGTGACCCCGCATTTATCCGGCAGCTCATTTCACACTCCCACCACTCTCTGCACGAAGAATCACCCTAATATTCCCTTTAAACTTTTCACTCTTAACCCATGTTCTCTGGTTTTTTTCTCCCCTAGCCTCAGTGGTAAAACCCTGCTTGCATTCACTCTATCGATACCCATCAAAATCTTATACACCTCTATCAAATCCCCCCTCATTCTCCAGGGAATAAAGTCCTAACCTATTCAATCTCTCTCTGTAACTCAGCTTCTCAAGTCCCGGCAACATCTTTGCAAACCTTCTCTGCACTCTTTCAACCTTATTAATATCCTTCCTGTAATTAGGGGACCAAAACTACCCTCAATTTTGGTGCAGGAACAACCGGAAGGAGTCGCCCTGAACTCTCGATAGGGTCTTTTAAGAGACTTCTGGATGAGTACATGGAACTTAGTAGGATTGAGGGTTATAGGTAAGCCTAGTAGGTCGGGATATATTCGGCGCAACTTATGGGCCAAAGGGCGTGTTTGTGCTGTAGTTTTTCTATGTTCTATGCTTGCCAAAATTTGGCCAGAACAGGCATTACATCCAAACCTAATTCTCACCTAATGGTTACATCGAGCAGCTTTCCAGGGTGAATTACTGAACGTTGGAGGGACAGGAGCCTTGTTTCCATCACTTAAACCAACAGGTTGCTGGACAGTGATCAGGGTCAGGGACACTCGCTCTCAGTAATCCTCATGCCATAAGGTTTAAGTTGGGTATGGAAAAAGACAAAGAAAATTCCAGAATTAGATAATTAAACAAACTGAACAAATATTTCTCTTCGGTATTCACGCAGGGAGACGCAAATGTAGTTGTGGAGAACACTGGGTTACAGGGTTGTAAACTGGACAGTATTGAAGTAGATAAGGAGGATGTGCTAGATATTCTTGAGGGTTTGAAAATAGATAAGTCCCCTGGGCCGGACGGGATTTACCCTAGGATTCTCTGGGAGGCAAGGGAGGCGATTGCAGAGCCTCTGGCTCTGATCTTCAGGCCGTCGTTGGCCACAGGTATAGTGCCAGAAGATTGGAGGTTAGCGAATGTTGTCTCATTGTTTAAGAAGGGGAACAGAGACTTCCCCGGGAATTATAGACCGGTGAGTCTTACTTCTGTTGTGGGCAAGGTTTTAGAAAAAATTATTAGGGATAGGATTTATAGTTATTTGGAGTGTAATGAATTGATTGGAGATAGTCAGCATGGTTTTGTGGAGGGTAGGTCGTGTCTTACTAACCTTATTGAGTTTTTTGAGAAAGTGAACAAAGAGGTGGATGGGGATAAGGCAGTGGACGTGGTGTATATGGATTTTAGTAAGGCGTTTGATAAGGTTCACAATGGAAGGCTTCTGCAGAAAATGCAGATGTATGGGATTGAGGGTGATCTAGTTAATTGGATCAGGAATTGGCTAGCAGATAGGAGACAGAGGGTGGTGGTTGATGGTAAATATTCATCATGGAGTTCGGTTACGAGTGGTGTGCCTCAGGGATCTGTTTTGGGGCCACTGCTGTTTGTAATTTTTATAAATGATCTGGATGAGGGTATAGAAGAATGGATTAGTAAATTTGCTGATGACACCAAAGTCGGAGGAGTGGTAGATAGTGAAGAGGGGTATCATAGTTTACAGAGAGACTTGGACAAGTTGCAGAGCTGAGCCGAGAGGTGGCGGATGGAGTTTAATGCGGAAAAGTGTGAGGTAATTCACTTTGGCAGGAATAACAGATGTGTAGAGTATAGGGCTAACAGTAGGACTCTGAATAGTGTTGATGAACAGAGGGATCTAGGTGTATGTGTACATAGATCCCTGAAAGTTGGGAATCAAGTAGATAAGGTTGTTAAGAAGGCGAACGGTGTCTTGGCGTTTATTGGTAGGGGGATTGAATTTAGGAGTCGCAGCGTCATGTTGCAACTGTACAAAACTCTGGTGCGGCCGCACTTGGAGTATTGTGTGCAGTTCTGGTCCCCACATTACAGGAAGGATGTGGAGGCTTTGGAGAGGGTGCAGAGGAGGTTTACCAGGATGTTGCCTGGTATGGAGGGAAGGTCCTATGAGGAGAGACTGAGGGATTTGGGGTTGTTTTCGCTGGAAAGAAGGCGGCTAAGAGGGGATCTTATTGAAACATATAAGATGATTAGAGGTTTAGATAGGGTGGATAGTGATAGCCTTTTTCCTCGGATGGAGAAAGCTAGCACGAGGGGGCATGGCTTTAAATTAAGGGGTGGTTGTTATAGGACGGATGTCAGAGGTAGATTCTTTACCCAGAGGGTGGTGAGGGATTGGAATGCCCTGCCTGCTGCTGTTGTAGATGCGCCTAGTTTGGGGGCGTTTAAGAGATCCGTGGATAGGTTTATGGACGAAAAGGGATTGGTTTAGGTTAGTGGGTCATTGTTTTGTAACTGGTCGGCGCAACATCGTGGGCCAAAGGGCCTGTTCTGCGCTGTAATGTTCTATGTTCATGCACAAGGACCCCGAGGTCCCTCTGCACCGTCGCCTGCTGCAGTTTTTCGCCCTGTAAGTAATAGTCCTTCCTACCATTCTTCCTTCCAAAGTGGACCACCTCACACTTGCCAACATTAAATTCCATTTGCCATTTCCTGGCCCATTCGCCCAGCCTATCTAGATCCTTCTGTAGACTCTCCACACCCTCCGCACAATTTGCCGTTCCCCCAATCTTGGTGTCATCAGCAAATTTCGACATCCTACACTCGGTTCCCTCCTTCAGATCATCTATATAAATGGTAAATAGCTGAGGCCCCAGCACCGACCCCTGGGGCACTCCACTAGTCACCATCCGCCAATCTGAATAGCACTCGTTGACCCCCACTCTCTGCCTCCTATTTGACAACCAATCCTCTATCCACGCTAACACCCTACCCCCAACTCCATGTCCCTCTACCTTCTGCAATAACCTCTTGTGAGGTACTTTGTCAAACGCCTTCTGAAAATTTAGAAAGACCACATCCACCAGCTCTCCTCTATCCACCGCCCTAGACACATCCTCATAGAACTCCAGTAAATTTGTCAGACACAACTTCCCTTTAATGAAACCGTGCTGCGTCTGCTCTATCAAGCAATTCCCTTCAAGATGCCTCGCAATTTCCTCCTTAATGACAGATTCTAACATTTTACCTAGCACAGATGTTAAACTAACCGGCCTATAATTCCCCGCCTTTTGCCTGGCACCCTTCTTAAACAACAGCGTAACATTAGCCGTTTTCCAATCATCCGGCACTTCCCCGGAATCCAGCGACGTCTGGAAAATAACCAGCAAGGCATCCACTATCACCTCCGCCATTTCTTTCAGAACCCTCGGATGCATTCCATCCAGTCCTGGGGACTTGTCCACAATCAGCCCCTCCAGTCTGTCGAGCACCGCCTCTCTAGTAACAGTAATGTCATTAAGACCCTCCAGTCCTACCACCTTTCCATCGCTAACACCCGGCAAATTATTCACATCCTCCTCCGTGAAGACAGAAACAAAAAAGTTATTCAATACCTTAGCCATATCCCCATCCCCTACCACTAGGTCCCCTTTCTCATCCTCTAAAGGACCAACGTTCACCCTAGCCAGCCTCTTCCTTTTTATATATTTATAAAAACTCTTGCTATCCTTTTTTATATTAAGCGCTAGCCCAGCTTCATAGTTTCTCCTACCCTTCTTTATCAACTTCTTTGTCAATCTTTGTTGACATTTAAACCTCTCCCAATCCTCTTCTCGCCCACTACTCTTAGCTACTCTAAATTGCTCTGCTTTTAATTTAACACTTTCCTTCACCTCCTTCGTTATCCACGGCTTATTACCTCTCCTCCTACTGTCCTTTTTAACCATCGGAATAAATTTCTGCTGAGCACCAAGAAAGATCTCCTTAAAGATCCTCCACTGCTCCTCAGCAGACCCTCCCTCCAACGCACTCCCCCAGTCCACATTCGCCAATTCTTCTCTCATCCTACCGTACTCCCCTCTATTCAAACAGAAGACGCGTGTCCGGGAACCCACTTTCTCCTCCTCCATCTGCACCAGAAACTCCACCATACAATGATCACTCTCTCCAAGAGGATCCTTCACCGCAAGGTCCCTAATTCTACCCGCCTCATTACATAGCACCAGATCCAAGATAGCTCACTCCCTCGTCGGCTCCAACACAGACTGTTCGAGGAAATTATCCCTGCAGCATTCCAAGAACTCCTCCTCGAGCCCCCCGCGTCCAACATGGGTCGACCAATCAATATGCAGATTGAAATCCCCCATAACTACGGCCGTCCCATTCCTGCACGCCGCACTTATTTGCGTGTTAACAGCCCACCCCACCTCCAGATCATTATTCGGGGGCCTATAGACGACACCCACTAGCGTCTTCCTCCCTTTGCTGTTCCTAATCTCCACCCACAACGATTCCACCCTCTGCTCCTTGGCTCCAATATCATCCCTTGCTACCACCTTGATGCTATCCTTAATCAGCAGAGCTACGCGCCCCCCTTTTCCCTCCCGCCTATCCTTCCTAAACACTTGATAGCCCTGTACATTCAGCTCCCAGTCCCTGTCACCTTGCAGCCACGTCTCTGTAATGGCCACCAGATCGTATCCATTTGTGTCGATCTGCGCCACCAACTCATCCACTTTATTCCGAATGCTTCGTGCATTCAGATAAAGCGCTTTCATCCCAGCCTTCACCTGGACCCTATTTGCCGTAACGCCACCAACCATACTCACGCCCCCTACTCCCTCTATTATTGGGACATCCTCGGCCTCTTCCCTTACCTGTACCCTCTCCTTAACGTTAGACCTCGTAACATCACCTACCCTCGCACCCTCCCCCCCCCCCCCCGCTCATTTTATAGGTTTCTCATAGAAACCTATAAAATCCTAACAGGACCAGGCAGAGTCAATGTAGGAAGGATGTTCCTGACAGCGGGGGAGTCCAGAACCAGGGATCATAGTCTGAGGATACAGACTTTTTAGGATAGGATGAGGAGACATTTCTTCACTCAGAGAATGGTCAGCCTGCGCTCCCACAGAATTTGCTACCACTGAAATACTGTATGTTTCTAAGGAGCATTTAGATATAGCACTTGAGGTGAAGGGGATCAGAGATTATGGGGAAAACGCAGGATCAGTTAGATGATCAGCCATGATCATAATGAATGGTGGAGCAGGCCTCAAGAGCCAAATGGCTTCCTCCTATTTTCTCTGTGCATCGAGTTGTGAAAATCAGGATTCCCAAATTGTTTCCCTTAGTTTATTTTGCTCTTCTTTCAGATCAGCCAGCTGCAACAAGAAGGCTCCCCAGTACAAAACTGCCCAAGATGCCTTTGCAGAGAGACACTGGAAGCTGCCTGGGTGCATACAATCCCAGCTGTCGCTGGGCAGAAGGCTCACAACTCAACATGAAGACCCTGACATTCACGAGTGGTGCGAGGTTGCAGGTGGAAGCCATTCCGTCTGGGATCCTGGACAAGGTTGACACGTTTTACTGCTGCACATCATGTGGCAAAGTGTTCTGGGAGGGTTCCCACTTTAGCCGAGTGCTGTCCCAGTTCCAGGAGATTCTGCATATCACGGACAATACGACATTTTACCATTTGTAGCAGTTATCAAACACTTGATATTTCACCACCATCAAAAGCCACTGCTCATCTTAGATTAGGTAAAAGGGAAAACGAGTTCTGTCACTGGGACACTGTCCACTTTTGGTGTTTGATTTTTTTAATCTCTCTTTGTGCATTGCATCTTTTACGTCAAGCTCGGTGACGATGCTGGAATGAAGTACGACTCCAGAATTATCCTAAATATTTCCCACTCCTCCCCCTCTCCCTGCCCCACCTTGCTACAGATGAATAGCAGACTGTTTTGACGCTGCTGTTTGTTGCTCGATTGTTTTTTAAATATTTTAAGATGCTCAGAAGCTGCTTTGAATCGAAGGCAACGACACTCCCAGCTTCCTGTATCACATTTCAAATCAATAAAATTTGAGTACTGCCTGCTGCTGGTGAGATATGAGAATGTTTCTGACACAATATAATTACTTCTGGTGCTAAAGACTTCCTTTACTTCCAGAAAAAATACAAACAGATATTTTTGTAGAGTTGTTACAATACTCCGCCCATCTTCTCTGTACTCTTATTTGTGAAAGTAACTCACTATGTTCCATTTCACCACCTTTCCTCACGACACTGCAATATTTCTCTCCAGGTAACTCCATTCTCTTTTCAAAGCCACAATTGACCATGTCACCGCCACCCCCCCCCCCCCCCCACCCCCCGCCCCACACTGTCGGGCCGTGCATTCCAGATCCAAACCACTGTGCACACAAAAAAATGTTTTCGCTCATGTCTCCGTTGTCTCTTTAACCAATCACCTTAAATCTGTGTCTTCTGGTCCCGGGGCGGGGTGGTGGGGGTGGGGGGGGGGGGGTGATGATCCTTCCACCAATCTCCCTGTTCTGTCTGTCAACAGGCTCCTCATGATTTTGAGCATCTCTATTTAATCTCCTGTAAACCTTCTCTTCTCCAAGGAGGGCAGTCCCAGCTTCTCCAATCTATCCACAAATCCAGAAGGTCCTCATACCTGGATTCATCTCATGAATATTTTCTGCACTGTCTCTAACACCTTAACATCCTTCATCAAGTGTGGTGTGCAAAACTGGACACAATACTCCGGTTGCAGCTGAATCCGTATTTTTTACAGGTTGAACATATAACTTTGCTTTTGCACTTTGTGCTGCTGTTGATAAACATAAGAACATAAGAAATAGGAGCAGGAGTCGGCCATCTGGCCCTTCGAGCCTGCCCCGCCATTCAATAAGATCATGGCTGATCTGTCATGGCTCAGCTCCACTTTCCCGCCCTCTCCCCATAACCCTTAATCCCCTCTCTTATCAGAAACCCTTCAACCCGCTTCTTAAAAATATTTAGCGAGGCAGCCTCCACCACTTCAACGGGCAGAGAATTCCAGAGATTCACCACCCTTTGAGTGAAGAAGTTCCTCCTCAACTCCATTCTAAACCGCCCCCCCTTTATCTTGAGGCTGTGCCCCCTAGTCCTACTGTCCATTCTGAGCGGGAAGAGTCTCTCCACCTCTATCCTATCCATCCCATTCATCATCTTATACGTCTCAATGAGATCTCCCCTCATTCTTCTAAACTCTAACGAGTACAAGCCTAGTTTATTCAGCCTCTCCTCATAGCTCAACCCCCTCAACTCCGGTATCAGCCTAGTAAACCTCCACTGCACTCCCTCAAGGCCAAAATATCTTTGCGCAGGTGCTGCGACCAAAACTGCACACAGTACTCCAGCTGCGGCCTCACCACTGCCCTATATATATAAATATAAATATATATAGAAATCCGTGGATAGGTTTATGGATGAAAAGGGATTGGTTTAGGTTAGAGGGTCATTGTTTTTTAACTGGTCGGCGCAATTGTTCTGTGCTGTTCTGTTCTATGTTCTATACAGCTGCAGCAAGACCTCCCTACTTTTATATTCAATCCCCCTCGCTATGAAGGCCAGCATCCCATTCGCCTTCCTGACCACCTGCTGCACCTGCAAGCTGGGTTTTTGCGACTCATGCACAAGGACCCCGAGGTCCCTCTGCACCGTCGCCTGCTGCAGTTTTTCGCCCCGTACGTAATAGTCCTTCCTACCATTCCTCCTTCCAAAGTGGACCACCTCACACTTGCCAACATTAAATTCCATTCGCCCTGCCTGGAAGTGACCAAAGAGGTGGATAGGGGTAAGGCAGTTGATGTGGTGTATATGGATTTTAGCAAGGCGTTTGATAAGGTTCACCATGGTAGGCTTCTGCAGAAAATGCAGATGTATGGGATTGGGGGTGATCTAGGTAATTGGATCAGGAATTGGCTAGCAGATAGGAGACAGAGGGTGGTGGTTGATGGTAAATATTCGTCATGGAGTTCGGTTACGAGTGGTGTGCCTCAGGGATCTGTTTTGGGGCCACTGCTGTTTGTAATTTTTATTAATGATCTGGATGAGGGTATAGTTGGCTGGATTAGTAAGTTTGCTGATGACACCAAAGTCGGAGGTGTGGTAGATTGTGAGGAAGGGTGTCATAGTTTGCAGGGTGACTTAGAAAGGTTGCAGAGCTGGGCTGCAAGGTGGCGGATGGAGTTTAATGTGGAGAAGTGTGAGGTAATTCATTTCAGTAGGAATAACAGATGTGTTGAGTATAGGGCTAACGGGAGGACTTTGAATAGTGTGGAGGATCAGAGGGATCAAGGTGTATGTGTACATAGATCCCTGAAAGTTGGGAATCAAGTAGATAAGGTTGTTAAGAAGGCATGCGGTGTCTTGGCGTTTATTGGTAGGGGGATTGAATTTAGGAGTCGCAGCGTCATGATGCAACTGTACACAACTCTGGTGCGGCCGCACTTGGAGTTTTGTGTGCAGTTCTGGTCCCCACATTACAGGAAGGATGTAGAGGCTCTGGAGAGGGTGCAGAGGAGGTTTACCAGGATGTTGCCTGGTATGGAGGGGAGATCCTATGAGGAGAGACTGAGAGATTTGGGGTTGTTTTCGCTGGAAAGAAGGCGGCTAAGAGGGGACCTTATTGAAACATATAAGATGATTAGAGGTTTAGACAGGGTAGATAGTGATAGCCTTTTTCCTAGGATGGAGAAAGCTAGCACGAGGGGGCACGACTTTAAATTAAGGGGGGGTAGTTATAGGACTGATGTCAGGGGTAGGTTCTTTACCCAGAGGGTGGTGAGGGACTGGAATGCCCTGCCAGCTGCAGTTGTAAATGCACCTAGTTTGGGGGCGTTTAAGAGATCTGTAGATAGGTTTATGGATGAAAAGGGATTGGTTTAGGCTAGTGGGTCATTGTTTTGTAACTGGTCGGCGCAACATCGTGGGCCGAAGGGCCTGTTCTGCGCTGTAATGTTCTATGTTCTATGTTGTTAGGATCCTGGACCAGAATCCCAAAGGAAACCAGACAAATCCCAATAATCTTTCTGTTTTAGCATACATGTGACGATTGGATGCTTCACTCCTGTAGTGAATCCAGTGACAAACTAGGGATCTTTTATCGCAAAACAAACTTTAAAACGCAGTTTAAATATTGCTCTAACAAATGAAACAGCTTAACTATCAGCTGTTGAACAATAGTTAAAATTAAAAGAAGCAACTTTAATTTTAACACATCACTTTCAGTTCCAAATCAGCAACGTTCTTCTTAGACTCAAATGCCACTTTAAAAAGATTTACCAACCATAAATAAACTTGCTATAATGCATGTAGAGTGTTAAAGCTTTCCAAGCGAGAGAATGAGTTTCAGAGCTGCCTGTCTTCAAACAAACCCCAGCCAGAACTGAAAACTGCTGCAGACCCACTTCTCTCAGTAACTACATCATCACATGACCTTGCCTATCTAAACTCACCTTCCATTCCTTTAATCAAAATTTTCCAGGAACTCTCCAGCCATCAACAAATATCCATTTGCTCTATCCTATGTAAATACTACACGGCTATAATAAGTATTATCCTGCTCTCCCAGAATCCGAGCTACATGTTTTTCTAGACACACTGACTGCTGCCTGCAGAATACATGAACTTCTGCCCATTTTTCATCCATCTGAATATGTGAAGGTCTCCATTTGCTCCTTAGGATATTATTTCTAATGTAATAACAATTAGATCCTCCTGTGTATGCTTTCTGATATAACTGCTTTAACTCTGTGTCTTTCTGTTGTAATTCTGCCAACTTTCCAAGAACTTGTCTCAAGCTGCAGTTTTGTGATCTTGTCACTACTCTGTCTGTAAAATCCAGGATATGCTTCCTGCAACACTTCAGTTGTTTAATTTTACACTGGCTTTTCCATACCCAAATTAAACTCTATAATGATCACTGTCCCTTAAGTGTTCTCCCACTGACACTTAATACACTTGGCCCACCTCATTCCCAGAAATTAGGGCCAGCAATAATCCTTGCTTTTCCATTAACTTACTGATGTAGTAAGTTCTCCCCAACACAGTCCAGCAATTCCTGCTCCTCTCTGTCCTTTGTATTATCACTGTCCTAGTCTACATTAGAATTATAAAAAGACTCCCATGATAACTTGCATAATTCTTGCACTTCTCTGGAATGTATTTTCAAATTAATTCCTTGATAACATTTTCACTAGTTGGTGGCTTATAGCCTACACTAAGCAATGGAATGGTACCTGTATTTTTTTTCAAGTTATAATTTATGTAGAGACCAACTTTTAAAGTGACCACAACAAATGAACTGAAGGACGCTTTAAGATTTTTACTGTAACTAACAACCTAAAATCAACGTTGTTGGAGCTACAGTCATCCAGACAAGTGGAGAACATTCCATCACACTTGTGACTTGTAGATAGTGATACAGTTATCCATTGTGGAACACTGTTACTCCTGAGTGATACCCTCAGTTATACAGTTATCCCCAAAGTGAAACAGTTACCACCCTCTGCCTCTTCTCTCTCTCCTAGAGTCACCCTCAAGGGATATTTAACCCTGAAAAGAACTGTTACCAATGTCATGGTATCTCTCCCCTACCACGTGCTACAGTTATCTATCAGTGATGTATATGATCTGATGATAAGGTTAACACTCGTAATGCAATTACCTACTAATCGATAGCTACTCTGAGTAGTAATTATTCTCCAAGTTATACACTTACCAGTGTTTGATACTTTTAACCCTGGTTACAGTTAACACTGATACAGTTAGCTCCAAGCTCTAGACAGTCTAAAGTGATACCCCAAGTAATACATTTTCTCAAGTGAAACAATTACTATCTAGTTACTCTGATTGTGTAGTTACTCTTGAATGATACAAATTTATATAATTACGCGTTGAATAATAGTTATCCCTAAATAGTACCACTATTCTCACCCTCCTCCATTTCCAGTGATGCCTTTACCCTCCCAAATGCTGCAGTTATCATCAGTGATGGAGTTACCGCTGAATAACTATGCCAACACTTTGTGCTGTGTACAATAGTCATAGTGGTTTACAGCATGGAAACAGGCCCTTCGGCCCAACTTGTCCATGCCACCCTTTTTTTTAAAAGCCCCTAAAGCTTATCCCAATTGCCCACATTTGGGCCATATCCCTCTATACCCATCGTACCCATGTAACTATCTAAATGCTTTTTAAAAGATAAAATTCTACCCGCCTCTACTACTGTCTCTGGCAGCTTGTTCCAGACACTCACCACCCTCTGTGTGAAAAAATTACCCCTCTGGACTCTTTTGTATCTCTCCCGTCTCACCTTAAACCCTCTGCCCTCTAGTTTTAGACTCCCCTACCTTTGGGAAAAGATATTGACTATCTAGCCTGATCTGTGTCCCACATTATTTTATGGATGTCTACAACATCATCCCTCCAGAGAAAAAATGTCCTGGTCTATTCAGCCTCTCCTTATAACTCAATCCATCAAGTCCCGGTAGCATCCTAGTAAATCTTTTCCGCACTCTTTCTAGTTTAATAATATTCTTTCTATAATAGGGTAACCAGAACTGTACACAGTATTCCAAGTGTGGCCTTACCAATGTCTTTTACAACTTGAACAAGACGTCCCAACTCCTGTATTCAGTGTTCTGACCGATGAAGTAAAAATTCTGACAACTCCAGATTTTAGTCCAACCGATTTATTTGATAATATACTCACAAGCTTTCGAGGTTTCCCTCTTCGTCAGGTGAATGGAGAGTTCTGGCCTCAGACAGAGCATATAAAGCACAGACAGTTTAGAGATTACTGATTAGAATGCGAATCTTCTAATCAGTAATTCTAATCAGTAATCTCTAAACTGTCTGTGCTTTATATGCTCTGTCTGAGACCAGAACTCTCCATTCACCTGACGAAGAGGGAGTCCCCTCGAAAGCTTGTGCGTTTACAATCAAATAAATCAGTTGGACTAAAACCTGGTGTTGTCAGACTTTTTACTGCGTTTACCCCAGTCCAACACCGGCATACCCACATCCTGACCGATGAAACCAAGCATGCCGAATGCCTTCTTCACCACTCTGTCCACCTGTGACTCCACTTTCAAGGAGATATGAACAAGAACCTTAGATCTCTTTGTTCTGTAATTCTCCTGAACGCCTGGTTCAATCTACCAAAATGCATCACCTCACATTTGTCTAAATTAAATTCCATCTGCTATTCATCAGCCCAATGGCCCAATTTATCAAGATCCCATTGCAATGGGAGAGAACTTTCTTCACTGCCCACTATGTCACCAATCTTGGTGTCATCTGCAAACTTACTCACCATGCCCCCTATATGCTCATCCAAATCATTAATATAAATGACAAATAACAGTGGACCCTGAGGCACACCGCTGGTCACAGGCATCCAGTTTGAAAAACAACTCTCTTCAACCACCCTCTGGCTTCTGTCAAGAAGCCAATTTTGTATCCAATTAGATACCTCACTGGATCCCGTGAGATTTAATTTTATGCAGCAACCTACCATGCGGTACCTTGTCAAAGGCCTTGCTAAAGTCCATGTAGAAAACATCAACTGCACTGCCCTCATCTGCCTTCTTGGTTACCCCTTCAAAAAACTCAATCAAATTTGTGAGACATGATTTTCCACTCACTAAGCCACGCTGACTGTCCCTGATCAGTCCTTGTATCTCTAAATGCCTGTAGATCATGTCTCTCAAAATACCTTCCAACAACTTACCCACCACAGATATGAGACTCACTGGCCTGTAGTTCCCAGGCTTTTCCTTGCAGCCCTTTTCAAACAAAGGGAGAAGAAACTAAACCGGTGAGTCTTACTTCTGTGGTGGGTAAGGTTTTGGAAAGGATTATTAGAGACAGGATTTATAGTTATTTGGAGAGTAATGAATTGATTAGAGACAGTCAGCATGGTTTTGTAGCGGGTAGGTCATGCCTTACTAACCTTATCGAGTTCTTTGAGAAAGTGACCAAAGAGGTGGATAGGGGTAAGGCAGTTGATGTGGTGTATATGGATTTTAGCAAGGCGTTTGATAAGGTTCACCATGGTAGGCTTCTGCAGAAAATGCAGATGTATGGGATTGGGGGTGATCTAGGTAATTGGATCAGGAATTGGCTAGCAGATAGGAGACAGAGGGTGGTGGTTGATGGTAAATATTCGTCATGGAGTTCGGTTACGAGTGGTGTGCCTCAGGGATCTGTTTTGGGGCCACTGCTGTTTGTAATTTTTATTAATGATCTGGATGAGGGTATAGTTGGGTGGATTAGTAAGTTTGCTGATGACACCAAAGTCGGAGGTGTGGTAGATTGTGAGGAAGGGTGTCATAGTTTGCAGGGTGACTTAGAAAGGTTGCAGAGCTGGGCTGTGAGGTGGCGGATGGAGTTTAATGTGGAGAAGTGTGAGGTAATTCATTTCGGTAGGAATAACAGATGTGTTGAGTATAGGGCTAACGGGAGGACTTTGAATAGTGTGGAGGAGCAGAGGGATCTAGGTGTATGTGTACATAGATCCCTGAAAGTTGGGAATCAAGTAGATAAGGTTGTTAAGAAGGCATACGGTGTCTTGGCGTTTATTGGTAGGGGGATTGAATTTAGGAGTCGCAGCGTCATGATGCAACTGTACACAACTGTGGTGCGGCCACACTTAGAGTTTTGTGTGCAGTTCTGGTCCCCACATTACAGGAAGGATGTAGAGGCTTTGGAGAGGGTGCAGAGGAGGTTTACCAGGATGTTGCCTGGTATGGAGGGGAGATCCTATGAGGAGAGACTGAGAGATTTGGGGTTGTTTTCGCTGGAAAGAAGGCGGCTAAGAGGGGATCTCATTGAAAAATATAAGATGATTAGAGGTTTAGACAGGGTAGATAGTGATAGCCTTTTTCCTAGGATGGAGAAAGCTAGCACGAGGGGGCACGACTTTAAATTAAGGGGGGGTAGTTATAGGACTGATGTCAGGGGTAGGTTCTTTACCCAGAGGGTGGTGAGGGACTGGAATGCCCTGCCAGCTGCAGTTGTAAATGCTCCTGGTTTGGGGGCGTTTAAGAGATCTGTGGATAGGTTTATGGATGAAAAGGGATTGGTTTAGGCTAGTGGGTCATTGTTTTGTAACTGGTCGGCGCAACATCGTGGGCCGAAGGGCCTGTTCTGCGCTGTAATGTTCTATGTTCTAAACATTTGTCTCTAAGAAGCAGAGACAAGAGAAATGATCATTTTGCTTTTTGTCTGCACTGGAGTGCATCTTTGGACTACAGCAGCGTGACTGTTAGAGTTTGGTGACTGAAGAATTTTGGTGAGGAGGGAACAAGGTAATCCTTTCATTTTCAATCTTTCTTCAGAAGCGGAGTAGCGGTGTTGGTAAATAGCACCAGGTGAATATTTCTGCCATGTTTAACATTCCCAGAACTAGAGGCAGTAAAAATAAAGAGAGTCATTTAAAGGCCTGTCACAGCAGGGCAGCTCAGCAATGTAGAATGTTCCTCTTATGCAATGTGGGAAGTCAAGAACATTTCCAAGGTGAACGTGTGCAGGAAGTTTCTCGAACTGAAGCCACTATGTTTCAGAGCTGGAGCTATGACTGGAGTCACTCAGGATTATTCACAAGGATGAGATCTTCATGGATGGTATGTACAATGAGCTAGTCACACTGTCAGTGGAGACTATACAGGCAGAAAGGGAAGGGATGACTACTGCATAGAGCAAGAGCACTAGACAGGTAAGGATCTGTACGCCAAATATAGGGAAATTGGAAATAAATTTTAAAAAAACAGGACCTCAATGATAACAGTCTCAGGATTTGTTCGTGACATTAGGAATAGAAAAAAAGTAGATGAATGTTTGGCTGTAGAGATGGTGAGGGAAGGAGGGAATGGAGAAGTGGTGAGGGAACATAGAACATTACAGCGCAGAACAGGCCCTTCGGCCCACGATGTTGCGCCGACCAATTAAAAAAGCAATGACCCTCTAACCTAAACCAATCCCTTTCCATCCATAAACCTATCCACAGATCTCTTAAACGCCTCCAAACTAGGCGCATTTACAACTGCAGCTGGCAGGGCATTCCAGTCCCTCACCACCCTCTGGGTAAAGAACCTACCCCTGACATCTGTCCTATAACTACCCCCCCTTAATTTAAAATCGTGCCCCCCTCGTGCCAGCTTTCTCCATCCGAGGAAAAAGGCTATCACTGTCCACCCTATCTAAACCTCTAATCATCTTATATGTTTCAATAAGGTCCCCTCTTAGCCTCCTTCTTTCCAGCAAAAACAACCCCAAATCCCTCAGCCTCTCCTCATAGGATCTCCCCTCCATACCAGGCAACATCCTGGTAAACCTCCTCTGCACCCTCTCCAAAGCCTCTACATCCTTCCTGTAATGTGGGGACCAGAACTGCACACAGTACTCCAAGTGTGGCCGCACCAGAGTTGTGTACAGTTGCATCATGACGCTGCGACTCCTAAATTCAATCCCCCTACCAATAAACGCCAAGACACCGTATGCCTTCTTAACAACCTTATCTACTTGATTCCCAACTTTCAGGGATCTATGCACACATACACCTAGATCCCTCTGTTCATCAAGGAGGGAATGGAGAGGTGGTGAGGGAGGGAGGGAATGGAGAGGTGACCAGGGAAAAGAGTTGAAGAGCTGGCTAGGGAGGGACGGGAGGAGGGATGAAGTGGCATGGGCAGGAGGATGGGGAGGTGGTGAGGGAGGGAGGGGTGGGGAGGTGGTGCAGAGGAGGAGAATGGGTTGTTGGCTTGGGAGGGGGAATGGGAAGGTGGCGCGGGGGGAGGGAGGGACGGACGGGGAGGTGGCGCGGGAGGGAGGGAGGGATGGGGAGGTGGCGCGGGGGAGGGAAGGATGGGGAGGCGGAGTGGGCGGGTGGGAGGGATGGGGAGGGGGCGCGGGGGGGAGGGAGGGATGGGGAGGTGGCGCGGGGGGGAGGGAGGGACGGACGGGGAGGCGGAAGTGGGCGGGAGGGAGGGATGGGGAGGGGGCAGGAGGGAGGGAGGTGGTGCGGGAGGGAAGGGGGGATTTGGATTCCTGAGGCATTGGGACTGATTGTGGGGAAGATGGTCCTGAACAAGCTGCACGGATTAAATCCCAGCGCGACTGGAACCAATATCCTCACAGGGGGATTTACTAGTGCCGATGGACAGGGTTTAATCTAGAGTGACGGGGGAAAGGAGGCTGAGCAGAGAGGTACAAGAGAGTAAAACAAAGATAGAAATGACAGATAATAAAGTAGAAAGCAAAGTGGAGGACAGAGGAAACAAGAGCAAGCAGGAAAGAGGACCATAGTACTGAAAAAAAGTTAAAAGAAGATGACTGATGGAGCATTAATGTGTCTACATTAACAGCACAAATTGTTAGAAAAAGTATGATATGATTCCAATAATGGAAGCATGGCTGATGATCAAGGCAGGGAACTGAATATCCAATGTGATGTGATATTTAGGAAGGACAAGCAGAAGGGAAGTGGTGTGGCTTTGTTAGTTAAAGATGAAATCAGTCAGAGACGATATCACTCAGAAAATTTAGATATAGAATCAGTCTGAGTGGAACGAGAAGCAATAAGAAGCTTCCTACAGACCTCCAAACAATAGTGCTAAGGTAGATGATGGCATTAAGCAAGAGACGAGAGATGGATTTGTCTAAGATGCTACAGTAATCATGGGTGACTTTAATCTACATGTAGTTTGGGCAAATCAAATTAGCCATAACACTTTGGTGATTGAATTCCTGGAGTGTGTATGAGATGTGTATGAGATGGTTATTTGAGACCAGTATGTCGGGGAACTAACTCGGGAACATGCTACCCGAGATTTGGTATTGTGCAATGAGAAGAGGTGAATTAATAATGTTGTGTTGGGTCCTTTAGGGAACAGTGACCATAACGTGAGAGACTTCTCCATCCAGGTGAAAAGTGAAAAAAATTGATCTGAAACTAAGGTCCTAAATCTAAACAGAGGAAACTATGAAGATGTTAGGCATGAGCTGCCTATGATAGATGGGGGAACTTCATTCATAAGCAATGGTTAATATTTAAGGAAAGAACGTGTGCAATGCAACAATTATATGTTCCTTTCTGGTGCTAAAATACAACAAGAAAATGGCCCAACCAAGGCTAACAAAAGAAATTAAGGATAGTGTTAGATCCAGAGCAGAGTCGTAGAAAATTGCTCAAAAAAAAGCAAACCTGAGAATTGGGAACAGTGATGAGAAGGGGTTAAATAATAATCTTGTTGTGCTGGGTCATTTAGGGAACAGGTTTTCTCTGAGTGTTCCAGTTCCCTCCCACA
The DNA here is from genome assembly GCA_037974335.1 of Prionace glauca. Classification (NCBI taxonomy): domain Eukaryota; kingdom Metazoa; phylum Chordata; class Chondrichthyes; order Carcharhiniformes; family Carcharhinidae; genus Prionace; species Prionace glauca. The sequence continues at coordinate 48,271,332 of CM075745.1, forward strand.
ATCCAAAGATGTTCAGGTTAGGTACATTGGCTATGCTAAATTGCCACCCCTGTAGTGTCCCAAGCTGTGTAGGTTAGGGGTATTGATCCATCAGAAGAAACTCTTCAGATGTAGGCAATAAAATAAAACAAGACATACTCCAATTTATCAAAGAATTAGGTTTAATAAAGGAATTTCAATATCCCAAACACTTGAGGCCATTCCAAGCTCCCACAAATCCCAGCAGCAGCTTATTTATACTGAGTCAACTGGTCATATCATTTTGTCATTGGTTACGTGGTTTACTGGGGTGGCTGATCCTTACAGCATGTTACTATTGGTCACACTACAATAGGTCCAATGTTATCATTGGTTACATTCTAACAAGGGGATTAGCAGGGTAAATGCATGGAGTTACAGGGATAAGGAGGGGGGGGGTGGGGGGGTGTGGACCTGAGTAAGATGCTCTGTTGCAGAGTTAGTGTAAACTCAATAGGCCAAATGGCCTCTTTCTGCATTGTCGAGATTCTATGATCAAAATGATGATAGATAGGTAATGGCCAATATGCATTGAACAATTATACATTACTTTCTGGCACAAAAACACAAGAAAAGTGGCCCTACCATGAAATTAAGAACAATATTAGATCCAAAGAGGGGTCCATAGAAAATTGCTCAAAAAAATAGCAAAGCTGAGGATTGGGAACAGAACATAGAACATAGAACATAGAACATAGAACATAGAACACAGAACATAGAACATAGAACATAGAACATAGAACATTACAGCGCAGAACAGGCCCTTCGGCCCACGATGTTGCGCCGACCAGTTACAAAACAATGACCCACTAGCCTAAACCAATCCCTTTTCATCCATAAACCTATCCACAGATCTTTTAAACGCCCCCAAACTAGGTGCATTTACAACTGCAGCAGGCAGAGCATTCCAGTCCCTCACCACCCTCTGGGTAAAGAACCTACCCCTGACATCTGTCCTATAACTACCCCCCCTTAATTTAAAGCCATGCCCCCTCGTGCTAGCTTTCTCCATCCTAGGAAAAAGGCTATCACTGTCCACCCTATCTAAACCTCTAATCATCTTATATGTTTCAATGAGATCCCCTCTTAGCCGTTTTTTTAACTTTAACAGTTCAGAATTCAGCAAATGAGGACCAAGAGATTGATTAGAGAGAAATAGAATATGAGTAAACTTGCAAATAACAGAAAAGCGAATTGTAAAAGCTTCTATAACTACATAAAGAAGAAAAAGATAATTGAAGACAAATGTCAGTCCCTTACAGTCCGAAGTGGGAGAATTTATAATGGAGAACAAAGAAATAGCAGAACAATTATACAACTTCTTTTGCTCTATCTTCACAGGGAAAGAAACAAATAACTTTCCAGAAATGCCAAGAAATCAAAGATTTAGTGAGAAGGAGGAATCGAAGGAGATTAGTATTACCAAAAAAATAGTGCTGGAGGAATTAACGGGACTGAAAGGTGATAAATCCCAGGACCCAATAATCCCCATCCCAGGATATTAAAGACACTGGCCATGGAAATAGTGGATGTGTTAATTTTCGTGGCAAATGTAATCCCACAGTTTATAAAAGGAGGGAGGGAGAAAACAGGGAATTACAGACTGGTTAGTCTAGGGAAAATGCTAGAGTCTGTTATCAAGACAGTGATGTCAGGACACTTATAAATTATCAACAGGATCAGACAAAATCAACTTGGATTATGAAAGGGAAATCATGAGCAGCATTCTCCCAAAAAAAGCTCGATACCAACCCTCCCACACTCAGTCCCTCCCTCCCCCCATTGGTGGCATGTTCCCCCACCCCCTTCCCAACATGGGTCAATGATATTGGGGCCCTCCCGATTGGTTCCCCTCCCCCGACTGCACCCAGCATTGTCCCCCAGCCATTGCCCCCACTCATGCCACACCCCTGCGGCACTGCCCCAGTGCCCAACTGCCATGGTGTACAAAAGCCACTGCCGGGGTGCCAAGTAGCCACTGCTAGGATGTCCAATAGGCACCACCTGATGGGCAGTGCCCAGCCAGACCACTCAGGAGTTTCAACGGCTTCCGAGTCTCCTGACCTGACTATTGAGCCAGATCCCTGCTCATGGGGACCAGCAGTAATTCGGGCTGTTATCGTGCTGCACCCAAAGGACACTCAATTCCATTTGCTGAGTATTGAATGGGCGCTGCATATTTAATAATGTTTTATATATGCTAATAGGCCTCTTGCCTTCTGGTGTATGGGATGTGAGGGAGGGGTAGAATCTCTGGTGGGGGAACATGTCGCATCCTTTCAGGGTGGGTTGTCCACCCTTTGTCCCCACCTGGCACCCAGCTCTCACCTGTGGCTCCCTGTAGCTGTTTGCACTCAACAGCAGCCACACCCCGACAAGCACCCCAAAGATGTACTCTTAGGCTGATTGGTGTAACAAATTGTCCCTAATTAGTCTTCCCTCAATGTGGAATGCCTTAAGCATAGACAAGAGTCATGGATGGAGAGGGGACTCATAATGTTAAAATGGCAGCGCGGGCTCGTTGGGCCGAAGGGCCTGTTTCCTGGGCTGTGTTGTTCTTTGTTCTTTGTTCAAGCGGCTAAACCAGGTGAGGGTAGTCGACAGGTCTCAACCCTGGGTGAGATAGGGAGATGTCTATCCCAGCGTGTGGGGACTGAGTCTGGCAGATTGTGGGGACAGAGTCTGACAGATTGTGGGGACTGAGTCTGGCAGATTGTGGGGACAGAGTCTGACAGATTGAGTGGACAAGGCCAATGGAAGGTCCAACGATCATGAAGGCGTTCTCTGCAAGTGTTGTGGAACGTGAAGAGCAGGACAAGACACAGAAGACATCCTGGCCATCCACTGCACCTAGTCCCATCTCCAGCCGGCTTAACTCTTGTCTTGCCAGTGGATCTAGATGGGAATTGGGAAGAGAGAGTGAGGCTGACTCTGCACAACTCTCCCTCACTTTAATCCAAATCAAGCGCTGGTCTCGACACCATCATCATCATCATCAGTGTCCTGTTCAACCCTTGAAGTCCTGTGACGATGGGCGAGCAATGAAGCTGTAGGTGTGGATACACTGGGAGCTGGAGTCATGGACCTGCACACAGGCGGCTCGGGTCTAATGGTCGTTTTCCACTGACTGAAGCAGCAGTGGAACTCGGCGTCTATCTGGGCGACTGAGCACTCCTCTTCAGGAACGCACTGCTCACCTCCAGAGAATGAGGAAGGGGCTAGAAAAGGTGCCCTAAACATAAGAACATAAGAAATAGGAGCAGGAGTAGGCCATCTGGCCCTTCGAGCCTGCCCCGCCATTCAATAAGATCATGGCTGATCTGGGCGGCACGGTAGCACAGTGGTTAGCACTGCTGCTTCACAGCTCCAGGGTCCTGGGTTCGATTCCCGGCTCGGGTCACTGCCTGTGTGGAGTTTGCACATTCTCCTCGTGTCTGCGTGGGTTTTCTCCGGGTGCTCCGGTTTCCTCCCACAGTCCAAAGATGTGCGGGTTAGGTTCATTGGCTATGCTAAAATTGCCCCTTAGTGTCCTGGGATGTGTAGGTTAGAGGGATTAGCAGGTAAATGTGTAGGGATATGGGGATAGGGTCTGGGTGGGATTGTGTTCGGTGCAGACTTGATGGGCCGAAGGGCCTGTTTCTGCACTGTAGGGTTCTATGCTGTCGTGGCTCAGTTCCACCTTCCCACCCTCTCCCCATAACCCTTAATCCCCTCTCTTATCAAAAACCCATCAACCCGTTTCTTAAAAATATTTAGCGAGGCAGCCTCCAACACTTCAACGGGCAGAGAATTCCAGAGATTCACCACCCTTTGAGTGAAGAAGTTCCTCCTCAACTCCGTTCTAAAACTTTATCTTGAGGCTGTGCCCCCTAGTCCTACTGTCTTTTTTGAGCGGGAAGAGTCTCTCCACCTCTATCCTATTCATCCCATTCATCATCTTATACGTCTCAATGAGATCTCCCCTCATCCTTCTAAACTCTAACGAGTACAAGCCTAGTTTATTCAGCCTCTCCTCATAGCTCAACCCCCTCAACTCCGGTATCAGCCTAGTAAACCTCCTCTGCACTCCCTCCAAGGCCAAAATATCTTTGCGCAGGTGCGGCGCCCAAAACTGCACACAGTACTCCAGCTGCGGCCTCACCAATGCCCTATACAGCTGCAGCAAGACCTCCCTACTTTTATAGTCAATCCCCTTCGCTATGAAGGCCAGCATCCCATTCGCCTTCCTGACCACCTGCTGCACCTGCAAGCTGAGTTTTTGCGACTCATGCACAAGGACCCCGAGGTCCCTCTGCACCGTCGCCTGCTGCAGTTTTTCACCATGTAAGTAATAGTCCTTCCTACCATTCTTCCTTCCAAAGTGGACCACCTCACACTTGCCAACATTAAATTCCATTTGCCATTTCCTGGCCCATTCACTCAGCCTATCTAGATCCTTCTGCAGACTCTCCATACCCTCCGCACAATTTGCCGTTCCCCCAATCTTGGTGTCATCCGCAAATTTCGACACACTGCACTCGGTTCCCTCCTCCAGATCATCTATATAAATGGTAAATAGCTGAGGCCCTAGCACCGACCCCTGGGGCACTCCACTAGTCACCATCCGCCAATCCGAATAGCACCCGTTGACCCCCACTTTCTGCCTCCTATTTGACAACCAATCCTCTATCCACGCTAACATCCTACCCCCAACTCCAAGTCCCCTGACCTTCTGCAATAACCTCTTATGAGGGACTTTGTCAAACGCCTTCTGAAAATCCAGAAAGACCACATCCACCGGCTCTCCTCTATCCACCGCCCTAGACACATCCTCATAGAACTCCAGTAAATTTGTCAGACACGACTTCCCTTTAATGAAACCGTGCTGCGTCTGCTCTATCAAGCAATTCCCTTCAAGATGCCTCACAATTTCCTCTTTAATGACGGATTCTAACATTTTACCTACCACAGACGTTAAACTAACCGGCCTAAACTAACCTGGCACCCTTCTTAAACAACGGCGTAACATTAGCCGTTTTCCAATCATCCGGCACTTCCCCGGAATCCAGCGACGTCTGGAAAATAACCACCAAGGCATCCACTATCACCTCCGCCATTTCTTTCAGAACCCTCGGATGCATTCCATCCAGTCCTGGGGACTTGTCCACAATCAGCCCCTCCAGTCTGTCGAGCACCGCCTCTCTAGTAACAGTAATGTCATTAAGACCCTCCAGTCCTACCACCTTTCCATCGCTAACACCCGGCAAATTATTCACGTCCTCCTCCATGAAGACGGAAACAAAAAAGTTATTCAATACCTTAGCCATATCCCCATCCCCTACCACTAGGTCCCCTTTCTCATCCTCTAAAGGACCAACGTTCACCCTAGCCAGCCTCTTCCTTTTTATATATTTATAAAAACTCTTGCTATCCTTTTTTATATTAAGTGCTAGCCCAGCCTCATAGCTTCTCCTACCCTTCTTTATCAACTTCTTTGTCAATCTTTGTTGACATTTAAACCTTTCCCAATCCTCTTCTCGCCCACTACTCTTAGCTACTCTAAATTCCTCCGCTTTTAATTTAACACTTCCTGCTTCACTACACCCTGGCCAGTTTACCACGGCTGGCGGGGATCCCATCTTGTGGTCGAACAAACAAAATAAAACACAAGGTGACACCGCTCACCATTGGCACTTGGAACGTGCACACGCTTTTGGACAACCCTACAGCAGACAGACCAGAGAGAAGAACAGCCTTAGTTGCCAGAGAGCTTGCAAAATACAACATTGACATTGCAGCCCTGAGTGAAACTCGTCTTACTGACGTAGGTCAGTTGAGTGAAACTGGAGGTGGAGACACTTTTTTCTGGAGCAGCAGCAATGAGCATCGTGATGCTGGAGTTGGATTCGCCGTCAGGAATCACCTTGTTCAGAAACTCGATAGTCTGCCCAAGGGTGTGAACGATCAGCTTATACATTACATCTTCCGCTACAGAAGTCAAGCCACCCTGATCAGCGTCTACACCCCCACAATGAACAACTGAGACGAGATAAGAGACAAGTTCTATGAAGAACTAGACACCCTCCTATCAGCAGTGAGCAGTACCGACAAGCTGATCTTGCTCAGCGATTTCAATGCAAGAGTAGGGTGTGACTCTGCAATCTGGCAGGGAGTCACTGGGAGGCATGGAGTGGGCAAGTCTAACAGTAACGGCCCAGTCTTAACGAAGACCTGTGCAGCACACGACCTCCTCATCACCAACACAACCTTCTGTCTGCCTACCCGTAACAAGACCTCCTGGATGCACCCCCGCTCTAAGCATTGGCGTCTTATCGACTATGTCATTGTCAGGAGAAAAGACAGGCAGGATGTCAGGAGTAACCAAGGCCATGTGTGGTACTGACTGCTGGACAGATCACAGGCTCATTGTCTCCAAAATGAGGCTCCGCATCAGACCCAAGAGGCGACCACAAGGAAGCAAGGTTATGAAAAGAATCAATGCGGCCGAGCTAAAGAACCCCAGCATCGCTTCAGCCCAGGCTGAAGATTTAGAAATCAAGCTTACTGACCCACACCTCGCAGGCAGCGCTGAGGATGACTGGGAACGTGTCAGAGATGCTGTCCATACATCTGCACTGAAGACGCTCGGGCCCTCCACCCACAAACAGCATGATTGGTTTGATGAGAATGATGAGGAGATACAGGCTCTACTTGTTGAAAAGCACCGTCTTCATCGGGCCTATCAGAACGACCCATCTTCAGCTGCCAAGAAAAATGCTTTTACTCGCAGGACAGTCCAGAATAAACTGCGTAAGATGCAGGATGCCTGGCTGAGCGCCAAGGCAGATGAAATACAGGGATATGCTGACAGAAACAACTTGAAACGGTTCTATGAAGCCCTCAACACTCTTTATGGACCTCAATCTCTCGGGAGTTCCCCCCTCCTGAGTACAGATGGTACAACTCTCATTACAGAGAGGGCTCAGATCCTGCAGAGATGGGCTGAACACTTTGAAGCCGTCCTCAACCGACCGTCATTTGTTAACGATGAGGCAATAGACAGGATTCCTCAAGTTGAAATCAACAGCACCATGGATGATCCACCGGTAGTGACCAAAGTCATGAAAACTGTCAGCCAATTATCCAGTGACAAAGCCCCAGGGGCAGATGCCATACCCACAGAGATCTATAAAGCTGTCGGTCCTGTACTTATCGAGAAGCTCACCGAGTCGTTCCTGTCCTTTTGGAAGCAAGGATCCATGCCTCAGGAACTTAAAGATGCTTCCATCGTACACCTCTACAAGACGAAGGGAAATTGCCAAGTATGCGACAACCACCGAGGAATCTCGCTGCTCTCCATCACAGGAAAAACCCTCGCAAGAGTCCTGCTAAATGGTCTGGTCACTCACCTGGAGCTGGGCCTGTTTCCAGAGTCACATTGTGGCTTCCACAAAGGCCGTGGGACTACTGACATGATTTTTGCTGCGCACCAACTTCAGGAGAAGTGTCAGGAGCAGAATCGTGAGCTCTACACAACCTTTGTTGATCTCGCGAAAGCCTTCGATACTGTAAGCCGACAAGGCCTGTGGAGGATCATGTCAAAGTTCAACTGCTCCCCCTCCAAATTCATTCAGATGTTACGCCAGTTCCACGATGTCCAGAGTACTGGATGGTGGAGAATCCTCTGAGGCATTCTCAGTCACCAATGGCATCAAACAAGGCTGTGTGCTCACACCCACACTGTTCAGCATGATGTTTACTGCCATGCTGAATGATGCCTTCCAGGACAGTGTTGCTGGAATCAGCCTTGAGTACAGAGTAGATGGGAAGCTCTTCAACCTGAGGAGACTTCAAACTATTACCAAAGTGAAGGAGACTGTTCCGGGAGATTTCTTCTTTGCCGATGACTGCGCCCTGTATACTGGCGCAGAGCCAGAGATGCAAGTCAGTATGGACAAATTTTCCATGGCTTGTGACAACTTTAGACTCACCATCAACATTAAAAAGACCAAAGTCATGCACCAGCCTGTTCCTCATGTACCGTACACAGAACCCATAATCACAATCAAAGGGCAGAAACTACAGGCAGTGGACCAGTTCACTTATCTTGGCAGCACCCTCTCCCAAGCAGTGACAATTGATGCAGAAATTAATTGCAGAATCGCAAAGGCAAGTTCTGCTTTCGGTAGACTGCGCTCCACTGTATGGGAACGTCGAGGAATCAGCTCACAAACAAAACTGAAGGTCTACAGCACCGCGGTACTCACTACTCTCCTGTATTCCTGTGAAACATGGACTGTATATCAAAGGCATGTAAGACAGCTCAATCATTTCCACATGACTTGTCTTCACAGAATATTATACATCTGATGGCAAGACAAAGTACCAGACACTGAAGTTCTCTCTAGAGCAAGTCTACCATCAGTCCACACACTGCTGATGAGAGCACAGACCCGGTAGGCAGGTCATGTTATCTGAATGTCAGACGAGCACATACCCAAGCAGCTCCTTTTTGGGGAACTCTCTGCTGGAAGACACTCGCATGGAGGGCAGAAGGAACGTTTCAAAGACACACTCAAGGCCTCCTGAAGTCACTTGACATTGACACGACCACCTGGGAAACGCTGGCACAAAACCACCCTACCTGGCGCTGCCTCATCCACAAAGGCGACAGAAAGGTGTATTGCTGAAGCACAACTTAAGCGCGAGCTGCGCAAGTCTAGAGCCACCAGCGCAACAACTACACTGTCTCCACAAGTCTGTCCAATATGTGCCAGGACATTCCGTCCTCAAATTGGCCCTGATCAGTCATCTTTGGACACACCAGCCTCAAAATGACTAATGGTGTCGAGGTCCTCATCGATGATGATGGATAAACAGCACACATGCTCATTGGTCTCTTGCCTTTACTGGGCGTAATCCAATTCATGCCATTAGGAAGGGGCTGGGAGAATCGCAAACTGTTTTGCGCCAGGCACAAAACTGATTTTTAGGCTATTCTCCAGGATTGGAACAACCTGCAGTAGGTGTGGTAAGGTTGGATAATTGTACCCATGTTTAACAAAGGTACTGGAGTTTTCTGAAGATAGGAATAGTGGAATAGAACACTACGGCACAAACAGGCCCTTCGGCCCACAAATTGCACCGATCACATCTATACCTACCAGGCCATAGAACTATCTGTAACTCCCAATCCCATTAAATCCCATATACTCATCCAGAAGTCTTTTAAAAGACCCCAGTGAGTTCGCCTCCACCACCACTGACGGCAGCCGATTCCATTCACCCACCACCCTCTGAGTGAAAAACTTACCCCTAACATCTCCTCTGTACCTGCTCCCCAGCACCTTAAACCTGTGTCCTCTCGTAGCGACCATTTCAACCCGGGGAAATAGCCTCTGAGGATGTGTTAGAACTTTTGAATTCTATCAAAATAGATAAGTCGCCGGGACCAGATGGGATGTACCCCAGGATACTGTGGGAGGTGAGGGAAGTGATTGCAGAGCCCTTGGCGATGATCTTTGCGTCGTCAATGGAGACGGGAGAGGTTCCGGAGGATTGGAGGATTGCGGATGTAGTCCCTATTTTCAAGAAAGGGAACAGAGATAGCCCGGGAAATTACCGCCCGGTGAGTCTGACCTCAGTGGTTGGTAAGCTGATGGAGAGGCTTCTGAGGGACAAGATTTACGAGCATTTGGAGAGGTTTAACATGATCAGGATAAGTCAGCATGGATTTGTCAAGGGCAGGTCGTGCCTTACGAGCCTAGTTGAGTTCTTCGATAATGTGACTGAACACATTGACGAAGGAAGTGCCGTGAACGTAGTGTACATGAACTTCAGCAAGGCTTTTGATAAAGTCCCCCATGCAAGACTTCTTGAGAAGGTGAGAGGGCATGGGATCCAAGGGCCTTTGGCCTTGTGGATCCAGAACTGGCTTGCCTGCAGAAGGCAGAGAGTGGTTGTGGATGGGTCTTTTTCGGAATGGAGGTCAGTCACCAGTGGGGTGCCCCAGGGATCTGTTCTGGGACCCTTGCTGTTTGTCATTTTCATAAATGACCTGGATGAGGAAGTGGAGGGATGGGTTAGCAAGTTCGCTGATGACACGAAGGTCGGCGGTGTTGTGGATGGTCTGGAAGGATGTCAAAAGTTGCAGCAGGACATAGATAGGATGCAGGAATGGGCGGAGAAGTGGCAGATGGACTTCAATGCGGATAAATGTGTAGTCGTCCATTTCGGCAGAACCAACGGGATGAACGAGTACACTATCAAGGGCAGGAGTCGTAGTAGCGTTGAAGAGCAGAAGGATCTCGGGGTCCGGATCCACAGGACTCTTAAATCGGCCTCGCAGGTGGAGGAGGTGGTCAAGAAGGCGTATGGTGTACTGGCCTTCATTAATCGAGGGATTGAGTTTAGGAGTCGGGAGGTAATGCTGCAACTTTACAGGACCCTCGTCAGGCCTCATTTGGAGTACTGTGCGCAGTTCTGGTCTCCTCACTATAGGAAAGACGTAGAAGCTATTGAAAGGGTGCAGAGGAGATTTACAGGATGTTGCCTGGACTGGGAGGCATGCCTTATGAAGTTAGGTTGAGGGAGCTGGGACCCTTTTCCCTAGAGAGGCGAAGGTCGAGAGGCGACCTGATAGAAGTTTATAAAATGTTGAGAGGAATAGATAGGGTGGATTCTCAGAGGCTATTTCCCCGGGTTGAAATGGTCGCTACGAGAGGACACAGATTTAAGGTGCAGGGAGGGAAGTACAGAGGTGATGTTAGGGGTAAGTTTTTCACTCAGAGGGTGGTGAGTGAATGGAATCGGCTGCCGTCATCGGTGGTGGAGGCGAACTCGCTGGGGTCTTTTAAAAGACTTCTGGATGAGTATATGGGGTTTAATGGGATTGGGGGTTATAGATAGGTCTATAGATTGGTGGGGTTGATGTGATCGGCGCAACTCGAGGGCCGAAGGGCCTGTTTGTGCTGTAATGTTTGTTCTATGTTCTATGTTCTATGTTCTAATCCACACCTCTCAACATTTTATAAACTTCTATCAGGTCGCCTCTCAACCTTCGTCTCTCCAGGGAGAAGAGTCCCAGCTCCCTCAACCTATCTTCATAAGGCATGCCTCCCAATCCAGGCAACATCCTTGTAAATCTCCTCTGCACCCTCTCAATAGCTTCCACATCCTTCCTGTAGTGAGGCGACCAGAACTGCGCACAGTACTCCAAGTGGGGTCTGACAAGGGTCTTATAAAGTTGCAGCATTACCTCCCGACTCCTAAACTCAATCCCTAGATTAATGAAGGCCAGTACACCATACGCCTTCTTGACCACATCCTCCACCTGTGAGGCCGATTTAGGAGTACTATGGACATGGACCCCAAGATCCTTCTGCTCTTCAACACAGCTAAGACTCCTACCCTTGATATTGTACTCCTTCATCCCATTGGTCCTGCCAAAATGGACAACTACACATTTATCTGCGTTGAAGTCCATCTGCCACTTCTCCGCCCAGTCTTGCATCCTATCTATGTCACTCTGCAACTTCTGACATCCTTCTAGACCATCCACAACACCGCCGACCTTCGTATTGTCAGCGAACTTACTAACCCATCCCTCCTCTTCCTCATCCAGGTCATTTATGAAAATGACAAACAGCAAGGGTCCCAGAACAGATCCCTGGGGCACCCCACTGGTGACTGACCTCCATTCCGAAAAAGACCCATCCACAACCACTCTCTGCCTTCTGCAGGCAAGCCAGTTCTGGATCCACAAGGCCAAAGGCCCTTGGATCCCATGCCCTCTCACCCTCTCAATCCCATGCATGGGGGACCTTATCAAACGCCTTGCTGAAGTCCATGTAAACCACATCCACCGCTCTTCCTTTGTCAATGTGTTCAGTCACATTTTCAAAGAATAAATAAGGACAGCAGGTGAATTTAGTGCCAAAAGAGAAAATGCTGGAAAATCTCAGCAGATGTGGTAGCATCTGTAAGGAGAGAAAAGAGCTGACATTTCGAGTCCAGATGACCCTTTGTCAAAGGTGGATCTGATGTATCTGGATTTTAAGAAAGTTTTTGAGAAAGACATCAAAGGTTAGTGTGTAAAAGTGCATGGGACTGAGGATAATATTGGCATGAATTGACAATTGATTAACAGATAGGAAACACAGAATCGAAGTAAAAGTGGGTCTTTGTGGAAATGGCAGGCGGTGGTGAGTGAATTCCTGCAGGGATCGGTGCTGGGGCCCCAGGTATTGACAATATACATCAATGACTTAGATTAGAGAACTTAGTGTAACATTTCCAGGTTTGCTGATGACACAAAACCTAATGGAACAATGAGTGATGAGGAGGATGTTAAGAGGCTTCAAGATGATTTAGACAAATTGAGTGAGCGGGCAAACACATGGCAGATGCAATTTAACGTGGATAAAGTGAAGTTATCGACTTTGGATAGAGAAACAGAATTTAAATATGATTGATTGGGAAATGTTGATGTACGAAGGGATCTGGGTGTCCTTGTACATCACTAACTGAAAGTGACCACCCAGGTACAGCAAGAGTTAGGAAGGCAAATGGTTGATTTGATTTGTATTTTTATTATACGTACTGAGATACAGTGAAAAGCATTGTTTTGAGTGCTATCCATACAAATCAGGCCATATTTGCTCAGAAAGACTCTGGTGCCATCTTTATAAGACCCTTGTCAGGCCTCATTTGGAGTATTGTGCGCAGTTCTGGTCGCCTCACTATAGGAAAGACGTAGAAGCTATTGAAAAGGTACAGAGGAGATTTACAAGGATGTTGCCTGGACTGGGAGGCATGCCTTATGAAGATAGGTTGAGGGAGCTGGGACTCTTTTCCCTGGAGAGACGAAGGTTGAGAGGCGACCTGATAGAAGTTTATAAAATGTTGAGAGGAATAGATAGGGTGGACTCTCAGAGGCTATTTCCCCGGGTTGAAATGGTCGCTACGAGAGGACACAGATTTAAGGTGCGGGGAGGGAAGTTCAGAAGTGATGTTAGGGGTAAGTTTTTCACTCAGAGAGTGGTGAGTGAATGGAATCGGCTGCCGTCAGTGGTGGTGGAGGCGAACTCGCTGGGGTCTTTTAAAAGACTTCTGGATGAGTATATGGGGTTTAATGGGATTGGGGGTTATAGATAGGTCAGTAGGTTGGTAGGTGTTGATGTGATTGGCTCAACTCGTGGGCCGAAGGGCCTGTTTGTGCTGTAGTGTTCTATGTTCTATGTTCTATGTTCAAACATGGATATGATTAATCCACAGTGAGATCATTGCAAGAGAATTTGAGTAAAGCCTTTGACAAAGTCCCACATGGGCGACGTATAAAGAAGGTAAATTCACACAGAATACAGGGTAATTTGGAAAATGGATTCAAAATTGGCTCGGTTGTCGGTGATAGAGGGTAATGACCAAAGGAAGCCAGTGACCGGTGGCATACCGCCTCTTATTCGTCATTTAGAAAATGTCATTGATGACTGTGGGGAGTAGGATTAATAAGTTTGAGAATGACACAAAGATTGGGTGGGTGGTTAATAGTCAGGTGGGTGTCTTGGGCTACAAGAAGGTATAGATGGAATATTCAAATGGGCAGGTAAGTGGAGATGGAGTTTAACCCTGAAAAATGTGAGGTGGTTTACTTTGGAAGGAGTAATTTGACAAGAAAGTATTCAATAAATAGTAGTGCACTTAGAAGTTCTGTCTAACAAAGGGAGCTTGCACTGTTTGTTCACAGATCTCTGAAAGTAGAAGGGCAGCACGGTAGCACAGTGGTTAGCATTACTGCTTCACAGTGCCAGGTACCCAGGTTCGATTCCCGGGGGCACGGTGACACAGCATTACTGCTTCACAGTGCCAGGGACCCGGATTCAATTCCTGGTTTGGGTCACTCTCTGTGTGGAGTTTGCATATTCTCCCCATGTCTGCATGGGTTTAGAACATAGAACATTACAGCACAAACAGGCCCTTCGGCCCTCGAGTTGCGCCGATCACATCAACCCCACCAATCTATAAACCTATCTATAACCCCCAATCCCATTAAACCCCATATACTCATCCAGAAGTCTTTTAAAAGACCCCAGCAAGTTCGCCTCCACCACCGATGACGGCAGCCGATTCCATTCACTCACCACCCACTGAGTGAAAAACTTACCCCTAACATCACCTCTGTACTTCCCTCCCCGCACCTTAAATCTGTGTCCTCTCGTAGCGACCATTTCAACCCGGGGAAATAGCCTCTGAGAGTCCACCCTATCTATTCCTCTCAACATTTTATAAACTTCTATCAGGTCGCCTCTCAACCTTCGCCTCTCCAGGGAAAAGAGTCCCAGCTCCCTCAACCTATCTTCATAAGGCATGCCTCCCAGTCCAGGCAACATCCTTGTAAATCTCCTCTGCACCCTCTCAATAGCTTCTACGTCTTTCCTATAGTGAGGCGACCAGAACTGCGTACAGTACTCCAAATGAGGCCTGACGAGGGTCCTGTAAAGTTGCAGCATTACCTCCCGACTCCTAAACTCAATCCCTCGATTAATGAAGTCCAGTACACCATACACCTTCTTGACCACCTCCTCCACCTGCGAGGCCGATTTAAGAGTCCTGTGGACCCGGACCCCGAGATCCTTCTGCTCTTCAACGCTACTAAGACTCCTGCCCTTAATAGTGTACTCGTTCATCCCGTTGGTTCTGCCGAGATGGACGACTTCTGGGAAATCCATAAAGTGGGTTTCCTCCCACTTTATGAAAGATGTACTGGTTAGGTGCATTGACCCGAACAGGCGCCGGACTGTGACTACTAGGGGAATTTCATAGTAATTTCATTGTATTGTTACTGTAAGTCTTACTTGTGACTGATAAACTTTTAAAAAAACTTTAAGTGCATGTTAAGGGTCCACAGGACTCTTAAATCGACCTCGCAGGTGGAGGAGGTGGTCAAGAAGGCGTATGGTGTACTGGCCTTCATTAATCGAGGGATTGAGTTTAGGAGTCGGGAGGTAATGCTGCAACTTTACAGGACCCTTGTCAGGCCTCATTTGGAGTACTGTGCGCAGTTCTGGTCGCCTCACTATAGGAAAGACGTAGAAGCTATTGAAAGGGTGCAGAGGAGATTTACAAGGATGTTGCCTGGACTGGGAGGCATGCCTTATGAAGATAGGTTGAGGGAGCTGGGATTCTTTTCCATAGACAGACGAAGGTTGAGAGGCGACCTGATAGAAGTTTATAAAATGTTGAGAGGAATAGATAGGGTGGACTCTCAGAGGCTATTTCCCCGGGTTGAAATGGTCGCTACGAGAGGACACAGATTTAAGGTGCGGGGAGGGAAGTACAGAGGTGATGTTAGGGGTAAGTTTTTCACTCAGAGGGTAGTGAGTGATTGGAATCGGCTGCCGTCATCGGTGGTGGAGGCGAACTCGCTGGGGTCTTTTAAAAGACTTCTGGATGAGTATATGGGGTTTAATGGGATTGGGGGTTATAGATAGGTCTATAGATTGGTGGGGTTGATGTAATCGGCGCAACTCGAGGGCCGAAGGGCCTGTTTGTGCTGTAATGTTCTATGTTCTATGTTAATAGGGTGGTGGAAAAGACACTTACCTTTATCAATCGAGGCATAGATTATAAAAGCAGGGAAGTCAATCAGGCCAAGCTCAAGAGCGTAGTACCAATTTACCACAACATCTCTCCTGTTCCACCAGAGACCGAAACATCCTAGACCACTGTGACACAAATATCAAACATGCCTATCGCTCTATCGTCTGTCCACATTTTGGCAAATCAGACTACAAAGCTGTGCTCCTGCTCCTGGCTTAGAAGCAAAAACTGAAGTGGGAGAATCCAAAGAAAGTTGTGCAGTGTTGGTCTGAGGAATTGAATGATCTCCTATGGGACTGCTTAGAGTCAGTGAACTGTTAAAATCTATGCGACCAGCCTGAACAAGTACACCACAACAGTAATTAACTTCATTCGTAAGTGCGTAGAAGACTGTGTGCCAAAGAAGCAAATCCATGTGTTTCCCAACTGGAAACCATGGATGAACAGGGATATCTACTGCTGGCTAAAGTCCAGGTCTGTGTTCAAGCCAGATACAATCTAAAGAGATCTATCAAAGATGCCAAAAAACAATACGGGACCTAGAGTCCCAGGGTAGCCACACAGACCTTCGCCGGCAATGAGAAAGTCTGCGGGGTAAAATCGCCGGCTCCAACGCACCCCTCCCTGGTGAGCCCAATGCATTCTATGCCCGTTTTGAGCAAGACATCAGCGAGAGCATACCCTCTGTCCTGGATGAACCTGTATCTGGGTCACCATTGCAGATGTCAGAACAGCTTTCTCAAAGGTCAAGCCACAGAAAGTGACTGGCCCGGATGGGATACCCAGGTGACCACTCTGATCCTGCACTGACCAGCTGGCAGGGGCATTCACAGACTTCTTCAACTTCTCTTTATAACAATCTGAGGTCCCTTTCTGCTTCAAGATGACGACTATCATCCCAGTACCAAGGAAAAGCCAAGCAGCGTGGCCTTAATGATGGCCTTAACATGGCCATCTAGTGGCTCTGACATCCATCATTGTGAAGTGCTTCGAAGGGCTAGTCATGGCATGAATCAACTCCAGCCTCCCGGACTAACTGAATCCATTACAGTTTGCCTACTGCTGCAACAGGTCCACAGCAGACACCATCTCCCTCGTCCTGCGCTCAACCCTGGAACACCTAAATAAGAAAGACACCTATGTTAAACTCCTATTTATTGACTACAGCTCAGTCTTCAACATTATTATTCCTCGTTGGGTTTAGAAGGATGAGGGGGGATCTTATAGAGACGTACAAGATAATGAAGGGGATGGATAGGGTAGAGGGATTCTTCCTGCTTAGAAAGGACAGCAGGACTAGAGGGCACAGCCTCAAGATAAGTGGGGGGGGGGGGTGCAGTTTAGATCTGAACATAGAACCCTAGAACCCTACAGTGCAGAAACAGGCCCTTCGGCCCATCGAGTCTGCACCGAACACAATCCCACCCAGACCCTATCCCCATATCCCTACACATTTACCTGCTAATCCCTCTAACCTACACATCCCAGGACACTAAGGGGCAATTTTAGCATAGCCAATGAACCTAACCCACACATCTTTGGACTGTGGGAGGAAACCGGAGCACCCGGAGAAAACCCACGCAGACACGAGGAGAATGTGCAAACTCCACACAGGCAGTGACCCGAGCCAGGAATCGAACCCAGGACCCTGGAGCTGTGAAGCAGCAGTGCTAACCACTGTGCTACCGTGCCGCCAATCTGAGTTGAGGAGGAACTTCTTCACTCAAAGGGTGGTGAATCTCTGGAATTCTCTGCCCATTGATGTGGTGGAGGCTGCCTCGTTAAATATATTTAAGACACAGTTAGATAGGTTTTTGATAAGAGAGGGGATTAAGGGTTATGGGGAGAGGGCGGGAAAGTGGAACTGAGCCACTTCAGATCAGCCATGATCTTATTGAATGATGGGGCAGGCTCGAAGGGCCAGATGGCCTATTCCTGCTCCTATTTCTTATGTTCTATGAAGCTCACCTCCAAACTCCTTGGCCTATGCCTTGGCTCTGCCCTCTGCGACTGGATTCTGAACTTCCTAACTCACAGACCACAATCAGTAAGGATAGGCAACAACACCTCCTCCACAATCACCCTCAACACCGGTGCCCCACAAGGCTGTGTCCTCAGGCCCCTACTTTATTCCTTATACACCCATATTGTGTGGCCAAATTCCCCAACACAATTTTCAAGTTTGCTGATGACACTACCATCGTAGATCGGATCTCAAACAATGACGAGACAGAGTACAGGAATGAGATAGAGAATCTGGTGAACTGGTGTGGCGACAATAATCTCTCCCTCAATGTCATCAAAACAAAGGAGATTGTCATCGACTTCGGGAAGCGGAGTGGAGAACATGCCCCTGTCTACACCAATGAGGACGAAGTAGAAATGGTCGAGAGCTTCGAGTTTTTAAGTGTCCAGATCACCAACAACCTATCCTGGTCCCTCCATACCAGTGCTATAGTTAAGAAAGCCCACCAATGTCTCTACTTTCTCAGGAGGCTAAGGAAATTTGGCATGTCAGCTACAACTCTCACCAACTTATACAGATGCCCCATAGAAACCATTCTTTCTGGTTGTATCACAGTTCAGTATGGGCTCCTGCTCTGCCCAAGACCGCAAGGAACACAAAAGTTCATGAATGTAGCCCAATAAGAACATAAGAACATAAGAAATAGAAGCAGGAGTAGGCCATCTAGCCCTTTGAGCCTGCCCCGCCATTCAATAAGATCATGGCTGATCTGTCGTGGCTCAGTTCCACCTTCCCGCCCTCTCCCCATAACCCTTAATCCCTTCTCTTATCAAAAACCCATCAACCCGTTTCCACATCACGCAAACCAGCCTCCCATCCATTGACTCTGTCTATACTTCCCACTGCCTTGGCAAAGCAGCCAGCATAATTAAGGATCCCACGCACCCCGGACATTCTCTCTTCCACCTTCTTCCATCGGGAAAAAGATACAAAAGTCGGACTTTACGAAACCAACCGACTCAAGAACAGCTTCTTCCCTGCTGCTGTCAGACTTTTGAATGGACCTACCTCGCATTAAGTTGATCTTTCTCTGCACCCTAGCTATGACTGTAACACTACATTCTCACTGTCGTTTCCTTCTCTATGAATGGTATGCTTTGGCTATATAGTGCGCAAGAAACAATACTTTTCACTGTGTGTTAATACACCTGACAATAAATCAAAGCAAGTATATTGCTGCTGGGTGAGTCAGTCAGCAGCCAATGATCTCTCATTGTAACTATCACTTGGAAGATGATCATCTCTGTCCTGGGGCTAAGTGCATCCATTGGCAGGAGGTTGGGATGTGACTATTTTGATCTGGGGTAACTGCATAACTCAAAGATGACTGTCACTCAAGAAATAATTGTGTCACTCAGGATGGTACAGAGTAACTGCATCACACAGGATCACAAACATAAAAAATGGTCAACTTGACCCCTGCACCCCGCTCACACCACTTCCTTGCCAACTCCCCATATCCCTTAATTCCCTGAGTCCAAAAATTTGTTTATTTCAGCCTCAAATGTACTCAATGATAATGAATCTACAACTCTCTGAGGTAGAGAATTCCAAAGATCACATTTCCATTTATCTCAGTTTTAAATGATCAGCATTTTATCCTGAAACTGTCACCCTTACATTTCCCAACTAGGAGAAAAAAACCTCTCAACATCCACCCTATCCAGTCCCTTCATAACCTTTCAGTCAAATCAAATGCTCCTAGTTTGGGGGCGTTTAAGAGATCCGTGGATAGGTTTATGGATGAAAAGGGATTGGTTTAGGTTAGTGGGTCACTGTTTTGTAACTGGTCGGCGCAACATCGTGGGCCGAAGGGCCTGTTCTGCGCTGTAATGTTCTATGTTCTATGTTCTATATACCCAATTTACTCAGCCTGTCATCAGTGGACAACTCTCTCCATCCCAGTAACTGATCTCGTGTTTCTCCTTGTATCATCTCCAATGCAAGTATAAATATGGAAACCAAAACTGCACAAAATGTTCGAAGCCTGATAACTAGTAACTGAAAAATTCTGGAACCTATTATTGAAGAAGTCTTAATACTGTATTTTGAAATGCAATATATGATTAGATCAAGTAAACAAGACTTTACAAAAGAGAAATCCTGTTTGACAAACGTATTTGAGTTTTTTGAGGTTGTAACTAATAGGATAGAGGATGGGAAATCAGTAGATGTGGGATAGTTGTATTTTCAAAAGGCAATTGATAAGGTGTCAGACAAAAGATTAATGAATTTGGAGGATTTATTCGCATGGATAAGAACTTTGTTAATAGACAGGAAGCTGAGAGTTATGATGAACAGGACATTTTCATGCAGAGACTAATGGAGTGTGAAAAGATCAGGTCAGTGCTGGAACCTCAGCTGTTTCCAATCTACAGCAATGACTGAGACAAAAAGACAGAGAGTAATGTACTTAGGTTTCCTAACTATAAAAAGCTAGGTAAAAATGCAAGCTGTGAGGAGGATACAGAGATATCAACATGTTAAATGAATGGAGATGGCAGCTGGATATTATGTGGGAATGTTGGAGGTTATTCAGTTTAGTCTTAAAAAAGAAAAGCTGATTACTTTCTAAACTGCATGAAACCTGTATATGTTGATGTTCAGAGATTTGGGTGTACTCAAACAAAGAACACAAGTTAGTGTATGGTGGGGCAGAAATGCTGGCTTTGTCTGTGACGTCCACACCCAATGAAAGAATTGAAAAAATGCAGTACTGCAAGCAGTTCCAAAACCGAATGGCATTTTGGCCTTTATTGTAAGGTAAGGAGATGAAAACTGTAAACACTAATTCAGGAGCAGTTTCACCAAGGCCCTGTAAAGCTGCAGTAAGACATCCTTTTTCCTGTACAATTAGAATCATAGAATCATACAGTGTAGTCACACAGTCCTTCAGCCCAACAAGTCCACACCAACATATCAGAAAAACCTGAGCTCCTGCACAGGCCCCATGGCCCTGAATGTGCTCATCCAGATACTTTTCAAAGGATGTCAGGCAACCTGTTCTCCCAGGCAGCACATGCCAGACCATCACTATCCTCTGAGTAAAAAAAACTTTCCTCACATCCCCCTAAACCTCCTGCCCCTCACCTACGTCCCCTCATGACTGACCCTCCAACCAAGGGGAACAGCTATTGCTTATCTGTCCATGTCTCTCATAATCT
The DNA here is from genome assembly GCA_037974335.1 of Prionace glauca. NCBI lineage: Eukaryota > Metazoa > Chordata > Chondrichthyes > Carcharhiniformes > Carcharhinidae > Prionace > Prionace glauca. Next base: position 48,292,116 of record CM075745.1, read on the forward strand.
GGAACACCTCGATCAGGTCACCCCTCAGTTTCTTTGCCAATGAAAACACCCCAAGCCTATCCAAACTCTCTTCCTGGTGAATCACCTCTGCACCCCATCCAATATCTTCACATCCTTCCGTGGATGTGACAACCAGAACTGCACCCAACACTCTGGCTGTGGTCTCACCAAAGTTTAAAGAACTCCAATATGACTTGATTTGATTTATATTGAGAAATGTTGATGTACAAACGGACCTGGGTGTCCTTGCACACCAGTAACTGAAAATAACCACCCAGGGACAGCGAGCGGTCATAGAACATAGAACATTACAGCGCAGAACAGGCCCTTCGGCCCACGATGTTGCGCCGACCAGTTACAAAACAATGACCCACTAGCCTAAACCAATCCCTTTTCATCCATAAACCTATCCACAGATCTCTTAAACGCCCCCAAACTAGGTGCATTTACAACTGCAGCTGGCAGGGCATTCCAGTCCCTCACCACCCTCTGGGTAAAGAACCTACCCCTGACATCTGTCCTATAACTACCCCCCCTTAATTTAAAATCGTGCCCCCTCGTGTTAGCTTTCTCCATCCTAAGAAAAAGGCTATCACTATCTACCCTGTCTAAACCTCTAATCATCTTATATGTTTCAATGAGATCCCCTCTTAGCCGCCTTCTTTCCAGCGAAAACAACCCCAAATCTCTCAGTCTCTCCTCATAGGATCTCCCCTCCATACCAGGCAACATCCTGGTAAACCTCCTCTGCACGGGACCCGACCTTCCCGAATCGTGTATCTCCCAACCTGACGCGCCATCAAACTAACGGTCATGATGGGAACATCGGGCCCCACATTTCTCCTCATCCCAGTTCTAAATGATCAGTCCTTTATCCTGGTTCTTATTAGGAATGCATTAAATACAATCTTCCACTTTATACCTAATTTGTTAATTGTTTAATAGAATTAACCAGGATATGTAAAGGGGCTAAAGATGGCACTGGGGATTGGAGATGTCTAAATGAAACTGAATCAGAACATAAAGGGAACTGACGAAGAAGGAGGAGTTGTGTTTCCTTTACTGGGCGGCACGGTAGCACAGTGGTTAGCACTGCTGCTTCACAGCTCCAGGGTCCTGGGTTCGATTCCCGGCTCGGGTCACTGCCTGTGTGGAGTTTGCACATTCTCCTCGTGTCTGCGTGGGTTTTCTCCGGGTGCTCCGGTTTCCTCCCACAGTCCAAAGATGTGCGGGTTAGATTCATTGGCTATGCTAAAATTGCCCCTTAGTATCCTGAGATGTGTAGGTTAGAGGGATTAGCAGGTAAAATGTGTAGGGATATGGGGATAGGTTCTGGGTGGGATTGTGTTCGGTGCAGACTCGATGGGCCGAAGGGCCTGTTTCTGCACTGTAGGGTTCTATGTCTATGTCAGGACTGCAACTGAGAGGCTCAAACACCTCCTTGTTCTGGATGCCCTCATGAGGAAAAACACCCTTTACCCTTTTAAGCCTGTTCATAATCCTGAATATTTCAATCAAATCCCTCTCGGGAGCCCTAATAGAATCATACAGTGCAGTAGAGGCCCTTCAGTCCATCGCGTCTACACCAACATGTGTGAAACACCTGATCTCCCACCTAATCCCATCTGACAGCACTTGGCCCATAGCCTTGATGTTATGTCGTGCAAGTGCTCATCCAGGTACTTTTTAAAGGATGTGAGATAACCTGCCTGTACCCAGGCAGTGCATTCCAGACCATCACCACCCTTTGGGTAAACATGTTTTGCCTCACATCCTCCAAAACCTCCTGCCCCTCAGCTTGAACCTATGTCCCTCATAATCTGGTACACCTCGATCAGGTCACCCCTCAGTCTTCTCTGCTCCAATGAAAACAAACCAAGCCTATCCAACTCTCATCATAACTGAAATGTTCCATCTCAGGCAACATCCTGGTGAATCTCCTCTGCACCCTCTCCAGGGCAATCACACCCTTCCCATAATGTGGCAACCAGAATTGGACACGATACTACAGCTGTTGCCTCATCAGTTCTATGAAACTCCAACATGACATTCCTGCTTTTGTAATTTATGCCTCAGCTGATGATGTGTTGCATGTGCCTTTTCAATAACTTACTAACCTTCTGCTTTCAGAGATCTGTGGACAAACACACCAAGGTCCCTTTGTTCCACAGAACTTCAAGGGGTCATGCTGTTCATTGAATACTTCCTTGTCAAATTACTCCTTCCAATGTATATCACTTTGTTTTTTTTGTATCCCTGTATATGTATATATCTGTGTATATCTTTTTCTGTGTATGTGTCTATACATCTACATTTTATCTATATATCTGTGTTTTATTTTGTATATCTGTGTATTTATCTGCATATACTTCAAAGATGAGCTGGTTAGGTTGACTTGTCATTATAAATTGCCCTTAATGTCAGTGGAATTAGCAGGGTTATGGCAGTAGGGCCTGGGTGGGATTCTTGGATCATTGAATCCCTACAGTGCAGAAAGAGGCCATTTGACCCATCAAGTCTGCACCGACCACAATCCCAAACAGGCCCTACCTCCATATCCCTACATACTTACCCACTAATCCTTCTAACCTACGCATCTCAGGATGCTAAGGGGCAATTTTTTTTTAGCATGGCAGTTCAATCTAACCCGAATATCTTTGGACTGTGGGAGGAAACTGGAGCATCTACACAGACATGGGGAGAACGTGCAGACTCCATACAGACAGTGACCCAAGGTTGGAATCTGTGCAGACTCCACAAGCTGGGAATTGAATCTGGGTCCCTGGCACTATGAGGCAGCAGTGCTAACCACCGTGCCAGAATTGGTGGGCCAAATGGACTCCTTCTGCGCCAGAGGGATTGCATGAATATCAGTGAGTTTTATCTGTGTTTACATTTATAATGTCTCTATTTTATCTATATATATGTTTTTCCATATATATCTATCAGAGTGTTTTTAGTTGCGATGTCTCTGTTTTATCTGTATATCTGTATTTTCTGTACATATATATCAGTGTTTCATCTGCGTTTTATCTACAATGTCTCTCAATTATCTATATATTTGTGTTTTTTCTATTTATTATCTATATCAGTGTTTTAACTGTATTTGGCTCATCAAGCCTGCATCAATAACAATCCCACCTAAGTCCTATCCCATATCCTAACCCACAAATTTACCCTCCTAATCCCCTGATACCAGGGTCAATTTAGTTTGACCAATCAACCTAACTTGCACATCTTTGGATTGTAGGAGGAAACTAGAGCACAGAATCCCAACAGTGGAGAAGGAAGCCATTTGGCCCATCAAGTCTGCACTGACCACAATTCCACCCAGATCCTATCCCCATAACCCCATTTTACCCTGTTAGTCCCCTGCCACTGAGAGGCAATTTAGCATAGCTGATTAGTCTGATCTGCACATCTTTAGACTGTGGGAGGAAACCGTAGCACCGAGAGGAAACCCATGTGGCACAGTAACACAGTGATTAGCACTGCTGCTTCACAGTTCCAGGGACCTGTGTTTGATTCCTGGCTCGGGTCACTGTGTGGAGTTTGCACATTCTCCCTGTGTCTGCATGGGTTTCTTCTGGGTGCTCTAGTTTCCTCCCACAGTCCAAAGATGTGCTTGTTAAGTTGATTGGCTATGTTAAAATTGCCCTTAGTGTCCTGAGATGCATAGGTTAGAGGGATCAGTGGGTAAATATATGGAGGTAGGGCCTGGGTGGGATTGTGGTCCGTGTAGAGTCGATGGGCTGAATGGCCTGTTTCTGTGTGTTAGGGTTTCTATGACAAAGGGGAGAATGTATGTATCTGTATATCTGTGTTTTATTTTGTATATCTGTGTATTTATCCACATATACTTCAAAGATGTGCTGGTTAGGTTGATTGGTTATTATAAATTGCCCTTAATGTCAGGGGGATTAGCAGGGTTATGGGAATAGGGCCTGGGTGACAGACAGTGACCCGAGGCCGGAATTGAACCCGGGTTCCTGGCACTGTGAGGCAGCATTTCTAACCAGTGTGCCACCACCGTACCATCTCTGTTTTATCTGTATAACTGTGTATTTATATTTGTGTTTTATTTGTACATCTGTGAATATATTTCTAGATGTTACATGTGTTTTTATCTACAATGTTTGTGTTATTTGTATAGATTTTCTGTTTATATCTGTATTTGTGTTTTTATATCTCAGTTCTATCTATGTACATTTCAAAATATGTGTTTTATCTGTTTTTATCTACAATGTCTGTGTGTTATCTGTGCATATATATTTTATCTGTATTTATGTATTTTTATCGATCTATCTATGAGTTTTATCTGTGTATATATCTATGTGTGTGTGTGCTGTGAGTTTTATCTGTTGTTATCTACAATGTCTCTGGGAAGATTTGCTCTCCTGGTTCCCACGCTCCAGAATTTTAATGAATTAACTTGGCCCCGCCCACCAGTCAGTGAGACCCGCCCCACGTGGGGTCCACAACCAATGACCGCGTAGTGGGGGATGGGTATCTGGATCTGATTGGCTAGTTGTATGGAATGCCGCGAGCCAGCGTTTCATTGCCATGGCAACAGCTCGCTCGGCGGTTAAAAGCGGCGGGAGTCGCGCGGCCGCTTCGCAAAGAACAGCAGAGCCCCGGGGGGGGGCGGGAGGGAGGGGGGGAAGAGAAAAGAGGCCCGGGGGGAAACACCGAGCCCGGAGCGGAGGTCCGGGGGGGAAACACCGAGCCCGGAGCGGAGGTCCGGGGGGGGAAAACACCGAGCCCGGAGCGGAGGTCCGGGGGGGAAACACCGAGCCCGGAGCGGAGGCCCGGCCCGGGGGGGAAACACCGAGCCCGGAGCGGAGGCCCGGGGGGGAAACACCGAGCCCGGAGCGGAGGCCCCGGGGGGGGAAACACCGAGCCCGGAGCGGAGGCCCGGGGGGGAAACACCGAGCCCGGGGGGGGAAACACCGAGCCCGGAGCGGAGGCCCGGCCCGGGGGGGGGAAACACCGAGCCCGGAGCGGAGGCCCGGCCCGGGGGGGGGAAACACCGAGCCCGGAGCGGAGGCCCGGCCCGGGGGGGGGAAACACCGAGCCCGGAGCGGAGGCCCGGGGGGGGAAACACCGAGCCCGGAGCGGAGGCCCGGGGGGGGAAACACCGAGCCCGGAGCGGAGGCCCGGCCCGGGGGGGGAAACACCGAGCCCGGAGCGGAGGCCCGGCCCGGGGGGGGGAAACACCGAGCCCGGAGCGGAGGCCCCGGGGAGGGGGGAAACACAGAGCCCGGAGCGGAGGCCCGGGGAGGGGGGACAGAGTGAACCGGGGGGGGGGAGAGAGCGCGGAGCGGCCCTGGGGAGTCTGGAAGGCTCCCGGAGGCATTGCGGGCCCCGGGCTGAGGGAGTGTCGGGGCCGGGGTGGCGGTGATGAGCCAGGCCGAGGTGTCTCCGGCCGGCGGGCCGCAGCGGATGTTCCAGGAGGCGGTGAGACGCGGCAACACCCGGGAGCTGCAGTCGCTGCTGCAGAACATGCCGGACGGGCCCTTCAATGTGAACTCATTCGGGCCGGAGGGACAGACCGCGCTGCACCAGTCCGTCACCGCCGGTAACCTGGAGCTGGTCAAACTGCTGGTCAAGTTCGGGGCCGACATCCGCCTGGCAAACCGCGACGGCTGGAGCGCGCTGCACATCGCCGCTTTCGGTGGGCACCAGGACATCGTTCTCTACCTCATCACCAAGGCCAAGTACGGAGCTAACGGCGCCCGGTGAGGAGCCCGGAGCCCCGGGCAGGACTCAACCCACAGCCGGGGACTGGACTGAACCGAGCCGCCACCTGGACTGGACTGAGAGCGGATGGAGCCCCGAGCCCGGAGTGGACAGGCAGCCGGGCATCTACCTCAGCGGGCCGGCCTGGGCTGGCGGAGGGACTGCGGGGCGGGGGAGCGGAGCTGGCGGACACACTGTGGAGCTCACAAATGTACCAATAAACAGCGTGTCAAACACAGCCCCGTGTGGCCTCCACTGCGGGACATCCCCCCACCCCCAGTAAATCCAGCAACCGCCCCCCTCCCCCCCAGTCCACCGACCCCCCCCCCCCCAATCCACCGACCCCCCCCCCCCCAATCCACCGACCCCCCCCCCAATCCACCGACCCCCCCCCACCCCAGTCCACCGACCCCCCCCCACCCCAGTCCACCGACCCCCCCCCCCAATCCACCAACCCCCCCCCCAATCCACCGACCCCCCCCGCAATCCACCGACCCCCCCCCCCAATCCACCGACCCCCCCCCCCCAATCCACCGACCCCCCCCAATCCACCGACCCCCCCCAATCCACCGACCCCCCCCCAATCCACCGACCCCCCCCCCAATCAACCGACCCCCCCCCCCCCAATCCACCGACCCCCCCCCAATCCACCGACCCCCCCCCAATCCACCGACCCCCCCCCCAATCCACCGACCCCCCCCCCCACCCCCAGTAAATCCAGCAACCTCCCCCTTCCCCCCCAATCCACCGACCCCCCCCCCCCAATCCACCGACCCCCCCCAATCCACCGCCCCCCCTCCCCCCCCCCAATCCACCGACCCCCCCCCACCCCAGTCCACCGACCCCCCCCCCAATCCACCGACCCCCCCCCCCCCAATCCACCGACCCCCCCCCCAATCCACCGACCCCCCCCCCACCCCCAGTAAATCCAGCAACCGCCCCCCTCCCCCTTCCCCCCCAGTCCACCGACCCCCCCCCAATCCACCGACCCCCAATCCACCGACCCCCCCCCACCCCAATCCACCGACCCCCCCCCCCCAATCCACCGACCCCCCCCCCCAATCCACCGACCCCCCCCCCACCCCAATCCACCAACCCCCCCCACCCCAATCCGCTGACAGCCCCCCCTCCCCCAATCAGCCACTGACCCCCTCACCTCCCCCCCCTCCTCAGATCCAGTGAACCCCCCAATCTGTTGACACCTGCCCTGATCTGCTGACATCCCCGATCCACCTGGATCCTCCACCCAATCCGACAGGACCACACGCCCCCCAGTCGCTGGGACACCCACCTGACTGTGGAGGACCAGAGAGGCCCACCATCTCTGGGGCCACCCACATCCCCGCGCAGCCGGCCCTCTTGGGGGGTCCCCCCGCCTGTCCACCCCTTTGGTGGGGTCCCTTCAGCCCGCCTTAACTTCCCCTTTGTTGTCACAGGCCTTTTAAGTGCTCCCTCTCCCTGTCTGCAATAATCTCTACCTCCATCAATACTGCCACATGTATTTTCTCTGCCCACGTGTGCTATCACTGCCTACACTATGGAGTTTAATTTAGATAAATGTGAGGTGACGCATTTGATAGATCGACTCAGGGCAGGAATTACTCAGTTAATGGTGGGGTGTTGTGGAGAGTTCTCGAATAAGGTGATCTTGGGGTACAGGTTCATAGCTCCTTCAAAGTAGAGTCACAGGTGGACAGAGTGATGAAGAAGGTATTCAGCATGCTTGGTTTCATTGATCTTATAGAGATCTGTCAAATAATGAGGGGCACAGATCAGTTCAACAGTCAACGTCTTTTCCCAAAGGTAGGGGAGTCCAAAACTTAAAAGCATAGGTTTCAGGTAGACAGAAGATATATGAAAGGGTCCAGAGGGGCAACTTTTTCATACAGAGGGTGCTGAATGTCTGGAACAAGCTGCCATAGTAGAGGCGGGTACCATTTTGTCTTTTAAAAAGCAGTTAGATAGTTACATGACTAAGACTGGTGTTGAGGGATATCGGCCAAATGCAGGCAATTGGGACTGGCTTAGTGGTAAAAACTGAGCGGAATGGGGTTGAGTTACAGGGCCTGTTTCCATGCTGTAACCCTGTCTGACTCTCTGCTTTCTGCCTATATGACCTGCTTTTTAGAGTTGAGGGAAGAAGGCTCATTGGTCCATCTTGTCTTCACCAAAGACAAACCACCTAACTTGTGCTTTTATTCTCCAGTACTTGGCCCATAACTTTGGCATCAAAAGTATGTATCTAAATATTTCTTAAATGCCCTGAGGGTCTCTTACCTTTCCACAAGTGCTGTTTGTAACACCTCTTTGACAGGATGTATGTAGGGGATGGACATTCCACCTCTGATGCCCCAACTTACCTCCTGTACTCCTTTGCCTGCATATGCAGCCTATACTGCCCTGGCCCACATGCTGTTTGCCCCTTCGACATGTGGGGTTCTACCTTTATCCATTCTGCCTATGGGTGCTGTACTACTCCTACTCATTGCCTGAGGTTCACTGTACATTCCACTTAGGTGTAGCATGTACCCACTCTGTATGGTATGTGAAGTACCTTGAACACTCCCTCTGCCCACATGTTACCTGGAGCATATGCATGCTGTCCCTGATGTCAACCCCCTCAACCTCCCTGCTGTCGTTTCCCCCCATCCCCACAATGTGTGCACTGTTTTGGCCTCCGTCCTTGCCTGGGCAACATGTCTGCTCCCTCTGTGTTTGGTGCAGTATTGTTTCTGCTGCACCATTCTGTCCATATGGCTTCCACCATGGGTGCTATCTGTACCCATGCTGTTCATGTCTGTTACCTCTTCCATCCTCCTCTGCTTGTGTTTGTTCTCCTTTGTTTGCATGCGCAGCTTATAGCGTCAATGTTGTGTACACAATCTGCCCTGTATTTACATTCAATATCCTGAACACTAAGAACTTTTGTTTCTCTTGTGGGAAGTGGCATTACTGGCAAGGCCAGCATTTGTTGCCCATCCCTAAATGCTTTTGACCTGAGTATCTTGCAAGATCATATCAGAGGACAGTTAAGAGTCAAATACATTGCTATGACTCCACATCCACAGCAATGTCAGACCAGTTTAAGGATGGCAGGTTTGTTTCCTTGAAGAGCATTAGTGAAACAGAAGGGTTTTTATAACAATCAATGATAGCTTTATTGCCACCATTGCTGAGATTTGTCGTCAATTACAGATTATTTTAATGATTTGAGCTTTTTAATTTATCAGACTGAAATTGCATCGGATGCCAATGAGAAAGTTAAAAAAACTGTCTCCCCTTTACTACTGACCACTGCCCAGTCAACACTATATTCTATTTGCTTAATCTCCAAACGTTTCCCTTCTCTATTAAATTGCCATTTTCTCTCACTGACAGAACTTGTGATCCCATGCTGGATTTGTCTAAGTCCCTAATCATTCGAATACTAAGATGCATGGAGTACCGTTCAACCCATTACAATTTCAACACTGACTTCCACTCTTCCCATTACTGTCTCGATCATCTCGAAGTGTGCCATGTTGATCATTAATGAGCAGTTGCTCCAAAAACCCATGCTGCCTATCCCTGGATGATTTTTGAGAGATGTATTTCATCAGCCTTTCAACCTGTCCTTTACTAAATTAAGAGTTGAAAATATCCATATATCTGTTCTCATGTTCTTGGTCTAATCCTGTCTTCTCCATTCAATTGAGATCTGATTTGAAAGTGAAGGCTTTGTTTTGGAAGTGCTGTGAATCTCCTGGATGGACATAGCCTGCAGCCCTGACTTTGCTGTCAGCTGAATCAAAAACACACTTGCTAAATATCTTCCCTTTTCCCTTGCATTCTTTGCAACTAGAGAAAGGCATTAAGTTTACTAAGAATGGTTAGTGATTATCAAATTAATTTATTAAAATATAAGGCTTGATCAGCTGACTGGGATTTGGTGCATTTCTGATTTTTCTTTTAATATGAGCTTGCTCTCTAGCAGAATGATGCTTCTCTCTGGGCATCTGGCTTCTTCCAGTTAAAGGGAATAGGATGACTGTATTCAGAAGCTTCTCCTTGGGGTCTGACCTTCTCCAGTTGACTGATTGTCTTGGACTAACTGGCACTGTGGGCTTTCCTGGGCTGCTCCTGATTGTGATGCCTGCTTGGGCTTTTCTCATTTCCCTTTTTCGTCTTTGGGCTCAGCCCTGACAGCTGCTATGCTAATGAGGGGCAGCGATGCCATATCCAAATCCTCCGAGGCTAAAGGCTCAGCAAGATGAACAGCCTTTCAGCTAGAAATAAAACTTAACAAAGCACAGCCGTTGTTTTCACATTCAAATCCCTGAGACAACAGAAGCAATTGACGGGCAATGTCAGTTTACAACAGACTGCTTGCTGACTGGACATCAACTGTACTGGCTAAAAGATAGTGAGCAGTGAGTCAGGGTTATAAAATAACACATGCAATGTGACTAATTGAAACTACCAAAGTATAGGAATTTAGACATTTCATTACAGGCTTTCAATGTTGTTGTGCAAATGCTGCTGCAATTCCTGTGGCCTCCCCCCACCGACCCCTCACGTTTAAACTCTGCTTTCTTCAAACTGAAACCCAGCTACATCTGAATGCATAGCTGTGGAGTAATGTCCTTCAGTTGTGGTGACGTTATGGCGGCCTCTGCTGATATTCCAGTTAGCAGCACCCAGAATGATACAAGTTGTGAGGCATCTTTCCTGGGATCAGAGTCAGGATGGAGATGTGTGGGTAATTGGATAGAATTAGCAGAAGTGGCAGGAACCATTGTAGAGAAGCAGGATTTAAACTGCTTCTGCATCTTTAGCTGGATGTTTGTGTGAATAGTTGGAGGAACAAGGCCAGTTGAATCTTTGCTAATTAAGAAGTTGTTTTTCAGTGATCTGCGATACAAATGAGAGACCTCACAACTTGCAAGTTCCGTTTGTAGAATCCATTGCTCAGTAATGTGTATCTGGCAATGTTAGATTGGCACTGCAAGAGACAGGCAATACTGCAGAAGAAAGGAGTCTGTATAATTGAGGGACTGTCAGTGATCTTCAGTTCTGGGAGTGATGTGTTTTAGATGGCTCTGACGTTATGTCAGTAGTGTTTGTGTTGTGTGATTTTGTTAACAATGTTTATACCAGTTGTTTAGACTGAGAGAATGTTGTCGTACATATTGAAGCATTATAGAACAATGACTGGACAGAGATTGTTCGGTCCATTGTTCCATGCTCGCACATTACAGGAGTAACTCACCTAGTCCCTTTCCCTGCAACCTTGCAGTATTTTCCTCTTCAGATAATTATCTTTGAGGGCCTCAATCGGGCTCTTGGGCAGTACATTCCAGATCCCAAATACTTGCTGCATGAAAAGGTTTTTCCTCGTTCTTGTTGCTTCTTCTGCCAATCACCTTAAATCAGTGTTCTCTGGTTCTTGATCCTTCCGCCAGTGGGAAGCTTCACACTCTATTTTGTCCAAATCTGTATTTGAATACTCTTAGCAAATCTCATTCTCCAAAGAGAACAAACCTTGATTCTCCAATCTATCTATAAGTCAAATTCCTCATCTGTAGAACCTTCTTGTCAACCACCATTTCTGTATTCTCTCTAGTGTCTTCACATCCTTTGGCAGTGGTTCTTATAACAAATATTTACTGGTTGTGATTGTGCCAGTAGAACATGAGAAATCAAAGCAACTGTAGACCATTCGACCCCTCAGAACTACTGTTACTCCATGTGCTTATGATTGAACAGTCGCTCTCTAACTCCATTTTCTTTGTGCCTTGGGATTCTCTTTAATCCTGTCTGCAAAGGACATTTTGTGACCCCTTTTTGCTCTTCTAACTCCGTTTGGGTTCTTTACTACTCTCTGTATTCCTCCATTACTTCATCTGTTTTAGCTGCCTGGACCTTATGTAAGCCTCTTTTCCTTTTTGATTTGACCCACAATTTCCCTGGTTATCCACAGCTCTCGTATCCTACCTTTCCTGTCCTTTTTACAGATACATGCCTGTCCTACACTCCTATCAACTGCTCCTTAAAAGACTCCCACATGCCAGATGTGGATTTACCCTCGAACAGCCTCTCCCAATCAACAGCCACCAAATCCTGCCTAATCCAGATGAGATTGAGTAAACTAGGGTTGTTCTCCCTGGAAAAGACAAAGGTTGAGGGATGACCTAATAGAAGTTTATAAAATTATGAAGGGCTTAGATAGGGTGAACAGTGGGAAGCTTTTTCCCAAGTCGGAAATGACAAACACAAGGGGTCACAAGTTTAAGGTAAGGGAGGCAAGGTCCAGTACAGATATGTGGGGGCGTATTTTACACAAAGGGTGGTGGGGGCCTGGAATGCACTACCAAGCAAAGTAGTTGAGGTAGACACGCTAGGATCATTTAAGACTTATTTAGATAGCCACATGAACAGACTAGGTTTTGAAGGAAACAAACGGATGGTTAGGAACCCATGATCGGTGCAGGCTTGGAGGGGCTGAGAGGCCTGTTCCTGTGCTGTGTTGGTTTTTTTTAGGACATCCTTCCTAAGAAGACAAGAAACCAGACAATTGACCAAATGTGATTTCACTAATGCCTTATGTGATTGAAGCAAGAACTCCCTCCTTGTAGTTTGAGTCCTTGTTAATTGCTGTGCCTACATGTTAACTTTGATTCATGTACAAGAACACACAAATCCTTCTGAACATCAATATCTAATTTTCTTCCATTCTTCCTAGTGGATAATTTTCCACATGATACTGCACTGCTACCTTCATCATTGTCTAAATCTCCAAGCTGCTTTGTTTTGTCCCTTCCTAACTGGTTTATCAGTCCACGGACCAAGGGGGTAATCTGTGTGTGATGCTGCAGGATTATAGGAAGAGTGTTAAATGAATACTTGAATAATGTAGGTACAGAACTCAGGAAAAGGCACTGTGAGGAACTTGCACAGTTTGACATAAGAAATGGGGAGGTATTGGTGACTCTGATGAGCTTGAAAGTAGACAGATCCCCAGGGCTGGATTGTATCTCAGGCTGCTGTGAGAGGTGAAGCAGGAAATTGCAGGATTCTGAGGCAAATTTTTAATTCCTTTCTGGCAATGGAGGAAGTAAAAAGTCTGACAACACCAGGTTTAAGTCCAATCGATTTATTTGATAGTAAACTCACAAGCTTTCAGGTTTGTCCCTTGTCAGGTGAATGGAGAGGCCAGAACTTTTTACTGTGTTTACCCCAGTCCAGTGCCGGCATACCCACTTACCATCTCGAGGGCATCATGACAGCTCAGAGGCTATCTCTGTTGCTGTGCGGACACATGGATTTGGGCCTGTGTCTGTGGGAGTTTGCGCGTTCTCCCCGTGGTTGCGTGGGTTTCCTCCGGGCGCTCCGGTTTCCTCCCACACCCCAAAAATGTGCTTTTAGGCTGATTGATTGGGTAACAAATTGTCCCTCCCTGATCCTCATACATTAGGCATAGACTAAAATCATGAATAGGTCACTGAGACAATGGGACGGCGGCGCGGGCTCGTTGGGCCGAAGGGCCTGTTTCCCGTGCTGTGTTGTTCTTTGTTCTATAATGGAGGAAGTGTCAGAGGATGATAATGTGATTCTACTCTTTAGGAAGGGTGGTAGAGATCGTAGAATCTCTATGGTGTAGGAGATGGTCTTTCAGCCCATCAAGTCTGCACCAACCACTATCCCACCCAGGCCCTATTCCCTTAACCCCACATATTTACTCTGCTAATCCCCCTGACAATTTATCGTGGCCAGTCAACCTAATCCGCACATCTTTTGGGGCGGGGAGGGGGCGCAGGGAAGGTGGCAGGGGCGGTGGTGGTGGTGGAGTGGTAGGGTGGAAACCAGAGCAGCCAGAGGAAACCCACACAGACACAGGGAGAATGTGCAAATTCCACACAGACAGTGACTGAGGTCGGAACTGAACCAGGGTCCCCAGCACTGAGGCAGCAGTGCTAACCACTGTGCTGCCATGCCGCACAGGGAAGTACACATTGGTGAGTCTCACGTTAATAGCAGGGAAACCATTGGAAGAAAATTTTGAAGGAGAGAATTAATCTCTGTTCCTCATTCCCATTGCTTTCCAAATAGTCAGCATAACATGTCAGAGAGAGGTCATACCTGACAAATTTGATAGAATTATTTGAAAAAAATGAATGTGTGGATGAGGTAAGTGCAGTTTGGTGTAGTTGATATGGATTTTAGTATAAAGCCTTTGACAAGTTCCCACACGGGAGACTGATTGAGAAGGTTGAAGCATATGGAATTCAGGGAAACTTGGCAAGATAGATCTGAAACTTGATTAGGAATAGGGTATTGATAGAAGACTGTTTGGGTGACTGGAGGTAGGTGTTTGGTGGTGTACCCTTGATGGGCAGAGCAGTGACAGATTGTATTTAATGTTTGAGGTGATGCAGTTTGGAAGAAGTCACAAGACAAGGGAGTATTTAGAAACATAGAAGATAGGAGCAAGAGGAGGCCATTTGGTCCTTCAAGTCTGCTCTGCCATTCATTAAGATAATGGCTAATCATCCAACTCAATAGCCTAATCCCCGTAACCTTTGATCCTATTCACCCCAAGCCTCTTGAATGCATTCACTGTTTTGGCATCAACTACTTCCTGTGGTAATGAATTCCACAGGCTCACCACTCTTTGGGTGAAGAAATGTCTCCTCACCTCCATCTTAAATCATCTACCCTGAATCCCCAGACTTAGACCCCGGTTCTGGATTCTTCCTGCATCTACCCTGTTTAGTCCTGTTAGAATTTTATAAGTATTTATGAGAATCCCCTTCATTTGTTTGAACTCCAACGAAAATAATCCTAACCTAGTCAATCTCTCCTCCTACATCAATCCTGCCATCCCTGGAATCAGCTTCGTAAACCTTTGCTGCACTCCCTCGAAAGCCAGAACATCCTTCCTTAGAAAAAGAGATCAAAACTGCACACAATTCTGTAGGTGTGGTCTCACCAAGGCCCTGTATAGTTGCAATAACATCTCCCTGCTCCTGTGGGCGGCACGGTAGCACAGTGGTTAGCACTGCTGCTTCACAGCTCCAGGGTCCTGGGTTCGATTCCCGGCTCGGGTCACTGCCTGTGTGGAGTTTGCACATTCTCCTCGTGTCTGCGTGGGTTTTCTCCGGGTGCTCCGGTTTCCTCCCACAGTCCAAAGATGTGCGGGTTAGGTTCATTGGCTATGCTAAAATTGCCCCTTAGTGTCCTGGGATGTGTAGGTTAGAGGGATTAGCAGGTAAATGTGTAGGGATATGGGGATAGGGTCTGGGTGGGATTGTGTTCGGTGCAGACTCGATGGGCCGAAGGGCCTGTTTCTGCACTGTAGGGTTCTATGCTGGTTCTATATGCAGGGTAGAATAGGTGTGGGGTGATGTGGCGGCGCGGGCTCGTTGGGCCGAAGGGCCTGTTTCCCATGCTGCGTTGTTCTTTGTTTCTTTGTTTTAGGTTAGGTTGATTGGCCATGCTAAAATTGCCCCTTAGTGTCCTGAGATGCGTTGGTTAGAGGGATTAGCAGGTAAAATATGTAGGGATATGGGGGTAGGGCCTGGGTAGGATGGTGCAGACTCAAAGGGCCTCTTTCTGCACTGTAGGGTTCTATGATATACTTGAAACCTCTCCCAATGAAGGCCAGCATGCCAATCGTCATCTTTACCACCTGCTGCATCTGCATGTTTACCTTCTGTGACTAGTGCACAAGGACACCCAGATCCTGCTGCATGGTCCTCCCTCCCAATTTACAATCATTCTGCCTCCTTGTTTTTGCTTCCAAAGTGAATAACCTTACACTTACTCAAATTATACTGCATCTGCCATTGATTTGCCCACTCACCCAACCTGTCTAAATCATTCTGAAGGATTTCTGCATCCTCGTCAGTTCACCCTTCCACCTAACTTGGTTTCATCTGCAAACTTTGAGATGTTACATTTTGTTCCCTCATCCAAATGGTTAATATATATTGTGAATAGCTGGGGACCCAGCCCTGATCCCTGTGGCATCCCACTAGTTACCACCTGCCAATTTGAAAAGCACCCATTCCTACTCTTTGTTTCCTTTCTAACAACCAGTTTTCTATTCATCTCAAACTTCCCCCAATCCCATGTGCTTTAATCTTGCATGATAATCTCTTGTGCGGAACTTTGTCAAACGTTTTCTGAAAGTCCAAATATACCACATCTACTGGTTCCCCCTTATCAACTCTACTAGTTACATCTTCAAAGAATTTGAACAAATTTGACAAGCACAATTTCTCCTTCATAAATCCATGCTGACTCTGTCTGATCCTGCCACTGCTTTCTAAATGCTCTGCTGTGAAGTCCTTGATAACGGATTTGGGAATTTTCCCCACTGTTAAGCTGATGTTAAGCTTACTGGTTTATTTAATAAATGGCAGGACAGTGGGAGACTCAGGAACAGATGTATCTTGGGCACTTATTCATAGATCCCTGAAGGCAGATGGGCCACTTACTTCTATCAGTTACAACATAAAGTATAAGAGCAAGGAGGTGAATTTGGAGTTGTACTGACTGTTGGTTAGGCCACAGCTGGAGTATTGTGTACAGTTCTGGTCACCTCACTACAGGAAGGATATGATTGCACTAGAGGGGGTACAGAGGAAATTCACCAGGATGTTGCCTGGGTTGGAGCATTTGTGATATAAGGAGAGACTGGATAGACTTGGATTGTTTTCTCTCGAGCTGAGGGAGGACATGATAAAAGTGTATCAGATTATGAGGGGAATGTACAGGGGTGACTAGGAAGCAACTCTTCCCTCTTGGTTGAGGGCTCAATCACGAGGGGACATAGTTTTAGGGTGAGGGACAGGCGATTCAGAGGGGATTTGAGGGGGAAAAATCACTTCAGTGGGAATCTGGAGTGCGTCCCCTTGGAAGGTGTGGAGGCTGGAAACGTTATAACCTTTAAAAATATTTGAATGAGCACTTGAAACATTTAGGGATATGAGAAAGTAGGATTAGTGTGACCTTAGTGGTAGTTATTGTCAGTGCAGACTCGATGAGCAAAATCCTTGATTTTGATTTGATTTATTATTGTCACATATATGAACATACACTGAAAAGTATTGTTTCTTGCGTGCTATACAGATGAAGTATACCATCCATAGAGAAGGAAAGGAGAGGGTGTAGAATATAGTGTTACAGTCATAGCGAGGGTGTAGAGAAAGATCAACTTAATGCGAGGTAGGTCCATTCAAAAGTCTGTCAGCAACAGGGAAGAAGCTGTTCTTGAATCAGTTGGTACGGGACCTCAGGCTTTTGTACTTTCTTCCGATGGAAGAGAGAGTGTCTGGGGTGCCTGGGGTCCTTAATTACGTTGGCTGCTTTTCCAAGGCAGCAGGAAGTGTAGACGGAGTCAATGGATGGGAGGCTGGTTTGCATGATGGATTCGCGACCTTTTCATAGTTCCTTGCGGTCTTGGACAGAGCAGGAGCCCAGACCGAGCTGTGATACAACCAGAAAGAATACTTTCTATGGGGCATCTGTAAAAGTTGGTGAGAGTTGCAGCTGACATGCTAAATTTCTTCAGTCTCCTGAGAAAGTAGAGGCATTGGTGGGTTTTCGTAACTATAGTGTCGACATGGGGCACCAGGACAGGTTGGTGATCTGGACACCATAAAACTTGAAGATCTCGACCCTTTCTGCTTCATCCCCATTGATGTAGACAGGGGCATGTTCTCCTTTGTGCTTCCTGAGGTTGATGACAATCTCCTTTGTTTTGTTGACATTGAGGGAGAGATTATTGTTGCCGCACCAGATTCTCTATGTCATTACCATACTCTGTCTTGTCATTGTTTGAGATCTGACCCACTACAGTGCTGTTGTCAGCAAACTTGAAAATTGAATTGGAGGGGAATTTGGCTGCACAAGTTGCAGGTGTATAAGGAGTATAGTAGGGGGCTGAGAACACAGCCTTGTGGGGCACTGGTGTTGAGGATGATTGTGAAGGAGATGTTGTTCCTATCCTTACTGATTGTAGTCTGTGAGGAAGTTCAGGATCCAGTTGCAGAGGGAGGTGCCGAGGCCCAGACCACAGAGTTTGGAGATGAATTTCATGGGAATAATAGTGTTGAAAACTGAGCTGTCGTCAATAAATAGGAGTCTGACATCGGTGTCCTTGTTAGATAACAAGGTTATCTAACACTGTTCCAGAGTTGAGTGCAGGAAATGGCATCTGCTGTGGACCTGTGGCAGCGCTAGGCAAACTGTAGTGGATCCAGGTAGTCCAAGAGGCTAGAATTAATTAGTGCCATGACTAATCTTTTGAAGCGTTTCATGATGACATATGACTCGATGACTTCAAGCCTCTTGGACCTGATGGCTGTATCCTAGGGTTTTATCACGTGCTCACTGTGTAATTTTCCAAATTCCCTGGATTCCCAATAGGTCTCAATGGATGGGAAAACACACTAGTCATGAAAGGGGGAGACAGAAAGCAACGAACTAAAGACCACTTAGCTTAATATCTACCATAGAATCTCTGCACTGCAGAGGAGGCCATATGCTCACTGAGTCTGCACTGACCACAATCCCACCCAGGCCTTATCCCCATAATCCCATGCATTTACCCTCGCTCATCCCTCTGTCCCTAAGGGGCAATTTAACATGGGTAATTCATCTAATCCGCACATCTTTGAACTTTTGGTCAATCCATCATTAAAGTGATAGTAGCAGGACACTCAAAATATTATGGTACAATCAGCAGAGTTAACATGGTTTTGTGAAAGGAAAATAGTGTTTGACCAATTTGTTTGAAGTCTTGGAGGATGCATAGTGCAGAACTTGTGGATGTGGTGTACTTGACTTTCCTAAAAGCATTCTGTAGGGTGCCACATGAAAGTTAACCGCACAGGAACGCATGGTGATGGTGGGGGAGGTGGGTGTGGGGTGATGTATCAACATGGACAGTAGATTAGTTAATGGACAGGAAATGCAGTTGAGATAAATGGGCCATTTTCTAGTTGCTGGGCTTGGGTCTCAATAATTCATGGCCTCAATGATTTGGATGAAGGGGCAGACTCTATTCTGGCCTAACTTACAGAGGATGCAAAGATAGGTTGGAAACCAAATCATGGGGAGGATAAAAAGTGTTTTTAAAGCGATATGGATAGTTAAGAGGCAAAAAAGTGTTGCTTGTGTTATACAGTAATGAGTTGGAATGAATGTGGGGGGGGGGCACAACTGAGAAACTTGGCAGGTGGCGCAAAGATTGGCCAAGTAGTGGAAAGTGTATCGGATAGCTATATCTCCAAAACCATATCGATGGGTTGCTGGATTGAGCGGTAAAGTGGCAGATGAATTCTAACGCAGGTAATTGTGATGTGAGGTAATACATTTAGAGGGGTGTCAAGCAGTTATGGTGAATACATAATAAAAGGTAATATACTAAGAGGGGCAGCTGAAGCGACTGATCTTAGCGTACAAATACACTTATTATAACAATTCAAATAGACAAGGTTGTAAAGAAAGCATATGGAGTGCTCTTCTTCATTGGCAGAGATATGGAATATAAAAATGAGAATATAATGTTGAAATTGTATAAAACATTGGTGAGGCCACTACTGGAGTATTGTGGATAGTTCCGGTCACCATATTACAGGAAGGATGTAATTATTTTGGAGACAGCGCAGAGGAGCGTCACAAGAATGTTGGCCAGGGCTAGAAAAGTGTAGTTTTGAGGAGAGATTGGATAGAATCCCTACTGTGCAGAAAGAGGCCATTCAGCCCACTGAACCTGCACAGATGACAATTCCACCCAGGCCCCATAACCCCACGTATTTATCCTGCTGATCCCTGGACACTAAGGGACAATTTAGCATAGCCAATCAACCTAACCCACGCATCTTTGGACTGTGGGAGGAAACTGGAGCACCCGGAGGAAACCCACGCAGACACGGGGAGAATGTGCAAACTCCACACAGTGACCCAAAGCTGGAATTGAACCCAGTCCCTGGCGCTGTGAGGCAACAGTTCTAACCATTGTGCTGCCCTGGAAAGGTTGGGGTTATTTTCCTTGGAACCAAGAAGGCTGAAGATAGTCAAATTATGAGGGGAAAAGATAGTGGACAGGATGAAATTGGTTCTCTTAGAGCACTCTACAACCAAAGAACAAAAACAGCCCGGGAAACAGGCCCACCGAGCCCATGCTGCCACCTCAACACCACCAGTCCCCCTCTCCACCCATGACCCCTGTCTAATGTTTTATGATGTGGGTATGCCGGCGTTGGACTCATCCAGATTGAGGGAAACTGAGTTTAAGCACACACTAACGACATGAAACACTAGGCCAATCTCGAACAACCAAGCCCTAGTACGACCCATCGTGTGTATGCCCTTTGTTGGACACAACCAGGGGATATAGATTCAAAATAAGTGGCAGTATATGTGGAGGGGCCATGAGGAAGAACTTTTTTTCTGCAGAGGGTTGTGGGTGTAGAGCTGGATATCGTGTGTATCCTGATGGTTATTGTGTTACTAAAAATTATACTATTTGGTTTATTATTGTTATATGTATTAGGTGCTGTTTCTTGCATGCTACACAAAGCATACCATTCATTGAGAAGGAAGCGAGAGTGCAGAATGTAGTGTTACAGTCATAAATTGTCCTGGTAAAACTTCTGTATGGGATGTGGGCAGTGTTGGGAAGCTGAGTTTTTGCCCAACCCTAATGGTCATTGAGATAGTATTTTCGTGAAACTCTGGTGCAGGTACACCCCCAGTGCTGGGATGTCATTATCATTTCCAGCATCTAGACTGACACCTTGTGGTCTATCTGTTTTTATTAATAATCAACACTTATGTGGCGATTTGATATAACTAAGTAGATTGTTAGGGCCAGGGGCCACCTGCATCTTATGGGCCTGGTGTCATATCTAACGATGGCAATTTTCTTCCCTCAAGGCATTTATGAATCAAGTGGATAGGACATGATTGCAAATACAATTTTTCAATTCCAGATTTTTATTACTTGAATTTAAACCCCACCAGCTGCTATGGTTGGATTTGAACACGTCACTTCTGGATGACTAGTTCAGTGGCATTCCCACTATGCCACTTTCTCCCTTTTAAGTTGTGGAAGCAGATATATTGCTGGCATATTGTGCCAGTAGCTATTGCATTGTTAGAGGTTGTGTCTGTTTGTGTTGATTGTGATTTTCCTAGTAGTAACAATACTGATAGATTTGTCGATAGTGAATGAGCTATGATTATTGAGGTGGTTTACTGTAATGTTATTGACTATTTTGGCAGTGATTATGACATAGTGATTGTATTGATGGTGATTTTACTGCAGTCAAATGATGCTGCCAGAGGTCAGTATGTCAGGTAAATGGTTTGAATCCACTTCCTGCATTCCCCAGTAACATAGCCATGCTCAGCAATGCGAGAGGAAATCAAGCATACAGAGAAAAGATCAGATCTGCCTTGGTTCCCAGGGGACTCCATTCTTTATCTTACATCAGCTGTTAACAATCCATCTGCCTGTAATCCAGCTCTCTTTCATTGTGAGCAAATGGGAGCAGGCGGTCACGTTTGTCACATTGTTGAAGGAGGGGAAATGCAGACAATCAACTGATTGAGGTCCTATTCCAAGCCAGTCTGCCCCAGTTCCAATTTCCATTTAACCTGCCCAACCACACAAAATACAATCCGCTCTTGGTCGCAGGCACACATCTCCAAACTGTCACTGGTTGAAGAAAATTGACGAAGAAGTTATATTTTGCTACATGTCAAACGGAACACCATCTATTTATTTGCTGCGGTGTTTCTTTAATAAAGGACTGAAAACTGTGACAGAGCTCACACTGCAGAACAAAGGAGAGAACTCAACATGCAGATGGGCATAAATAGAAAGACACACACGTAGAGACAACACACTCAAATAGACAAAGACACAGATGGACATGGATACAGACGAACAACACACAGACTCAGACACGCATATGGATACAATCATACACACAAATGGACAGAACAGTGGATAGATAGATAGATACTGACCTCGAAGAGCGCAGCAATCCCTCCAAACTGCTCCTCTGACAGTGTAACAATCATTCAGTACTATCCATCTCCCAATGCTGCATGAGCTCAGCATTGTCCCCTGACACTGCAGCACACACACAACTGCTCTGTAACAAAGAAAATTGCAGCACAAGAACAGGCCCTTTGGCCTCCAAGCCTGCCCCGACCATGCTGCCTGTCTGAATTAAAACCCAGGACTGTATCCCTCTATTCCCGTCCTATTCATGTATTCGTCCAGACACCTCTTAAAAGTCACTATTGTCCCTGCTTCCATTATCTCCCCCAGCAGTGAGTTCCAGGCACCCGCCATGCTCTGTTTAAAAAAAAACTAAGTCCTACAGGTTTATTTAAATGACCCTGTTGGATTTTAACCTGGTGTTGTGAGACTCCTTACTGTCTTTACCCCAGTCCAACGCCAGTATCTCCACATCATAAAAATTGCCTTGTGCATTTCCTTTAAACCTCGCCCCTTGCACCTTAAACCTATGCCCCTAAATAATTGACTCTTCCGCCCTGGGAAAAAACTTCTGATTATCCACTCTGTCCATGCTCCTCATAATCTTGTAGATTATCAATTCACCCTGCAACCTCCGTCGTTCCAGTGAGAAGATCGTTAATGTTGTCCATACCAGGCAACATCCTGGTAAATGTTTTCTGTTCTCATTCCAAAGCCTCCACATCCTTCTGGTAGTGTGGCAACCAGAATTGAACACCATATTCCAAGTGTGGCCCACCTTGAGGTGACGCAGTGGTACAGTGGACAGCACAACTGTATCATAGTGCCAGAGATCCAGGTTCGATTCCTGGCTTGGGTCACTGTCTGCGGAGTTTGCACATTCTCCCCGTGGGTTTCCTCCAGGTGCTCTGGTTTCTGCCCATAGTCTAAAGATGTGTGGGTTAGGTGGATTGGCCATGCTAAATTGCGCCTTGGTGTCAGGGGGACTAACTAGGATAAATGCATGGGGTTATGGGGATAGGACCTGGGTGGGATTATGGCTGGTGCAGACTCAATGGGCTGAACAGGCTCCTTCTGCACCGTAGGATTCTATGATTCTACACCAAAGGTTCTATAAAGCTGCAACATGACTTGCCAGTTTTTAAACTCAATACCCCGGCCGATGAAGACAAACATGCCGTATGCCTTCTAGTCTACCTTCCCCACCCATGTTGCCACTTTCAGTGACCTGTGTACCTGTACACCCAGATCATTCTGCCTATCAATACTCTTGAGGGTTCTGCCATTTACTGTATATTTTCTATCTGTATTAGACCTTCTAAAATGCATTACTTCATATTTGTCTGGATTAAATTCCATCTTCATCTCTCCACCCAAGTCTCCAACTGATCTAAATCCTGCTGTATCCTCTAATGTTCCTCATCGCTATCCACCAATCTGTGTCATCCACATACTTACTAATCAAACCAGTTATATTTTCCTCCAAATCATATATATATATATATTACAAAGAACAACACAGCACGGGAAACAGGCCCTTCGGCCCAACGAGCCCGCGCCGCCGTCCCATGGTCAGTGACCTATTCATGATTTTAGTCTATGCCTAATGTGTGAGGATCAGGGAGGTCCAATATAGGGACAATTTGTTACCCAATCAATCAGCCTAAAAGCACATTTTTGGAATGTGGGAGGAAACCGGAGTACCCGGAGGAAACCCACGCAACCATGGGGAGAACGCGCAAACTCCCACGGACACAGGCCCAAATCCATGTGTCCGCACAGCAACAGAGATAGTCTCTGAGCTGTCATGTTGCCCTTGAGATGGTCCAGTTTACGCACACCAATGACATGAAGCAGTAGGCAACTCCCGAAGCAACATCCAAGAGCAGCCCACCACAACCTGCCGCCCGCATGCCCCTTACTGGACTTAAATGCCTGTGGACAAAAAATTCATTATTAAAAGGACTCTATATCCCTGAGGCTAAAACTGAATCCCAAGCCTTCAATGTTTAGTAAGGCCTGCTATATCCCCCTATATGTAGACCGCTCATGTGGCTGTCCAAGTGACTCTTGAACAACCCTAGCGTGCCTGCTTCCACCACCTTACTCGGCAGTGCATTCCACATCCCCACTACCCTTTGTGTGAAAAACTGCCCACTAATATTAGTCTTATATCTAGTCCCCCTCACCCTAAGCCCGTGACCCCTCGTTCTATCCATTTCTAATAGCGGAAAAAGCTTACCACCATTTACTCTATCTATCCCCTTCATAATCTTATAAACCTCTATTAGATCCCCCCTCAGCCGACGTCTCTCAAGGGAAAACAGCCCAAGTGCGTTCAATCTTTCCTCGTAAGACAGCCCTTCCATACCAGGCAACATCCTGGTAAATCTCCTCTGCACTCTCTCCAGGATCTCTACATCCTTCCTGTAGTACGGCGACCAGAACTGGACGCAATACTCCAGGTGAGGCCTAACCAACGTTCTATACAACGTTTACAAAGAGCAAATGTCCCTGTATCCATCTTGTCAGCTCACTTTTGATCCTAGGTGACTTCACCTTCTGTACCAGCACAGTGGTTTGCACTGCTGCCTCACAGCACCAAGGACCCAGGTTCAATTTCCAGCTTGGGTCACTGTCTGTGGAGTCTGCACGTTCTCCCTGTGTCTGCATGGGTTTCCTCCAAATGCTCCAGTTTCCTTCCAGAATCTGAAAGATGTGCTGCTTCAGTGCATTGGCCATGCTAAATTCTCCCTTCAGGTACCCGAACAGGTGCCAGTGTGGCAACTAGATTTTCACAGTAACTTTGTTGCAGTGATAACATAAACCGACTTGCAACACTAATTTTAAAAAAAATGAGGGACCTTGTCAAAGGCCTTATTGAAGTCCATGTAGACAGCACCCACTGCCCTACCCTCATCAATCATCTCTGTCACTTCCTTGAAAAACTCGATCAAGTGAGGGAGGCACAACCTCCGCTTTACAAAACCACGTTTCCTCTCGCTAATACATCCACTTATTTCCAAGTCGGTGTAATTCCTGTCTTGAAGAATCCTCTCCGATAATTTCCCTACCACTAATGTAAGGTTCACCGGCCTGTAATTACCTGGATTATTCTTGCTACCCTTCTTAAACAAAGGTACAAAAATTGGCTATTCTCCAATCATCTGGGATCTCCCCTGTGTCAAGTGAGGATACAAAGATTTCTCTCAAGGTCCCAGCAATTTTCTCCCTTGCCCCTCTCTCTATTCTGAGGGATATCCCATTGGGCCCTGGGGACTCGCCTGTCTTACCTGATAGAAGTCTCTAAGATTCTGAGGGGCATGGACAGAGTGGATAGTGGATTTCTCCCAGGGTGGAAGAATCAATTACTAAGGGGCATAGGTTTAAGGGTACATGGAGCAAGGTTTAAAGGAGATGTACGGGGCAAGTTTTTTTATACAGAGGGTGCCTGGAACTTGCTGCCAGGGAGGGTAGTGGAGGCAGAGATGATAGTGACCTTTAAAGGGGCATCTGGACAAATACATGAATAGGATGGGAATAGAAGGATACGGTCCCTGGAAGGGTAGCAGATTTTAGCTAATTCAGGTAGCATGGTAAGTGCAAGTTTGGAGGGCCAAAGGGCCTATTCCTGTGCTATAATTTTCTTAGTTCTTTGTAAATGATAATGTCCATTGTTGGCATCTAATTACAAAACTTGTTTGATGTATATGCAGCATGGGACATTGACATTAAGAACAGCAATGATATGAGGCAGTGTTAGTTTGAATACATGATGCCAGCATGCCTATTATACAAACTGGGGAGAACAAGTTTGACTTTATCAGCATTGTGTAATATTGTTAAGTAACAGCAAAGTATTTGATTAATTTTTGCAGTCAGAAACACTGGTTTTGGTGACTGCTTTATTAACGTGCTCTGCATTGCACCTTGTGTACACGGTTACAGTGAATTCAAATTTGGGGGAGAGATTCAATATTTACAACCCCAGATAGTGGGAACACCTCATTTGTTTCATATTTTAGCTAATTGAAAAAGCTGAGTGACAACTCCTGGTTCTGCCCCGGCCTCGTTGCCAGTAAAGGTTTCCTGCTGGTCTTTGTTTTTTTTTGCTGCTTCTTGGCCTCTTGTGGCAACATCAAGTTGTTTGGTGAAGCTGAAAGACTCTCGTTTTAATCTTTTAAGCCTGCCTGAAGCTGCTGAAAAGCAGAACCATTTATAACTGTGTCCAAACAATCATTTGCATCTGACAGAAACACTCTTCTGTGACTCCCTTGATGCAGCTCCCTCAAGTTTTGTTTTAATGTATTTTCAAGCTGTAATAATTTCTGATAGACAAGGGAATTAAGGGTTATGGGGACAAAGCGGGAAAGTGGAACTGATCCACTTCAGATCAGCCATGATCTTATTGAAAGGCGGGGCAGGCTCGAGGGGCTAGATGGCCGACTCCTGCTCCTATTTCTTATGTTCTATTTACAATTCTAAGTACAATTATTTATCTGATTCCTTTGAAATCATGAACTGGTTTTAATTGCAAACTTAAATAGAGTAGTTTTGATTCAAGCACTTTGAGCAACTTCTCCCAAAGGATACCTGCAAAATCTGAGAGCCATAGAGTCATACAGCACAGAAAAGGTACTTTGGCCCATTAAGCCTGCACTGACAATAACTACCAATACTGTTGCACTGATCCCAACTTCCAGCACTTGTTCCATTTCCTTCAATGTTTTGATGTTTCAGCTGCTCATCCAAATATTTTTTAAATGTTGTAAGGTTTCTGACCTCCTTTCCAAGCAGTGCATTCCAGCGTCCTACCACCCTCAGTATCCCCTCTCAATCTCCTGTCCCTTACCCTAAAACTATCTCCTGTCCTGGTTGACCCCTTAACCAAGAGGAACAGCTGCTCCCTGCTCTCCCTATATAGACAGAGAAGGCTGATTGGGACATCATTGAGGTGTATATGCCAATTTACACACGGTTCAGGTAATAATCTTTGAGGTTCTGTTTAGTGCCTAGCTCTAGCTCTTTTTGATTATGAGGGGTATAGACCCCTCATAATCTGATACATCTCAATCACGTGCTTCCTCAGCCTTTCCTGCTCTAAAGAAAACAATCCAAGCCTACCTAGTCTCTCCTTATGGCTCAATCCATCCCAGGCAACATCCTGGTGAATCTCCTCTGTACCCCCTCTGGTGCAATCACGTCCTATAATGTGGTGACCAGAACTGCACACAATACTCCAGCTGTGGCCTAACCAATGCTCTGAACAGCTCCAACATTACCTCCTTGCTCTTTTACTCTATGCCATGACTGATAAAAGCAAGTGTCCTATATGTCTTCTTAACTGTTCACCTGCTCTATGACCTTCAGGGATCTGTGAATGAGCACCCCAAAATCCCTCTGTTCGTCTGAGCTTCCCAGTGTCCTGCTATTCATTATATGCTCCCTTGTCTTGTTTCTTCTTCCATAGTGCATCACCTCGCATTATCGGGGTTAAATATCATCTCTGCCACTGCTCTGCCCATCTGACCAACCCATCTATATCTTCCTGTGACCTATGACCTTTTTCACTATTAACCATCCTACCTATCTTGGTGTGGTTTGCGAACTTGTTTATCATCTCTCCCACATTTTAATCAAATCATTTATGTATATGACAGTAAGGGTCCCAGTGCTGACCCTTGTGGTATGTCAGGAGACAACAGCTTCCAGTCACTCAGACAGCCTTCTACCACTACCCTGTGTCCCAATAACAAGCCAATTTCTTTGAATTCTTTGTGTTTCAATCTTAATTTCCCATGTGGGGTCTTGTCAAAAGTTTTGCTAAAATCCATATAAACTACATCAACGGAACTTCTCACTTCTACACACTTGATCGAATTTTCAAAAAATTCTAACAAATTTGTTAGGCATGACCTCCCCTGATTGATGCTGACTATCCCTGATTAACTCATAACTTTCCAAGTAGAAATTAATTCTCTTGAGAATTTTCTACAATAGTTTCCCTAACACTGATGTGAAACTCACCGATTTATATTTTCCTTGTTCATCTCTACCATTTCCCCATGATGTGGAGATGCCAGCGTTGGACTGGGGTAAGAAGTTTCACAACACCAGGTTAAAGTCCAACAGGTTTGTTTGGTAGTGGCTTTTGCTACCAAATAAACCTGTTGGACTTAAACCTGGTGTTGTCAGTCTTCTTACTGTGTTTACCCCAGTCCAACGCAGGCATCTCCACATCACAGGGGAAGCACAGTAAGAAGTCTGACAACATCAGGTTCAAGTCCAACTGGTTTATTTGATAGTAAACTCACTAGCTTTCGAGGTTTCCCTCTTTGTCAGGTAAATCACCTGACGAAGAGGGAAACCTTGAAAGCTAGTGAGTTTACTATCAAATAAATACTATCAAATAAATATTCAAGGAATGTTTGTCTGGTGCTCTGCATGACAATGTTCCGATGAGACAAGGGGGTTTTGGTAGGTCGCGGGAACCGTGGTGCACGAAGGCTGTGTTGAACCTAGTCAGGAGGAAAAGGAAGGTGTACAAAAGGTTCAGGGAACTAGGAGAGGTTAAGGATCTTGAAGAGTATAAGGACTGTAGAAAGGAGGTTAAAAGGGAAATTAGGAGAGCCAGAAGGGGTCATGAGAAGACCTTGGCGGGTAAGATTAAGGAAAATCCCAAGGCCTTCTATAAATATGTGAAAGGTAAAAGGGTGAGAAGGGAAAGGATAGGACCTATAAAAGGTGAAGGGGGAAAGGTCTGTGTGGAACCAGAAGAAATGGCGGAGGTGCTTAATGAGTACTTTGCCTCTGTATTCACAGTGGAAGCTGATCTGGGAGATCTTGCTATGGACTTGCAGCAGATGGAAAAGATTGAGTACGTGGACATTAAGGAGGAGGATGTGTTAGAACTTTTGAATTCTATCAAAATAGATAAGTCGCCAGGACCAGATGGGATGTACCCCAGGATACTGTGGGAGGCGAGGGAAGTGATTGCAGAGCCCCTGGCGATGATCTTTGCGTCGTCAATGGAGACGGGAGAGGTTCCGGAAGATTGGAGAATTGCGGATGTAGTCCCTATTTTCAAGAAAGGGAACAGAGATAGCCCGGGAAATTACCGCCCAGTGAGTCTGACCTCAGTGGTTGGTAAGCTGATGGAGAGGCTTCTGAGGGACAAGATTTACGAACATTTGGAGAGGTTTGACATGATCAGGAATAGTCAGCATGGATTTGTCAAGGGCAGGTCGTGCCTTACGAGCCTAGTTGAGTTCTTCGATAATGTGACTGAACACATTGACGAAGGAAGTGCCGTGGACGTAGTGTACATGGACTTCAGCAAGGCGTTTGATAAGGTCCCCCATGCAAGACTTCTTGAGAAGGTGAGAGGGCATGGGATCCAAGGGCCTTTGGCCTTGTGGATCCAGAACTGGCTTGCCTGCAGAAGGCAGAGAGTGGTTGTGGATGGGTCTTTTTCGGAATGGAGGTCAGTCACCAGTGGGGTGCCCCAGGGATCTGTTCTGGGACCCTTGCTGTTTGTCATTTTCATAAATGACCTGGATGAGGAAGTGGAGGGATGGGTTAGCAAGTTCGCTGATGACACGAAGGTCGGTGGTGTTGTGGATGGTCTGGAAGGATGTCAAAAGTTGCAGCAGGACATAGATAGGATGCAGGAATGGGCGGAGAAGTGGCAGATGGACTTCAACGCGGATAAATGTGTAGTCGTCCATTTCGGCAGAACCAACGGGATGAACGAGTACACTATCAAGGACAGGAGTCTTAGTAGCGTTGAAGAGCAGAAGGATCTTGGGGTCCGGGTCCACAGGACTCTTAAATCGGCCTTGCAGGTGGAGGAGGTGGTCAAGAAGGTGTATGGTGTACTGGCCTTCATTAATCGAGGGATTGAGTTTAGGAGTCGGGAGGTAATGCTGCAACTTTACAGGACCCTTGTCAAGCCTCATTTGGAGTACTGTGCGCAGTTCTGGTCGCCTCACTATAGGAAAGACGTAGAAGCTATTGAAAGGGTGCAGAGGAGATTTACAAGGATGTTGCCTGGACTGGGAGGCCTGCCTTATGAAGATAGGTTGAGGGAACTGGGACTCTTTTCCCTAGAGAGGCGAAGGTTGAGAGGCGACCTGATAGAAGTTTATAAAATGTTGAGAGGGATAGATAGGGTGGACTCTCAGAGGCTATTTCCCCGGGTTGAAATGGTCGCTACGAGAGGACACAGATTTAAGGTGCGGGGAGGGAAGTACAGAGGTGATGTTAGGGGTAAGTTTTTCACTCAGAGGGTGGTGAGTGAATGGAATCGGCTGCCGTCATCGGTGGTGGAGGCGAACTCGCTGGGGTCTTTTAAAAGACTTCTGGATGAGTATATGGGGTTTAATGGGATTGGGGGTTATAGATAGGTCTATAGATTGGTGGGGTTGATGTGATCGGCGCAACTCGAGGGCCGAAGGGCCTGTTTGTGCTGTAATGTTCTATGTTCTAAATCGGTTGGACTTGAACCTGGTGTTGTCAGACTTCTTACTGTGCTATGGCCAGAGAAGGATTAAAAATTTGTCTCTGCAATTTCCTGCCTTGCCTCCACAGTAGCCCAGGATGCAACTTATCCAGGTCTGGGGATTTATCTATTTTTAAGCTCATCAGAACCTCCAATGTCTCTTCATTTCCTATATCAAACTTGAGTTCCTCAGTCCATTTTCCTGAATTCTGTACCTACGTTCTCCTTTTCCTGAATGGAGACCAATGCGAAGTATTAATTTAACACCCCTCCTATGTCCTGCAGCATCACACACACATTGCTCCCTTGGTCTCTAATTGGCTCTACTCTTTCTTTGGTTAACCACTTCACCATAATCTATTTAATGCAATATCTTGGGATTCTCTGTAACCCTGTTTCAAATCCTTTATCATGCCCCATACTTGCTCCTCTTAAGTTCCCTCTTGCACTTCCCATATTTCTCTAAGGCCACCACTAAATTGCTCCTTTTGGACTTGGTAAAAGCCTTTCTCTTTCCAAATCCAGGCTTCTCTCAACTTATTGTTCCCAAACAAGTGCATGTTGGATTTGTACTCTCCCCAGTTCTTATTTGAATGCCACTGACTGCTGCACTGTAGACTTGGCAGCATTGAGCTGTTCTTGGTCCAATCCTGCCTTATTTAAATAAAATCTACATTGCCCTAATCCAAAGCCTTCTTTTGCAGGCCATTTTTCTCCTTGTCCATGACAAATTTGAACTGTACTGTGTTGTAGAATCATAGAAAAATTACTCAAACAGGCCCTTTGGCCCACAAGTTGTGCCAATCATATCTCTACCTACTAGACTTACCTATAACCCTCAATCCCATTAAATCCCATGTACTCATCCAGAAGTCTCTTAAGACCCTAACAAATTCACCTTCACCACCACCGACAGCAGCCGATTCCACTCTCCCACCACTCTCTGAGTGAAAAACTTACCCCCCTGACATCTCCTCTGTACCTGCTCCCCAGCACCTTAAGCCTGTGTCCTCTTGTGGCAGCCGTTTCAGCCCTGGGAAAAAACCTCTGAGAATCCACCCTCTATATCTCTCATCATTTTATAAACCTCTATCAGGTCCCCTCTCAACCTTCATCTCCCCAAGGAGAAAAGACCGAGCGCTCTCAACCTATCCTCATAAGGCATGCCACCCAATCCAGGCAACATCCTTGTAAATGTCCTCTGCAGCCTTTCAATGGCTTCCACATCCTTCCTGTAGTGAGGCGACCAGAACTGCGCACAGTACTCCAAGTGGGGTCTGACCAGGGAAAGCTGCTGCATTATCTCCTGACTCTTAAACTCAATCCCTTGATTGATGAAGGCCAGTACACCATACGCCTTCTTAACCACATCCTCCACCTGCGAGGCCAATTTAAGAGTCCTATGGACCCGGACCCCAAGATCCTTCTGATCTTCCACACTGCTAAAAGTCTTACTCTTAATATTATATTCCTTCATCCCATTGGTCCTGCCAAAATGGACCACTACACATTTATCCGGGTTGAAGTCCGTCTGCCACTTAGCCACCCAGTCTTGCATCCTATCTGTGTCACGCTGCAACTTCTGACATCCCTCCAGACTATCCACAACACCACCAACCTTCGTGTCATTGGCGAACTTGCTAACCCATCCCTCCACTTCCTCATCCAGGTCATTTATAAAAATCACAAAGGGTCCCAGAACAGATCCCTGGGGCACAGCACTGGTGACAGACCTCCATTCCGAAAAAGATGCATCGACAACCACTCTCTGCCTTCTGTGGGCAAGCCAGTTCTGGATCCACAAAGCAACGTCCCCTTGGATCCCATGCCCCTTCACTTTCTCAATAAGTCTTGCATGGGGGACCTTATTGAACGCCTTGCTGAAGTCGTTGTGGTTGTTTTTGCTAAAATGCTCCCCCACTGCCACATTGAACATTTGTCTGATCTTGTTCTCCAGAACCAGATCCAGGACTGCTGCATCTCTTGTTGGGCTTTCTACATATTGATACAAAAATTTGTCCTGGCTACATTTCAAGAAATCCAATGCCCCACCCCCAACCTTTGACACTATGATTATCCTAATTTATATTCATAGAAACATAGAACCCTACAATGCCGAAAGAGGCCATTCGGCCCATCGAGTCTGCACCCACCATAATCCCACCCAGGCCCTACTCTCATATCCCTACATATTTTACCCACTAATCTCTCTGACCTATGCATCTCAGGACACTAAGGGGCAATTTTAGCATGGCCAATCAACCTAACCCACACATCTTTGGACTGTGGGAGGAAACACACACAGACATGAGGAAAATGTGCAAACTCCACACAGACAGTGACCCAAGCTGGGAACTGAACCCAGGTCCCTGGAGCTGTGAAGCAGCAGTGCTAACCACTGTGCTACCGTGCCACCCAGATATAATGTACTATATTGGGGAAGTTGAAATGTGCTAGTATAATTACCTGATTATTTTTCTTACGTATCTCAGTGACCATTCCACATATCTGCTCCTCTATTTTCCACTGACTCTGCGGGGGCCTATAATACACTCTCAGGAACGTGGCTGTCCCTCTTATGTTCCTAAGTTCTACATACGAAGCCTCATTAGAAGACCGAAGATATCATCTCTCCTTGTAGTAATTAACTCCTTAATTAATAGTGCTACACCCGCCTCTGCCTCAACTAAAGATCCTGTCCCCCAGAACGTTGAGTTGCCAGTCCTGTCCTTCTCTCAACCATGTTTCTGTGACGGTGACAATATCACACTTCCACGTGTTAATCCATAGCTTTAACTCAGTCTTATCCCAGCATTAAAGACCATTCAGCCTCGCCTTACTCTCTTAACACTCAACATATCTGAACTCACTGATTTGCTTCATGTAGCATAATGTGGCTCTATCTTATTAATCTGTGTCCCCTCTCCTTGCCAGACTAGTTTAAACTCATCCCGATAGCACAGGGATATTGACCCCAATGAGGTTCAGGTACACAGCATCCTGTTTATACACATCTCACCTTTGCCAGAAACAGTCCCAGTGATCCAAGAATCTAAAACCCTCCCTCCTGCACCAACTCATAGTCGGAGGTTGGAAACAGGCCCTTCTACCTAACTTGTCCATGCTGCCGTTATTTTTTTTGGAACCCCTAAGCTAATCCCAATTACCTGCATTTGGCTCATATCCCTCTATACCCATCATACCCATGTAACTATCTAAATGTTTTTCTAAAGATAGAATTGTAACTGCCTCTACTACTACCTCTGGCAGCTTGTTCCAGACACTCACCACCCTGTGTGTGAAAAATTTGCCCCTCTGGACACTTTTGGATCTCTCCCCTCTCATCTTAAACCTATGCCCTCTAGTTTTAGACTCCCCTACCTTTGGGAAAAGATATTGACTATCTATCTTGTCTATGCCCCTCATTATTTTATACACCTCTATAAGATCACCCCCTCAGCCTCCTACGCTTCAGAGAAAAAAGCCCCAGTCTATCCAGTCTCTTACAACTCAAACCATCAAGTCCCAGTAGCATCTTAGTGAATCTTTTTTGCATTCTTTCTAGTTTAATAATATTGTCTCTATAATAGGGTGACTGAATTGCACACAGTATGGCCAAGTGTGGCCTTATCAATGTCTTGTACAACTTCAACAAGACGTCCCAACTCCTGTATTCAATGTTCTGACCGATGAAACCAAGCATGCCAAATGCCTTCTTCACCACTCTGTCCACCTGTGACTCCACTTTCAAGGAGCTATGAACCTGTACCCCGAGATCTCTTTGTTCTGTAACTCTCCCCAAAGCCCTACCTTTAACTGAGTAAGTCCTGCCCTGATTCAATTTACCAAAATGTATCACCTCGCATTTGTCTAAATTAAATTCCATCTGCCATTCGTCAGCTCACTGGCCCAATTGATCCAAGATCCCGTTGTAATTGGAGATAACCTTTTTCACTGTCTGCTACGCCACCAATTGGTGGCACAGGGATTGGTGCTGGGAGCCCAGCTATTCATAATATATATTGGATCAGGAAACAAAATGTAACATCTCAAAGTTTGCAGATGATGCCAAAATGGGTGGGAGGGTGAACTGTGACAAAGATGCAGAGGGGATCTTATTGAAACATATAAGATGATTAGAGGTTTAGATAGACTTTTTCCTCGGATGGGGAAAGCTAGCACGAGGGGGCATGGCTTTAAATTAAGGGGGGGTAGCTACAGGACGGATGTCAGGGGTAGGTTCTTTACCCAGCGGGTGGTGAGGGATTGGAATGCCCTGCCTGCTGCAGTTGTAAATGCACCTAGTTTGGGGGCGTTTAAGAGATCTGTGGATAGGTTTATGGACGAAAAGGGATTGGTATAGGCTAGTGGGTCATTGTAGATAGGTTTATGGACAAAAAGGGATTGGTATAGGTTAGTGGGTCATTGTTTTTGTAACTGGTCGGCGCAACATCGTGGGCCGAAGGGCCTGTTCTGCGCTGTAATGTTCTATGTTCTATCCTTCAGCGTGAATTGGGCAGGTTGGGTGAGTGGGCAAATCAATGGCAGATGCAGTATAATTTGGATAAACATGAAGCAAAAACAAGAAGGCAGATTACTACCTGAATGGCTGTAATTTGGGAGAGAGGAGTGTGTATCAGGACGTGTGTGATCTTGTGCACTAGTCGCTGAATGTCACCATTGCAGGCGCAGCAGGCGGTAAAGAAGGCAAATTGTTGGCTTTCATTGCGAGAGGTTTCGAGTACAGGATTATTAGGTTAGGATTGTTTTTGTTGGAGTTCAGGCAAATGAGGGGGCATCTCATAGAGACTTAAAATTCTAACAGGACTAGACAGGGTAGATGCAAGGAGGATGTTCCTGATAGTGGGTGTGTCCAAAACCAAGGTCACGGTCTGAGGATTCGAGGTAGAACATTTAAGATGGAGATGAGGAGAGATTTCTTCACCGAGAGTGGTGAACCTGTGGAATTCATTACCACAGGAAGTAATTGATGCCAAAACATTGAATATATTTAAGAAGCGACTAAATATAGCATTGGGGGTGAAGGAGACCAAAGGTTATGAGGAAAATGCAGGATTAGGCTATTGAGCTGGACGATCAGCCATGGTCACGATGAATGGCGGAGCAGGGTCGAACGGCCAAATAGCCTCCTCCTATCTTCTCCGTTTCTCTGTAAAACGTTGTATGATTTCAAGAATCTAGGGCTAAAGGGATCTGAAGGTGAGGGTGGGGGTGGGGGGTGGGGGAATCAGGACATTGAATTTGATGATCAGCCATGATCAAAATGAATGGTGAAGAAGGCTCAAAGGACCAAAAGCAAACGGCCAACTCCTGCTTGTATTTTCTATGGTGCGGGGAGAGTGCTGGAGTGTGGTATCGAGAAACAGGATTAGCCATACTGAATGGCAGAGCAGGTTCCAAGGGGTGAATGACTTCCTCCTGTCTTCTCTGTTCCCAGGTTCTCCACCCACCCCCCTGATATTCCCACCCTGAAAAAGCACACCTCATCACCTTTGCAGTTGCTTTGGGTGAGTGCAGTTTCAGCAACACTCAAGAAGCTCGACACGATCCAGAACAAGGCAACCTGCTTCGATGGCGCTGCATCCACCACCTTAAAGCTTCAATTCCTGCACTGCCTGTGACCAATGGCTGCAGTGTATGCAATCTGCAACCAAAGGAGAAAATGATGGAAAATGTTAGCAGATCTGGCAGCATTTGTAAGGAGAGGAAAGGGCTGACATTTCGAGTCTAGATGACCCTTTGTCAAAGCTAAAAGGCATAGAAAGCAGGAGATATTTATATTGTAAGGTGAGGGAATGAAAGATGTCATAGCCACAAAAAAGGGAAAGGCTGTTAATAGCAGTGATGTGGGTATGCCGGCGTTGGACTGGCGTAAACACAGTAAAAAGTCTGACAACACCAGGTTTAGTCCAACCGATTTATTTGATAATATTCTCACAAGCTTTCGAGGGGGCTGCCTCTTTGTCAGGTGAATGTTTTCATTTTATTTAATTTTTAAAACCGTTCTCTAACTTTTATTTGACTTTATTTCTTCCCTTCACCATTCACCTGACGAAGAGGCAGCCCCCTCGAAAGCTTGTGAGAATATTATCAAATAAATCGGTTGGACTAAAACCTGGTGTTGTCAGACTTTTTACTGTGTTAATAGCAGTCCATAGAGAGACTAGAAGGTGTGAATGACCAAACGGCAGAGAAGCTGAAATCAGACGGTAAACAGTGACAGATGAAGATGTGGTGGGAGATGAGAGAGAGGTAAAATTGAAAGGGTATAAAATACGAGGAAAGAGAAGGGTGGGAAGAAATAAAGTCAAATAAAAGTTAGAGAACGGTTTAAAAATTAAATAAAATGAAAACAAAAGTGTCGCAGTGGGGTAGATCATCTGCGGTTGTTGAATTGATGTTGAGACTGGAAGGCCTAGCTGAAGGTGAGATGCTGTTCCTCCAGTTAGCTTTGAGCTTCACTGGAACATTCCAGCAGGCCAAGGACAGAGGTGATGGAGCCTGAGGGGCAACCTGAAAGAAGTTTGTAAAATTATGAGGGGTCTCAATAGGGTGAACAGTTGGAAGCTTTTTCTCAAGGCAGAAAATGACAATTTTCAGGGGGGAAAGGTTCAGTGGAGATATGCAGAGGACGTTTTTTTATACAGAGGGAACGCACTGACAAGTGAGGTGGTTGAGGCAGATATGTTTGCGACATTTAAGACTTATCTGAATAGACACAAGAATGGACTGGGAATAGAGGGATATGAGCAGTTGGTCTAGATAGGACAACGTGATTGGCTCTGGTTGGAGGTCTGAAGGGCCTGTTCCTGTACTGTATTGTTCTTTGCCTCAACTGAACCATCACACACACACAGGCAGTGCATTCCAATCCTAACTACTTGCTGTGTGAAAAGTTTCTCCTCATTGCTCCATTGCTTCTTTTGTCAATGACCTTAAATTTGTTTCCCTCTTGTTTTGATCCCTCCACCAATGAGAACAGATTTTCATATATATTCTATCCTTCTGAATGACTCTTCATGAGTTTGAACTTCTCCTTCTCCAGCGAAAACAGTCCTGATTCTCCAATCTATCTGCACTCATTGTTTGAGTTGGTGGTGAAGGCAGAGACCTAAACTCTCTTAAAGTGATGTGGAGATGCCAATGTTGGACTTGAAGTGGGCACGGTAAAAAGTCACACAGTGAGCACGTGA